>OY728141.1:640810852-641432452 GCA_963277665.1 Viscum album | reverse complement strand
TTTTCATTGAAAAATATGTACCATATTTAGAATATAGATATAAACTTCATACATTCAGAGGATGAATTGGCTTATTTTTTTTTTGAATAAGTAAATACTCTGTAATATCAATATCTTATAATATATATCTAAAGCACCCACTAAATTCAAATTTTATTTCTCAAAAATTAGATTCATTCATTTAAACTCATGCTCAATTTAAATGTTGTATTTTAGTGATAACACAATTATATCTAGTGGAATATAAATGAAATCTTTTATAGACCCCTACATGGTATGTTGGGGAATTTATAAAATAATAAATGGTGATCTTGTATGTAATGTAAGGGAAATCGGTTTAAAAAATATCCTAGAATAAATATAATTTGAATAATATGGAAGAGATATATTATAATCAAATATTCCATATGACTAATATTTTAACAGGAAAATATATACATTCATGAAATAGTAATATAAATAATCACAAAAATAATAATAATTGATTTCATAATTATAGAATTCATATTTTCTGATATTATAAAAATACCTTTAAATATTTATACCATGTCCTCACAAACTTACCATCGTTTCTTTTTCCATGACATCATATATAATTATGCAGGCAAAGAATCCATACATTGGATAGTTTTCTCCATGTGACCAACCAATGAACCAATATATTTTAAATTTATTGCCTCTAAATTTCTAATTTTAATGCATTCATAATATTAAAGTATTGAATAATCAATTCATAAAATATTCATAAAAAAATATTTCTAACTGAAAAATAGAATACAGATTGTTTCTTTTCTCGTACGTCAAAAAATATAACATCATGATCATAATTCATCCACATTGATATGTTGTATTTTATCATTATATTCTATCACTAAATTGAATAATATTTTCCACAGGATGTTTACATTAATGAAAAAAAAATTATAATAATATTATAAAACAGCACTGAAAACATAAATATAATGTAATTTTGTTTTGAAAAATATTAAAATTAAAATTTTTTCAATATTGAGACAATTAAATTGTATAAAAAGTATCATGTAAATATAGAAAATAATATAGGTAGAACAAAATCATTATGAATATCAAAAATCACATTCATGTAGTAAACATTAAATAAATACTCAATAGCTAGTTTTTGTAAAACCAATTAATCATTCAGAAAATGAAATGAATATTCATTTTAATGAGTTGAAAAGAATTAAAATTATTTATTAAAATGAAACTATATAATATTTTTATAAAGAAAAATATTATTTCATTAAAAAACATATGAATCATTAATAGGGAATAAAAATTTTATTTACAAATGAAGAAATAATGTTATTTTTTCATAAATATTTTTACCAAATCATATTAAGTATAAAATTTATTAAGATGAATTAAAAATAAGTTACTAACCAAGATAAATTGATAATAATACAATATATTTTGTTAAATTTATAATTATGTTATACATTCCTTCAACAGAATTGTAGATATTAATTATCTGAAATAAACATGTGATTTTTATATTAATCATTATATATTTAAAAAATTTTGATTCAATATCTATTAAAATAAAATGAATTAATTGAAAACATTAAATACCCTGAATATGATGATTTATTTATATAATATTTAAATTCATAATTATTTTCACCAATTAAATGAAAATAGATAGATAATATGAGACATGTCTTAATGGACTGCAATTGGGACAAAAAACCCTTACACTATGACACAAATTATTTTTTATATCATTTAATAATAGAATAATAAAATTATATTATCATTATAATTTATTTTCAACATTATCCATATTTGTTAAATTATTTTTAAAAAATTTATATCATTTAATACATATTATTATTTAATTACTAAATCAGTTTTGTTTACATAAGACATTTTGAGAATATTCTCTTCAAAATCTCAATACAACATCAATAAGATCACCATTTTCGTAGGGATAATGGTTACTTAATATCTATAATATTAATATATTTAATTATTAGCATATATAATAATTAAATAAAGTAGTATAATTATCTATGAAATTAATATGTGAAAATAAATCGCATTGCTCAATAGAGGTGGTAATCAATATATATGCATGAGAGACAATATTATTTATTAAAGTGTGAGAAATAATATAAGAAATATATTATATATTTAATTAAATATTTTCATTAATATGATAAATTTTCTTTTAATACATCATAATTACCATCCATATGCGGTGAAAATGTAAAATTAAACTCATCGATTTGTGGAGGATGTAATTCACACATAAGAACATGTGATGTTTTCAATTCCCATTGGATGGTGATGGATATGAATACTTGTAATACCATATAAAGAATAATATCTCATTATATTTAATATATTTTTGTTTATATATCAACATGGTTATGATAATGTTTGATTGAAAAATAATGAAAATTAAATTTAAGAACCTGTTGATGAATTAGATATAGTCCTTTGGAAACTAGCATTTTTGTAATAGTTGAAACCTTATAAGATTGATATTTACAATGAATAAATACTATAGGTCTTTTGTAATATGGGTGGGAAAGGATTTAGAAATATAATTGTGGAGGTAAATATATCATAGTATTTTAATGAATTGATGTGTGATGGTGGCCATTTATAAGGAGGGTATTAACACAATTGTAAAATATAGTAACATTAAAATAATATATATATATATATATTCATTTCACGCAAAATAAAATTGTAATAATTTAAAATATAATAAATTATATGGATTATATATATTCATAAAATACAATATTAATAGAATCATGTTGGATTTTAAGCCTTTTATTTTTTATAGCCTTATTAATCCTTTGTAACATTCTCCATGGTAATCAAAATTCAATTTTAAGGGAAATAAATTCACTGATATTGTTGAAAGTAACTCAAAATTGGAACAAAGATTATGTTATGTACCACTTACTATATAAATTTTCCAATTTCAAGCTTTTTTAATGTTTCAAAATCAATCAAAAACATCAGTTTATATAAAATACCATTAATGTCATATTTTGGACTATAAACAAAATTTTAATTTAATGACCTAAAGATATAATTGTATTTGGATTAAAAACATATTCAAAATCAATTAAATATTATTATTAACAATAATTATTTTTACGTTTGTATTTCATATAAAATTTTATCATTTTATTTGAATAAAAGAATTTTATTTTATTTTTCAACTACATGCTCATGCACCCTATTGGCGTTGCATAAATGATTAAGGTATTTATATTATCAAAAGATATGAAAAACAAATTATTATAATTCATATATCATATATATATATATCATAAAAAATTATTAATATAAATTAATTCATAGTATATTTCTATAAAAATTATAACATATAATATAAAATAAATTCAGGATAGTAACATTTTTGTAATCATTATTTAAAAAAATATATATAAATTTTATTATCAACAGAATACTGAAATAAATTTAAATATTTTGGAATATATGTTAGACATAGAATAATTAAAGCCATAAAACAATATAATTTTATGTTTTAGTGTAATTTTAATGATTTATCTCACGGTTTTAACCCCATTATACTAATTTTAAAATTATCATGGTGAAATATATTTACCATGGTACTATTCAAAAAGAACAAAAATACAAGGGACCTATTTAAAAATTTAAATTGCATCAATTACAAATATGTAATTCATTTTTCAAGATTAAATTTAAATATGCATCATAAATAATTTATTATATTAATTAATAATAGGAAATGAAAAAATTATTTTACCGAAATAATTTTTATGCCATAAAAAGAGTTTATACTAATATTAAATATGATTAAAATAATTCTGTAATTAAAATTTTTTTTTATAATTAAATTAAACATACTTTATTTTTATAGAAAATAAAAATCATAATGGACCTTTTATATTAATTTATTTCAATAAAAGAAATGATGGTTTTGTAAAAAAATGAAATATTCATTATTCTCTCAAAAATAAAAAATTTATAGAAAACCTAATAAGTTCTACCTTAGAAAATGTTTATATTAAAAAAATAATAAATCAATATTATAGAATTCAATTTAAAAAATTTATATTTTTAAATTTTTCAAAAATATCCAGAAAAATCCTTTTAATGAAGAATGAAATTTTGGGATATTATGTTCTCTTAATATATTCCATATAAATTAGTCGTTATATGTGTTTGGTTAATGATATTATTATAAATTTCATATCATAATATTATATAACAATTGGAAATAATTAATCAAAAAAAAATATACCTGATGGCTATACTTATATAATGGCTACGTATCATACACCATTTTTTCCGCATCTAGGGATACATGTGTCTGATTGATGTACCGCCCATAGTGATGAAATTCATGGATCGACACGATTCTTTGGAATAATTTACTTATGGTTTGGACATAGTTTGGGTACGGTCAGGTTGGTTTGAGCCTAAAAACCAACTGGGCCCCTGGAACGGAAATGCCAATAACTCACAGATCGAGCGTCCGATTAACGCACCGTCTGTCATGTTGGAAACCTTAGGATGAAATAGAACTACGGGATATTAAACTCAAGACTTTGTGATAGATGATATATCAACACGAGGCTCAAGGAGAGGATCCTCCTGGAATCGAGCGTGCTATGTGCGGGAACCCTAGGCCTGGGTTCGACAGTGATGAATTTTTTACCGGAATCCTCCTTGGATTTAACAATGATGACTACTATACCAAGATCCTATGTGGGTTTGACAGTGAAGACTTCTGTACCATAATTCACCATGGGATCGATAGTGATGTCTTCTATACCAGAATTACCTATGGTTTCGACAGTTCTGACTTCTATTCCTGTATCCTATGTGGGTCCGAAAAAATAGCCAGTCTTGTATATTGTGTGGGTCCGACACCACAGCTGGCCCTGTATCCTATGTCAGTCCGAAAACTTAGATGAATTAGTGACTAAATATGATTATCTCTATCACTTTACGAAAAATGTATACTTGTGTGAGATGAGTCCTAACTTTCAGTCAATATCATCTAGATGATTGACTTTAAATCCTTTTGTGGAATGGGTTGTGCGTGGGCTCGAGAGATGGAGCCAGAATGTGATTGATAACTTTGGTATATGTATGGGCATATACCTAAATAGGGATGGTTGATACTTCGTGATTGTATTTTTCATCTATGTTTTATCCTTTTTGGATTTGGGGAGACCTTCAAGGGTCTTGGGATCCCCTATTGATTATTGTTATACTCACCCCTACACGGGCTTTGCCTGCACCTTGTTGTGTTCTATGCTGACGACAGACAGTAGTATCGTGGCTGAGGATGACATACCTGAGGCTGCTCGGAGCTGGACTAGACGGGATGCACTTCAGGGAATAGTCGATTGAGTTCTGTACCTACCCTTATGTTAGGATTCCCCGGTGGTCGAACCAGGAGTTGTCTTCCCTTTTTACTCGTACTTTTTCTTGTTGTTTATTTGGGTTTGTATACTGGCCCATTTACTTTCAGCACTGCCTTTGAATTCAGTTTTACTTAGTGTTTTTCTTCAAGTTGTGTACTCTGATTGTGTGTCATTTATTTTTATAAATGCAATTCCTTCCTTGCTTAGGTATTTACGCCTTTGGTGCTAGTCTCCAGCCCCTGGCCTATTGAAGGCTTGATTGGGATAGTCACAGTATGGGTCCTGAGGAAGGTTTGTGACATTAATGGTAGTGTAAACATAAACAATTTTTTTTTGTAGAAGTGAAATTGTAGAATAAACCATTATGATTATACTAGAAGTAAAATCAAACCCCCTAAAAAGTGAAAAAAATTACTATATCATTAAATAAAATTAAATAAGATTGATTAATTATATAATATATCTATAGGAAAATATAACACTTTATTTAATAAATATTAAACATTATATAATGTAATATAGAATGGAATTTAATTATGATTAAAATCAAATACATCAACCTCAAATATTTTTATGAATTATATAAATTTGGCATTATAGAATTATATTTTATTTATAATTTAATAATAATGATTTTCATTTATATTTAAATATTATTGTTATTTTAATAAGATTTTTTTATGAATTATTTAATTATTAAATTTATTTATTTTTATAATGAACGTTTTTAGAGCATTTGGATCATAATTGAAAAAACAAATTTTTTAGGTTGTCCATGGTCAAATGGGTCATAGTTACCTCATATCTAGATTATTAATTAGGAAATAGTAAAATTTATTAAAAATTTAATAAAAATTCATAATCAACTATTATTAATGAAAATGATAAATGAATGACATTAATTTATGTAGGTGGTAGTACAGAGGTACAATTGAATGTCTTTTTCATTTTCAATAGGTGGATACATAAGAAGATAAGTAATATATTAGATTAATATAATTAAAATATTCTCCTTATTTGAATATATATTCAATATTTTTAGCCTATTATCTATCATTATTAATTAGCGATGAAAAATGAAACACACCACTTCGTGGGTGTGGTAGTCCCTACATAATTTTGAGTGTTGTTTTCAGTTTACATGGGATATAGATTGACATAAATTAGTTTTATATAATAGAAATAATAACATATCAGTATATTTTAGTGATTTTTGTTGTTCTATAAAAATTTTACTGATATAATTGATTTATTTAAAATATGAAATAAAAATAAGGATCACGGTTAAGAGTTTTACCTCTTCTTTGGAAATCCTCTTTTGGTTTCATTGTTAAGCCGTCAAGGTTGGTCTCTTTATGATATATACGACTCAGAATCATAATGTGTATTGGTGGGATGTTTTTTTCAAATAATGGTTAACATTAATGGTTATAAAAGGATGAGTAAATGAGGATTGTGGGTACACTTTTATAAGTGAATGGAGTGCCATAACTGTTAATGTTAAAAATTTAAAAATTGTAAGAAAATCATAAATATCATAATCATGGCATGTGGAACCAAATAAGATAATATTAGAATTTAGGACATGATATGGTTAGATTAAATTCATAAAATATTATTTTAATTTTATTAAGTGACATTTTAAACCTAATCAATTGTTTTAAACCCCACTTTACCCCAATATAGCTTCAATAATTATAACAACTTTTTTAAACATTAAAGTGTTATAAATTTCATTCTATGATGGAATGTATGTATAATAATTTTACATTTTTGAAATTCTATACCATGTAAAATTCCATATTACATATCAAAAGATATAAGAAATTTTTAACTCTTTCAATAAAGTGTTAAAACATAAAATAATTTTAATTTATTTTTTCGTACTACTCACAAAATTTGAATTTAATGTCATCAAGATAATAATAAATTTATAACATAAAATCTTTCACAATAAATTATCCAATATTATTGACCCCAAAATATATGGAAAATTATAAATAATCCAAAACGTGTACTTTTAATGTTATTAAATTCATTTCAATTTATTTTTTACTACTTCCCCATGTATTGTATTAGTATTGTGTAAGAGTTTTAGGTTATTATAATATCAATAAGAATTTAATATAAATTATTATAAAAAATAATTTATTTATTGTTTACATAATATTTTTAAAAAATCATAATATATTTTCTGCATATTAAAAAATATATGAAAAATTTAAAACTATATTTGAAAAATTTTATATTTTCATTTAACTAAAATAATATAAAGGTTATAATAAAAGTAAAATCGAAATAAATTGTCTTATTTTTTAATATGAGATGGTATTTGTTGAAATAAAATCTCTAAATGATATAAATTAGTGTTTTTGGTAAATGTTTAAGTCATATCATATAATCATAACCATGTTTTATCCGCTTTATAATTACTGAAGTGGAAGTGATTTACAATGATTGTTATTTATATTGACAAAAAATAAAGGGGAACGATTAAAAAATGTGAAAATACAAATTATAAAAACCTATTCAACATTTAATGGGTAATTTTAAGAACATTAGTTAAACTATTTTTATTTAAATTTTTAAAAGACATTGAAATGCTATTTTTGGAAATAAAAATTTTAAACCTATAAATGATCTTATACCAAAAGTAAATGTGATGAAAATTATTTTTGTAGTTAATTATATTTTTTATAATTAAATGTGTTTTATATTAATATAATTCAAATAAAAATAAAAATAGAAGTTTTAGATTATATTATTTTAGGAATTGAAATGATTTTGTTTTTTGAAAAAACAAAATTATCTACTATTCACTAAAAGATTTTGTTTAAAAATCACTAAAATTTACCCTATGTTAATTTTGAGGATTTGAAACAAAAATAGAAATTTTCTAATAATAATATTATTCAATAATTTTGGAATTTATTTTTTTTAAAAAAAATTATACTATAAAATTACATTTATATTAAAAATTAAATTTTAGATCATTAAATGAACTTCATATATTAATAATAATTAAACTCTTGTGAAATATGAATTTTAAATTTTTTATAAGAAAATGATCTTCCAATTTGACAAACATATACATAACTACAATATACCTAATTCCTATATATATATGATGGTTATGTTTCCAATGGACGCATATAATGAACATATTACATTCCAATAAATATCATTAAATGCTACATTAAAATGTATACATTTTTTTCTCTCTAGTATTTTATATTGTATTCCTAATTATATTAACTGTTTCTGTAGTTCCAGTTGGGGTCATTATTTTCATAAATACCCATGTTGAATAATAATTTATATAGTCGAATCATTATATATAGTGACATGTACGACACTTATACATTTTTTCTCATTTTATCACATTGAAACCATAAAATTTATTTGTGATTACCATTAATTTTAATATTTTTTCTCAATGAATATATCATTAATACTTTTAATTTGTTTTTTGTATTAAAATCTATATAATATAATATCCATTTCAATGAGAAATAGAGATTTTAATATCAACGTGTTACACTTTATGTTATATATGTGTATTCACTTTGTGATAGTTTCTAGGCCATTGCCTATTATATTTAAGAATTAGGTTTCACAAATAGTCACTCATCCCACCTACACAATTATATAGTGGTTTATGGTAATTTTAGTTTTTTATTAGAATATGTATATATGAATACTAGTCTTTTTTTAATATAAACTTGTTTGGTATTTTGTTTTGGATGTTTTGGTTATAGTGAATGGGGTATTTTATTTTAGTATTTTAATCCAAAGAAACTATAAATTGGTTGTAGTAATCAATACATTTCAATGAATAGTTTTTTATGATGTGAAATATTGATCAAGATCATGATATATTTTTGTTTATGGTGGAGTTAGGCTGATATATAAATATAAATTTTTTATCGTCATTATTGTTTATGATTTATTTGGATCAGAGAATCATTGTTAGATGGGTTGATAGATAAATATTACTTATATCTCAAATATCATTCAATTTATTATATTTTTAAAATCAAAATGAATATAAAACTATATGAATATGATATTTCATCATATAAAAAACTTGTGAATTCATGAGATAAGGAACATCACGCATGCACCTATTATATAGAATTTCATAGTTCAATATAAAAATAATGGAAACATAATATAGTTACATGAGTTTAATAGAATTTACCTTATTTATAAATATAGTATAGACCTTACTATATATAAGAATATATCTTCTCTCATTGATACATTATATGAGTTTTATCACAAGATGTAAATAATTTTGTGGGATGATACTAATATCAAGAGATTCATTTTTGTCTAGAATAAATTATTGTTTTGTTATCTATATTAAGGAAACCATTATTATTGAGAATTATTTTTTAAAAATAATGTATCATGGATGCTGGGATAGTCATTTATAGTATCAATTTAAATTTTTAGTGAAGAATTGATGGCTTTTCTTTCATCGATTTTTTCATCATCGATCATTTTTATTGCATTTTTTGTCATAAATATTTCTAAAACTATAATATTTTCAATTTAATTTAATGAACATTGTATAAAATTACTTTGTAAGGAACATGTATTTATTTATAAAGATATATAAAGTGATAATCTATAATAATATATCAAATACAAACTTAGATTATTCAAATGTATTTTGTTTTTTTTTTGGAAAATATCAATATCTTTCGATTTATCATTATGTGTCATCGAGATTTTGATAATCTCCTGGAATCAAGGACTGACATTACAATGTTGGAAATATTTTTGTTTAATGATTGGGATGGAAAAAAAAATTATCCTCACTTTTCATATTGGATATTACGACTATGATAGGAAAAAATAAAACATACAGTGTAGGACTATACCATGTAATATAGTGAATGATGAGTGTTATCCCATGTCCTCATCATGTTAGTATCAATTACAAATTTTGATAGTTATTACTAGTGAAATTATTTAGTGGAAATAAAATACAGGTCCTCAAAAGGGTATCATGGATATACATAGAAGGAATTTTATTATACAAACATTATAGATGACTATAATATTGAAAAATTTGCCATGTATTTGGTTATGTTTTATACACATAACAAATATGGATCCTAGTTTATTAATGTAGGTATCACACCAATTTAGTGGAAATGATGATTTGTTGTGGGAGAATAAAATTATGTTCATTGAATTGGACTGTGATATATAGAGAGAAAATAATGTTAATTAAAATTATAGTATGGAGTAATTGTTTAGTGGCGTGAATATAACTAATATAAAATATTTTTCACCATATGTAGGACTTAATAAATTTAGATTTTCAAGATATATAGAGATAATGTTTTTTATTTTAATTCTAAAATTTTGTGAAAAATAATTCATCATAATAATTTACAATCAAATATTTTTCCAATTAATGAAATTAATGAATTTAACTCTGGTTCATTAAAAGTGTGTGGGAGAATGTTCTTATGTTTTCATAAATAGTAAATCTATTTAATTCCATTGGAGTTATTATGAGTAAGAGGCAGTATGGTATGGTCTCTTAGTTATTGAAAAGACTTTCCCCAATTTAAATAGTGGTATAAGACTGAAAACTAATTTTGGTTGGTTTAAAAGCATTTTTAGAGGGCGATGAAGTATGATATATATATACATATATAAAGAGTTATATATATAGATCATGTGACCAAAATGACATTATTTCGGGAAATATATGAAAATACATGTCCACTCACTAAAAAGGATACAAAATTTAATGATAGTTATTAAAATTGTTTCAAAATGTTTTTTGTTTACTTTTTAAAGTATAGTTTTTCAAAAATTGAAGTTAAATAATATTCTTTTTTGAAGTGATTTGATATAAAACACATCAAAATATATTTAATTATAAATTATTTATTATAATTATATATTTACGGTTCTAAATGTTAATTATTTTTAGATGATCATTTAGGATATAAAAATAATAATAAACTATTTGTAATTTATAATTAATTACTTATTTATAACACTCTATTTAGTATTAATAATAATAAATTCACTAATATATGTTCTCATTTCAAAATATTATTTATTATTTTTTATTTTTTAATAAATATTAAATATTATTTACAAATATGTTTCATATATCTATTATTTTAGAACTAAATTGATTAATTATTAGTTATTTCATATTATATGTTTTTATTTCATAATTATCAATTACTGATTATTAATTATTAATTAATTACATATTATTTATTATTTATTATTTATATTAAATACCTATCTATTATTTAAATTTTATTTTTTTACATGTAATTAATTCCAAACATAGTAATTTGACACCACTTTTAAAAGATTTCGTAAATGATTTACAAATGGTTTAATCTAATAATATATAATATTTTACTTCTAGGGATTAAAAAATAGGCCTTCTTTTGAAAAGGGAACTGTTCTAGTTCATTACTATGTGAATTCTAATATTAATTTAATTTTTAATAGTTTATAATGGGATGATCAATAATATAATAATTTTGTATGATAAATATTGTCTAAAATAAATTTTTCTATGTTTACCTTCATGTTCATGGTTAATGTTAATGTTATTGTTACATTGATTTAGATTTTTGACGAGTGTGACTAACCCCAATAATGGGTTACTAATTGAAATTTTTTATTTTAAGATGTTAGAAAAATAAATTAATTATAAATTTATGTTAAATCATTCAGTAAATATAGGTATAGTATCTATAAATTTTTACACACATTTATAGTGTTATGAATTTCATTTAAAATAACATTCCATGTGATCCAGATTTTTTAAGATATAAATATATCAAATTGAAAACTAGTTTTTTCAAAAACATTGAAGGATGGAATAGTCAGTATATTAGCAAAATGTTTTTTGTAAAATGATAAATATTTTTAGTTTTTTAACACTTTCAGAATAATTTATCTTATATAATATAATCAACTATGAATCATTGATAATGTGTCCCTACATGATTGTATGATTTCAGATGACCTTTGTTATCATTTGTAAGAGGTTGGGAGAATGAATTTATCTATAGAAGATGATATTTGAAATAATTAAATATATTTAAGGGAGTGATCTATTGAGAAACAAAAATACATATTATAAGTATATCTTGATAGTTTTTGAATTCACTATACAATTTAGTTTCATTATTGGTGGATGAGTACATAATTGTTAACCACCTTGGTGCACTAATTCAACACACTTAGTCATTGCATGTTCATATTATGATAGTTTGATGAATTGATGAAAAAAATGTGTATCTATGATTTGAGTAAGATAATATAATTAGATGTTTTATGAAAGTACATCCATTTTTTTATAATTGTTGATTCCCACTCATTCGTGATAAATGAATTATTGACATTGTTATCTCATTTCTTAACTATTTCAGAGTATAATATTATGGAATTTTTCGAATTTTTATACTGAGTTACATAATAATTTTCTTATAAAATTTTATTCATTATTATTTTATTTTATAGTACTTCTTCCATTATTAATTATGGAAGTTTCATCTAGGGTATTAGAGGATATTTTTTTAATACATTAATTTACTCTTAGGTAGATGAGTATATAAAAAAAGTTAGGTACTCATAGATGTGTAATCACCTTGTATATTTTATTCATTTGAACATGTAATGACTTAATGGTATTCATGAATTTTTATATAATATAATGGAATGATGATAAACCAATTTATAAGATTTACTAGACATTTCTATTTATTAGTAGTAATAATATGTTATATTCTATAAAATATTACCCTCAGGGATGGATAATAGTTTGATTCCATTAAAGAGTAATAGCTTCAATGTATCAATGATGTATACTCACATATAACTAGACCAAATGATACAAATTTTGAAATCATGTTGGTATTATATAAATTATTGATATGGTAAGAATAAAAATATCTGATTATTTAATAAGTGATAGGCTTACCATAGAATAAATAACTAGGTGAATGATGATATACATTTAATTAAAATATAGTATAAAAAATTAAGAATCATATATTTTAATCATCACAATGTAATGTCTATATTTTTGGGTTGATACTATTTATAAATGGTGAAATTTTATTTTTGTACATTTTTTAAAATATTTAATTTCACCAATTGATTTTTTAACATTAATTATAACAATCTGGGGTTTATTTGTGATCATTCAAATATAAATATAATATTAAAATATTGTTTAAAATAAAAATTTAATTTTATAGTCAAAAAATAATAATATAAAATTTCTCTAAATAACATACCCATGAAAAAACGAAAATATCATACAGACGGGATCCTCGATTTGATTTTTTCAACTATATTACTTTTTAACATAATGTTTTTCATTTTGAATTCATTTTAATTATTTTAGGTTTTCTTACAATTATATAGACAATAATATCAATAAATATAACTACATTTCTCTCTTTAATTCAATCGATCATGTAATTGAAGGAAAAAATAAATCATATGAAATAAGGAATAATTATTAGTCCACAAAGTTGAAGACATTATAGAAATAATATATTTTTAATATATTTAAATAAATTTAATATTATATATAGTTTTAAATAATAAATTAAATTTTATATAAGGATATGAATAAAATTATGTGATCTATGATTAACCATCTGTTTGTAAGCACCCATACATCTCTTCGCATATTGGTCTTGTCATTATAGTCCTCACCCAATTAAATAAACATAGATCAGTTTCACAAAGCCATAATGTCAAAATATTCTACCCCAAGTTTGGAAAATGATATAAAAATTAAAAATATTATGGTATTTATAAGGGGTTAACTTGATTCATTTAATATAATATATCCTACAATTCACAATTGAATCATACTACTACAATATTATCCTATTTATGGTAAAGTTAATATATATTTTGATTTAATTTTTATGAATAGTTATTGAAACATGTTTTCATGGTGTGGTGGATATGTCTTGACCATTTTCCCTATTTGGGTAATGTTGGGAGACAATGTTATTAAGTTATGACTGGGTTTCTATTGGATTAACTATGTATACCAATATATATGATCTAAATAGAAATAATTGATAGTCATGTGAGTCATTAAATTAAAATTAATTGGGAAATAGAATTCATTCAGTTTCTGGAGTGAGGTTTGATGGACCAATCCTAGAATTATCCAAGGGAAGTCAAGGAATATTGTTTTCACAAACCTTGTCAGGTGGGGCCAAACCATGTGAATTCATACTAGTTATCAGGATTTTTTCTATGAATAACTATTCATGACATGTAACACAACAAAATTATCCCCATAAAGAGTGTAGTTCACATAACACTCCCTATGATTTATAAAACCACTCCATTCTTACTAAATGGTATTACTATAAGTCTCCATGTATGTTGATATCTCTATAAATTATAAAATCCAATTCCATTGTAGTGTTGATTAAAGGTTGGTTAATAGAAACATTTGATTTTTTCTCCTATAAAAAATGATGGTCAAGTAATTAAACTTATTTGTGGAAATTTAATTATCTTTTTTACCATTATAAATATTTCAATACATAACATGAAAATTCTTTTTCTTATATTATTTTTATTGTATAAAAAATAATTGAGTTCAAAACAATTTTATTATTTATAGGTTTATTTTGAGAACATGTGGAATACTTTTTTTCTAAAACTATTTTTCGATATTGAGCATAGACATAATATATAAATTCAAATATAAAATTTCATAATCATACCTGATAAGTCAATATCAAGGTTATAATGGTTATATTTAATGTATATCATTTTATGGTTCATTTTGGCTCAGTGTCTCATGTTTTATTTTCTACAGTGCAAAGGGTTTATTTCAAAAAATATGAAGTTTCATTCTTCCACATTAAATTGATGGATATTAACCTTTATTGGGACTTTATATTCTATATTTATTGTACTTGAGCGTTTATTTATATATATTATGAATATATTAATAGGCTATTATTTGGGAGGTTCATCCGGGTTTAAGAATGATTTGGATCCTTTTCAAGAGGTAAATAGTTTGTCTATAGTTATTACAAACCTAGAACCCCATCGACTAGAAAATTTGATTTGTGGAAGGAGGGATAGTAGCCATGCATGGTTAGCATATGGTTTGGATGATCCTTGTATATGCCAATGGGAAAACATTATTATCCATACTAAGGGTGAAATAATTGTTGAAATATAGTTTATCTACCTGTTTAAGAAAACATTGTGATGGGTCAGCTAGATATAGTATCACTATATGTTTGGTTCATTTTTTCTAAACAGTGCATCTTAACCATGCAGTATATAGTTGGTGAATCAAAATTTTGGGATCTAATCAATATAAAGATAATAATTTATTTTCACCATAATCACATGCAATTTCCTAGTGAAATTTATTTTAAAGTATTATTATTAAATTCCCTTTGATTGGGGAAAATGTTTAAGGATATTTAATGCGTATTGGAAATCTAGATACACCTATAAGTTTATGTTCTTGGGAATTATTCTTATATATATTATTTTTCTCTTTTCTAGAACCACATATCTAATACTCTACGGATAGATATATTTTCCTTATGGGTAATTATGATGTTTGTCATTGGATATATTTAAGTAAAATTGATCAAATCTAATATCATGACAACCATACTATCATTTGATTCACCAACATCTTTTATTTTTTCCCTTATACCTAAAATTAATGGATAAGGATGTGCGAGTGATTATTATTCAACCTAGTTTAGGTTGTTTATATTCTAATCCCCAAAAAAATTATATTGATATTGAGTTTTTATATTTATCTTTGTATCTCATTGTGGAGAAATTTCATTTAAATTAGAAAATTGAATTGAATCTCTATGATTTTGAGAGACAATTTGTAACATCCCAAGTAAGTAATGAATAATATATATTTTTATCTATGTCTAATATTGAATTATATAGTGTTTTAGAGGCTTAAAATGAGAAAAAATCCAATCTTAAGCATGGAATACACTGATATTTTTAAAAGATTGTTTTACTGCCTTTTGATGGAAAACCATTTTTAAATCAAACATTTGACAATTTTATAAGCTCTATTTGTCAAAATAAACATATTATTTATTATTGGGACATTGAAATTTACATTGGACAAATTTTTGGTATTTTTCTAACAATGTTCATTTTTTAATGAATAGTGAAAAAATAATGCATTTTACATTAAAACTGCTTTTTCATCAAATTTAATTATATGGTTAGATTATCGTTTGAATTTTTTTTAATGTTAAATTAGAATATATTTTTCCCATTTAATCCAATAGTTGTCATTGGAATTAACTTCACTTTGAAATTGGACTTAAACTACTATCAATCTTTTGATACTTATTGTTTCATAAAAACACGCTATTTGTTCTGAAAGTGGGAATTAGTTATTAAATTAATTAATGAAACTTATATTTTTTGAATTTTTTAAAATATAAATCATTTTTAAATTCGGAATATCAAATATATCTTAGGGTGATGTTTTGGAATTTTTCTGAAAAACTTCAATTTTTGATGAATAGAGAAACCACTAAGTGGTACTTAAAAAACTGATTTTGCATTTAAATAAAATTTTTCCACCTCTGTGTTTTGATTTTAAAAAATCTGACATACATGGCTGTCGTTAATAAGTAAAATGTGGTTCAATGAGATTAAAATATTTTTTTGGTTAATAGTAACTTTTATGTTTTTAATCGTGATTAGAGGTAATTAGTGTAGTTTAAGGTAAAAATAATGTTTTAATAAATTGAAATGACCTAGACACATGTCCTACTATTATTGGATGTGTCATGGACGACCGGGAAAACCCATGGGTCTATTTTTGGGACCCCATGGAGCCACTTGGGTAAGATAACGACATTAATGCCTTTTATTTAGAGTAAAATGAAAATGATACAAACATGAGTTGTTTTACTAAAAAAAATTCAAATGGAGTTATACAAGTCATATTTTTTACTTTAAATAGTCATTGGAAAGCTAAAAAGATTTCATACATCATAGTGATTTTTCTAAAATTTTTAGACATTATATAAATTAAATTATTTCTGACACCATGATGATGCAGCGATTATCTCATTATTTAACTATTTAAATAAAATTAAAAGATAATATAAAATATAAGACCTACACCTGTCAAAAACATATAGGATGAGTATATTTCGAACCATTATCACCTTATACTAGAAATAAATCAATTTGGGACCTTTAAAATTCAAAACTCATTTGAAAATTAAGTAACATTTTGTAACTTTCCAAGAGTGCCCCTCCTCTCCACTTATAAAAGGCCCCCACCTCTACCACCTTACCCACACTTCCAAAGCCATTGGATTGGCCAAAACCTTCCCATTTTTTCTCTCCAAATCCCTCTCCAACCCTTAGAAACCTCAAATTGGGCAGAAGTCTTCACAAGGAATCCTTTTAGCTCAAATCAAAAAGAGTTACCCGATTTAATGGTCGTGTCTTCTCTTGTGTTCTTATGTTTTATTTTTCTTCTCCAACCCCCTAAAATCTGTTTATTCATTTCTTTTCTAACAAAACCAGTATATTCCATATACTAGGATGTTTTTATAAGAAGGATTATAGGTACACTTACACACACCTATATCTAATGGTTAAATAACATACTATTTCCGTGGATGGCGAATTTCTGCCTCACGAAACGATGATTGTTCAATATTTTTTTAACACCTTAAAAGGTGGAAATTAAGATTACACTATATTTATATATGATATATAATATGTTTATGTTTTACTTAAGCTTCTGTATTTTTCATTAATGTCATACCTTTATGGTTTCCATTATGGGTAAACGCGATATCTTTATTTTAGGAAGTGCGGACTACCACCCCCTCAAAGTGATTTGATTCGTTAATGCCATATGTGGGACATATAAAGGATGTAATTAATGATATTAAATATTATATTATACTGGAATTATAATATACCTTTATATCATTATTATTCCATTCCATAAAATACGAAATAGAAATGAAAGTAGCATTCATGCGTATGTACGGCTTACCGTCTCCATGAATGGTTCATTTCATTTCTTACCTCTAAACGTTATGTAATATTATAAATTCATGTATATACTGGATATATATGACATATATGATATCTACATCATGTGTATAACTCTGTATATAATGGATATTTGCCTACGTGAACAACTTGTAAATATAAGAAGTTCACTTTTGACTCAAGTACCAAATATCGACAAAATGAACATTATTAACTTAAATGATTACATAATGTTCATAACATGGTAATAAGGGATATAAAAGGAATAATTAACTTGATAAAGGGTCTTAAGAAAGTATAAATTAACTCAAGTTTATTATTCATGACATTAAAGAACGATCGAGTCAAGTCAGACCCGAGGTATGGGACTTCGTCTCAATCTCCTTTCATTGAGGCATATTTTGTTTTATACACAACCTTAATTTATACATTGTATAAACCCCTTTGACTTTTACGTTTATCCAAAAGGAATATTTTTTTATACGAATCATTTTACTAAATGACAAAAGGAATGTTTTTTTCGTACGTATGCGGTGACAACGACTTCTCCGCCGCCGTGAACATTATTTGAGTTTTGGCTTCCTCTATAAGCCATAACATTTCTTGAATGAAAAATAAATCCAATGTTTTACATTTCTTTTATTTTTTTTATTGAAAATGGTTTTCATAATGATTTTATTATATCAATGTGTTGTATTGATATCTTGTGATTGAAATGTGGAAATGTTATGTTTCCTTTATGTATGTTTTATGTGATATGATTATGTTATGGTTCTTGGACATTGTTATGAAGACGGGTGGTTCCATGATTAACTAATGGTAGGTGAACCCAATATAGCTCTCCAACGCATTGGGTAACATGAAGGAGTTAAACCTTAATGTTTCTCCGAAAATATTTAGGGAATATACTGTGATGGGTATTCCAAACGTTACCAAGAGGGTTACTCCCTACGTAAGAATGTTATGAATGCCTCAAGTTACCTTTATGTCTTATGATTTTTGTGATTTATTCATGATATGATGAGGTATGTTAAAGTGCTTATGTTTTTTGAGTATAGTATGAATTCATTGATTCTTATGTATACATGTACTCATGTTTTCTTTTCATATATTTTTATATCCCTTACTGAGATTTTTATGCCCATCCCATGTTTTTGAAATGTATTCATAGGTCAAGGGAAGGGTACATGATATGATGATAGTGTCAAGGAAGTGTCAATAAAGAATCCATGTTTTATTTTAAATATGTTTCCGTTGATGGGGAAAAAATGAATACTATCTTTTATTGTAACCACTTTGTTTAAATGTGGTATGTAATGCATGTTTTATGATCTAATTCTCTAAAACTCTAAACCTGAAAAGATCCTCAATGTGTAATCTTGTAATAACTCAAGATTAAGTAAGGTTTAAGGCTGGGGCCTTATAGTTGGTATCAGAGGTCGGTTTAGATAACTTTAGAAGTTATAATTTTATTACATGATTATCCAAAAATATTTTTTTATGGTCAAATTGAAATGATATAGCATTTGAAGATTACCATGTTGCTTCATCTAAGACATGTTTGTTCAAAATGTTTTTCCACAGAGGAAATAGGGAAGCAGTTCTAGGAAGGCATACAGAAGGAAATAACCTTCTGAATCAGCATCCTGAGATGGTCGGAATTGGAACTTAATAGTTTGTTGCAGTAATGGTGTAGTTGACTCAAGCGATAAATGGTGGTGGTATCCATGCACGAGATCAGCCAGATCAACCGCAGAGGAACATGTCAATGGTGGAGAATTTAATGAGGCAACATCCCCCATCAATCAGAGGATCATCTGAACCTGTGCTAGCTGATGGGTGGATTAAAGCACTAGAGAAGATTTTGGATGTCATGGGGTGTTCAGACAATCAAAAGGTTAGTATTGCTATATACCGTTTGGAGGGTGAAGCAGATCAGTGGTGGTCGATGGTAAAAAATATCAGGGATGCTGATGAGATTGATGCTCTCAACTGGGATGAATTCAAAGGTATATTTCTTGAGAAGTATTTTCCTAAGGCTGTTCGACTTAGGATGGAAAAAAAATTCCTAGAATTGAGGCAAGAGGAGGACTCAGTGGCTTCCTATGAAGAAAGGTTCACTCGATTGGCATGGTATGCTCCATATTTTATCCGAGACCTTGATAGTAAAATCAATTGTTTTTACTCAAAATTAAATCTAATATATCAAAGGGATTTACCTTCTCGTGAGTTCAAAAGTTATGAAAAGCACGTTTGGTGTGCTAAGAAGGTGGAAATGGAGTTTGTCGATGATCAAGTGTTCTATAAAAACCAACAAAAGATGAGACTGAGGTGACAGGAGAAAGGGTATAATTATTTAAAAAGGTATGATGTTAAGAAAACTAAGTTTCTAGTTTGTGATAAATGTGGGAAAAGGCATCCTGGGGAATGTATTCTGAATTCTGGAAAGTGCTACTGATGTGCTAAGATGGGACATAAGACTCATGATTGCACTGAAAAAGATCAAGGTGATGGTAAGTCCAAATTTGATTTGCAGTTAGTGAAATTTTTTAAGTGAAATGAGATGGGTCACTATGCGAACGAGTGTCCGACAAAGAGCTCGAGTGATGGGAAGCAGTTAGACTACAAGCAGAAAGTGGTGGTAAAATCCTTTGCAACTACTTTAGCAGATGTCATTCCATCAAATGAAGTTGTATCAGCTCCAGGGAGCTTAGTATTTTTCCAAGATTGACTTGAGATTGGGGTACCATCAGCTGAAGTTAAAGGAAGCAGATATTCTGAAGACCGCGTTTCGTACAAGATATGGCCATTATGAATTTGTAGTATTGCATTTTGGGCTAACCAATGCACCTGCTGTATTCATGGACTTAATGAATATAATTTTCGATGAGTTCTTGGATAAGTTTTTCGTGGTTTTCATTGATGATATTTTGGTGTATTCTAAATGTAAAGAGGAGCATGAAAGAAATTTAAGGGTTGTTTTGAAAACCTTAAAAGAAAAGAAATTTTATGGGAAATTCAGAAAGTGTGAGTTTTGGTTGCCACAAATTTCTTTCCTTGGTCATATTGTTTCTAAAGATGGGATAACTGTTGATCCTCCAAAAACAAAGGTTGTTGAAAAATGGCCAGGACCCATAAATGTAACTGAGATTCGTAGCTTCCTTGGTCTGGCAGGCTATTTCCTAAGGTTTGTTAGAAATATTTCACGGTTACGTCATCCAATGACTAAGCTAACTCGGAAGGGTGTTAAGTTTATCTGGAAAAAATATTGTGATGATTGTCTTCAAGTGTTGAAAAGAAAATTGGTGAATGCTCATGTTTTGGCACTACATTCCATTAATGGTGAGTTTATTATCTAAATTGATGCTTCATTGAAAGGACTGAGTTGCGTTCGAATGCAGAATGATCAAGTAATTGCTTATGCTTCACGACAGTTTAAAACTCATGAGGTAACTTACCCTACACATGATTTGAAATTAGGCGTTGTAGTTTTCGCTTTAAAAATTTGGAGGCACCATTTGTATGGAGTAAAGTGTGAAATATATACCGATCACAAAAGTTTATAGTATATATTCACTAATGAAGAATTGAACATGAGACAGAAGAGATGGCTAGAATTAATCAAGGATTATGATTGTACAATTCATTACCATTCTGGAAAAGCAAATAAAGTGGCTGATGCTTTGAGTCGAAAAAGAAATGCTTCATTGAAAATGTTGCGTTTGGAATGTGATCCTTAGGTAATGGATTTGATGAAATTTGGCATAGCAGTGGTTGGTGCAGGATGTTCTTATCTTTTGTTTCTGGTATTAGTGAAATCTTCTCTATCAGAAAGAATCAATCAAGCACATAAGCAAGATAGTGAGTTGCAGAAAAAGATAGAGATGGTTCGGAAGGATAAGTTACCTAAATTCAATATTGATAATGATTTTGTTTTTTGATTTGGTAAGAGATTGTGTGTGCCTTGTGATTCACAGTTGAAGAGAGAGTTGTTATGTGATGCTCATAGTTCTCTGTTTTCAGTTCATCCATGCAGTACTGAGATGTATAGAGATCTTAGAGAGTATTACTGGTGGGATGGAATGAAAAGGGATATTGCTGATTTTACTGTGAAGTGTTGGAATTTTCAACAGGTAAAAGGAGAGCGGCAGTTACAGAAAGGGATGCTTCAGATTTTACCAGTACCAGAATGGAAATGGGAAAATATATCCATGGACTTTGTTGTGCGATTACAGAATACATCTCGAGGTAATAATGTAATCTGGGTTATTGTTGATCGCTTGACTAAATTTTCTCATTTCCTTGCTATACAAGATACTTTTTCCCTAGATCAACTTTCCCATTTGTATCTTAAAGAGATATTCAGGTTAGATGGAGTTTCTCTCTCCATTGTATCTGACCGTGATCCCAGGTTCATTTCTATCTTTGGAAAAGCCTTGAGAAGTTGTTGAGTACAGAATAAAATTTTAGTACATCTTTTCATCCAAAATTAGATGGACAGTCAAAACAAACAATTCAGACTTTGGAGGATATTCAACGTGCTCGTTCGATGGATTATTAGGGAAGTTGGGACCAACATATTTCTTTGGTTTAATTTTCATATAATAATAGTTTTCATTCCAGTATACAGATGGAACCATTTGAGGCGTTATATGGGAAGCGGTGTCGAACTCCAACTTTCTGGGATGAAGTGGGTGAAAGGAAGTTGATGGGACCGGAAGTGGTAGAGTATTTGGTAGAAAAAATATTAGCTGATACAGAAATAAATGGGAATTTCTCAATGAAGGTAGAAGAGTTATGCGGACAACTCGAGAAAGGATCTCTCTTTTGAGGTAGGTGATCATGTGTTTCTCAAAGTATCACCATAGAAGAGTGTGATGCAATTTGGTAAGAAAGGAAAGCTGAGTCCAAGGGACATTGGACCATATGAAATTCTGGAGAGAGTTGGATCAGTTGCTTACCGAGTGGCTTTACCTCTGAGTTTATATCAGGTACACAATTTTTTTCATGTTATAATGTCAAGGAAGTACATGCCAAATCCATCTCATGTTTTGAGTCAAGGGGTAGTTCCGCTGGAAGAGAACCTATCTTATGAGGAAAAACTAGTCCAGATTGTTGAACATAGGGAGCAAGTGTTACAGAATAAGATGATTCATCAGGTAAAGGTTTTGTGGAAAAACCGCATGATTGAAGAGGCAACATGGGAATCTGAAAATGCAATGAGGGCTAAATACCCCCACTTATTCGATAAGTAAATAAATTTCGGGGACGTAATTTTCTAAAGGGGGGAAGGATGTAACATACCAAGTAAGTAATGAACAATATAAATTTTTATCTATGTCTACTAATGAATTAGTTAGTGTTTTAGAGTCTTAAAATGAGAATAAATCCAATCTTAAGCATGAAATGCACTGATATTTTTAAAAGATTGTTGTACTGCATTTTGATGGAAAACCATTTTTAAATAAAACTTTTGACAATTTTATAAGCTCTATTTGTCAAGATAAACATATTCTTTATGACTGGTACATTGAAATTTACATTGGACAAATATTTTGTATTTTTCTGACAATGTTCATTTTTTAATGAATAGTGAAAAAATACTGCATTTTACATCAAAACTGATTTTTCATCTAACTTAATTATATGGTTAGATTATCTTTTGAATTGGTTTTAAAGTTCAATTAGAATATATTTTTACCATTTAACCCGATAGTGGTCTTTGGAATTAACTTCACTTTGAAATTGGACTTAAACACGTGTCAATCTTTTGATACTTATTGTTTCATAAAAACACGCTATTTGTTCTGACAGCGGGAATTAATTATTAAATTAATTAATGTAACTTATATGTTTTGAATTTTGAAAAATAGATAATTATTTTTGAATTT
Organism: Viscum album; assembly: GCA_963277665.1. Taxonomy (NCBI): domain Eukaryota; kingdom Viridiplantae; phylum Streptophyta; class Magnoliopsida; order Santalales; family Viscaceae; genus Viscum; species Viscum album. The sequence continues at coordinate 641,408,088 of OY728141.1, read as the reverse complement.
GGAATATCAAATATATCTTACGGTGAAGTTTTAGTATTTTTTAATAAAACTTCAATTTTTGATGAATAGTGAAACCACTAAGTGATACTTAAAAAACTGATTTTTCGTTTAAATGAAAATTTACCACCCTTGTGTTTTGAATTTCAAAAATCCGACATACATGGTTGTCATTAAGAAGTAAAATGTGGTTCAATGGGATTAAAATAATTTTTTGGTGAATAGTAACTTTTATGTTTTTAATCACGATTAGAGGTAATTAGTGTAGTTTAAGGTAAAAATAATGTTTTAATAATATTAAATGAACAAGGCACATGTCCTACCCTTATTGGATGTGTCATGGCCGACCAAGACAACCCATGTGTAGATTTGTTGGACCCCATGGAGCCACATGGGTAAGATAATGACATTAATGCCTTTTATTTAAAGTAATATGAAAATGACACAAACATGAGTTGTTTTACTAAAACAATTTTTAAATAGGGATATACAAGTAATATTTTTTACTATAAATAGTCATTGTAAAGAGAAAAAGATTTACTATATCATAGTATTTTTTTATAATTTTTAGACATTATATAAATTAAATTATTTATGACACCATGATGATGCAGCGATTACCTCATTATTTAACAATTTAAATAAAATAAAATAATAATATAAAATCTAACACCTAAACATGTTGAAAACCTATTGGATGAGTATATTCCGAACCATTATCACCTTTTCCACGAAATACATCAATGTGGGATCTTTAAAATCCAAAACGTATTTGAAAATAAAGTAACATTTTGTAACTTTCCAAGAGTGCCCCTCCTCTCCTCTTATAAAAGGCCCCCACCTCTACCACCTTACCAAAACATCGAAAGACCTTGGCTCGGCCAAAACCTGCCAATTTTTTCTCTCTACATACCTCTATAACTCTTAGAATCCTCACTTTGGGAAGAAGTATTCCCATGGAAGCCTTTGAGCTCAAATCAAAAAGAGTTACCCGATTTAAATGTATTGTCTTCTCTTGTGTTCTTATGTTTTATTTTGCTTCTCCAACCCCCTAAACACTTTTTAGTCATTTCTTTTGTAACAACACCATTATCTTCCATATATTAGGATGTTTTTATAATAAGGATTCTAGCTACACTTACACACACCTACATCTAATGGTTAAAGAACATAATGTTTCTGTAGATGGCGAATTTCTGCCTCACGAAACGATGATTGTTCAATATTCTTTTAACACCTTCAAAGGTCCCCATTAAGATGACAATATATTTATATATGATATATAATATTTTTATGTTTTATTTAATCTTCTGTTTTTTTCATTTATGTCATACCTTTATGGTTTCCATTATGGATAAATGCGATATCTTCATTTTAGGAAGTGCGGACTACCGCCCCCTCAAAGTGATTTGATTCGTTAATGCCATATGTGGGACGTATAAAGGATGTAATTAATGATATTATATATGATATTATACTGGAATTATAATATACCTTTATATCATTATGATTCCATTCCATAAAATACGAAATAGAAATGAAAGTATCATTCATGCGTACGTACGGCTTACCGTCTCCATGAATGATGCATTTCATTTCTTACCTCTAAACGTTATGTAATATTATAAATTCTTGTATATATTGGATATATATGGTATATATGGTATCAAAATCAAGATTATAACTCTGGATATAATGGATATTGGCCTACGTGAACAACTTGTAAATATAAGAAGTTCACTTTTGACTCAAGTACCAAATATCGACAAAACGACCGTTATTAACTTAAATGATTACATAATGTTCATAACATGGTAATAAGTGATATAAAATGAATAATGAACTTGAAAAAGGTTCTTAAGAAAGTAGAAATTATCTCAAGTTTATTATTCAGGACATTAAAGAACGATCGAGTCAAGTCGGACCCGAGGTATGGGACTTCGTCTCAATCTCTTTTCATTGAGGCATATTTTGTTTTATACAAAACCTTCATTTATACGGTGTATAAACCCCTTTGACTTTTATGTTTATTCAAAAGGGATCTTTTTTTTTATATGAATCGTTTTACTAAAAGACAAAAGGAAATGTTTTTGTCATACGTATGCGGCGACAATGACTTCTCCACCGTCGTGACCATTATTTGAGTTTTGGCTTCCTCTACAAGCCATAACCTTTCTTGAATGAAAAATAAATCCCATGCATTACTTTTCTTTTAATTTGTTATTGAAAATGGTTTTCATAATGTTTTTATTATATCAATGTGTTATATTGACATCTTGTTATTGAAATGTGGAAATGTTATGTTTCCTTTATGCATGTTTTATGTGATATGATTATGTTATGGTTTTTGGGCATTGTTATGAAGACGGGTGGTTCCGTGATAAACTAAGGGCGGGTGAGCCCGATATAGCTCTCCAATGCATTGGGTGATGCGAAGGAGTTAAACGTTATGGTTTCTCTGAAGAGAGTTAGGGAATATACTGCGATGGGTATTCCAAACGTAACCTAGAGGGTTACTCCCTACGTAAGAATCTTATGAATCCATCAAGTTACCTTTATGTCTTATGATTTCTATGATTTATTCATGATTAGATGAGCTATGATAAAGTTATTATGTTTTATGAGTAGAGTATGAATTCATTGATTCTTATGTATAGATGTACTCATGTTTCCTTTCCATATATTTTTATATCCCTTACTGAGATTTTTATACTCATCCCAAGTTTTTGAAATGTTTTCATAGGTCAAAGGAAGGGTACATGATATGATGATAGTGTCAAGGAAGTGTCAATAAAGAATCCATGTTTTATTTTAAATATGTTTCCGTTGATGGGAAAAAAATAAATACTAAATTTTACTATAACCACTTTGTTTAAATGTGGAATGTAATGAATGTTTTATGATCTTACTCTCTAAAACTCTAAACCTGAAAAGATCATCAATTTGTAATCTTGTAATAACTCAATATTAAGTAAGGTTTAAGTATGGGGCCTTATAAAATTATCAGATCCTCTTAGACCTGTAGAAGATTATGAGTTTGGGAATCATAGAAACCCATGGTGTTAATCTATTGTCCTTGAAATTATATTTTTGTAAGGAAAAATTGGAATATATGGTTAATGAAATTAATTTTTTTAATGTGTTAGTATTTTACAATATTATAGATTTTTTTACTTAAGACTAAAATGTTAATTAGTTGTGATATGATTAAGAGTAATTAGGTTAAATGTTTTAGGGCTAAAAAGATGTCAAATATTATGATTGAATAATTAAATGTTTTACTGTGTTGTTAATGATTTATAAGATGTTCACTGATGTTGATCCTTGATATGTTTATATGGACATTGTTATGTGGGTTTGGGAATGTCACTCCTCATCTATGGGTTTCCAATCTAATGCTCCATGCCCCCAATGATTACATATGATTTGGCGTCAAACATATGATCTATGTACCTGAGCTTTTTGTGCTACACTGATTTTCTATGTACCTATGATATTGATGCTAGAATAATGTTCCATGTACTCAAGATAACTACAATGTTCTTATTCTCCAAGTATCCATGATATGGTACTTGGACTAACTCTCTAATGCAATGAAATTTAAGTGGAAGTTTATTAAAATGGATTCCCATGTGAATTAATGTGTTAAAAATTTTATAATTTGTTCAGAGTATTACATAGGAAGAATTAGGTACGATTGTATTGGGTGTACCCTTGATCCTAAGGGTCAATGTGGTTAATTATGTAGTAATAAATGAGAATTTTGTTTGTATAAGTCATTTTATTTTATTATTTATATAATAACATACAATATTATGGGCTTGATACTTCATTAGTCACAACTGTCAGTGCCTTACTGAATCATACTAACAACAAACTTGGGTTTCCATTTGGTTCCTAATACACACAAATTCCATGAATATTTTTAAACAATGTTCAATGGGTTTAAATGATAATTTCCTCTAAAGGATCATTAATTATATTATTTCTCATTAAACTAAAAAGGATTTTTCACCCTATAAGTGGTGGGTTCATGTCAATATTAAACTAAATTATTCTTTTTTTCCTTTTCTTTTTTATTTTATTTTATTCTCCATGTAATGATTTTTTAAATTCTCTTTTGTTAAAAATAAAAATTTAAGAATAGTACATTAATAAAAAGTTTCATTCAATGCTACTTCTACTCCTCTTCCCCTGAATTTTTTTCATTTATTTCATTCATCATTTTATTATATTATGTTATAAATTTTTTTCTATTACATTTAAATATATAATTCAATATATATATATCTCGATCTATTATTCAGGTATTTTTATTTTTATGAATTCACAAGTGTTTTTTCTTCTTCTTCATTTATCTTCTTCATTATTTTTATTTTTATCACTCTTATTCTATTATTTCACTCAACCAAGTGATCTCTAAATCCCGATAAGGGAATGCTGACATGAGTCAAATCCAATTAGAGGATAAGGTTCTTTTTATGTATTATTAAATTATTATTTTATGTTTTTTTAATGAGAGTTGTGTACATGTGTGTGGAAAATATCCCCCAGTACTTACAGCTAAAATTTATTTCTATTATTTATTTTAAATCTCATTTCCCTATCATTATTTATTAGATCATCAAATGATATATTTTAAATGATTAATGAATGAAATGGAATCGATATATCTAATTACTGGAAGAAGTCACGCCGTCAACTAAGGTGTGTCATCGACCTTGACTACATGAGAAGGTGGAATTTAGAATACATAAGGGATTATATATATGAAAATTTATATATAAAGTGATAGTATTTCATCATCATGGTTCATTATTAGAATGTAAACTAAAATATAAAAAATAAAGGATAGTACTGACAGAACCCAAAACCCAACTCAAGACCAAGTTCATTCGTTAATAACTCATTCTTCTTAGCATTACATATTAGTTTAGTTTAAAATTTCATATAACATTTCATATAATTGTTTTATAAATTAAACATAAACACAATTTCATTTTTAATTATTATGATAAAATAACAAAAACACTAAAAAAGTAGAGTTAGGTAATTTATAATAACACAGTGAAATAAAATGGGATTCTCCTCAAGTAAGACAATCTTAGTCAGTATATGTGATTAAATACAAAATCATTTATAAATATTCTTTTTCCACAGATCTCGATAGGTGTATGCCAAGAATGTCATTATTTATAGGGATACAATAAGTAGTTGATTTAATTTTTTTATCATTAATTTCGGTTGTCTTTATCTTCATTAAAAATTTAATAATTCATTTATCCTTAATGTATTCAAATTAATTTTGTTATACATATACTAACAACTCATAGGTGTCAGAACACATAGTTAAATCAACATACACTATAAAATATGGAGTTCAACTTTTTTCAAAATGTTCTAGGGAGATCAAAAAAAAATAATCATAGAAGATAAAGTCAATAATCTAATCTAGTACGTAAAATATAACATTGAAAAATAGTTAGTTGAAGGATAGTCTAGTGAGTTACTAAAAACTAGGATTACTTTTCTAAATTTTATCATGATATTTAAAGTTCACTAGTCAATTATTTCATGTTTACTCCCATCATATATCAATATATTCCCTAGGTGAAATGTCATGATCAAATGATCATAAATAATTTAAATTATTAGTTGAAATTATTAGAGATAGAGTATATTAATTGGGTAGAAAAACATTATTACTAACTTCATATTTAAATGAATGACCAAAAACACAGATCCTGAACTAGAGGAGTTAGCATTGGATTTTTAGAATTTTTTGGAAGACATTCATAAGTTTAATGACTGCCTTGATGAATATCTTCAACCCCACCATTTGGAGTTCTTGTTTGAAGAATACTAGGAATATCTAATGAGTGGAGATAAAGATTCACGTGATGATAAAAAAATATGAACTTGTTTAGAATTGTTTTGGAGAAACTAGATTGAAGATGAAATGGAACAAGATCTTCCCATATATAAGATTGGGGAATCATCAACTAACTACAAAAGTTTCCCATGGAAGTGGATTAAATAATAAATATGGAATAATTTAATAGATGAATGGAGTATCCTAATTACCTCTATCTGCCTACTACTAATCAAATCTAATTGGTTCATTTCAATGAATAAGACATTTAGTTTAAACTGACTTAAGGAAATGACACATTTTTCAACTGAATATTTTTTAATTTTACTGAAAAATATATTTTTATCACTCATATTTTTTGGAGTTTCTAGATTTAAGCAACTCATTTTACGAAATAATGGGAAACAAGGAAAATAAAAATGAACCTACTGAAGAACACATTGATATCCCTAAAAACACAATACATTTACTAGAGTGAGTACTAGAAGAGATCCTAGTGGATTTTCTGGACGAACCAGAGAATCACAATAGCTATATTAAAAGGAAATATTTTTAAATTTATTAAAAAAAATTTCATTTTTAAACTCTATTTGGATATTTTTTTAGAACACATTTTGTAACCCATGAATAATGAAAATGAGATTTCAATTGTAAAAACAAAGGAATATGAGGGTAAAAATATCATCCCACCCCCTCAATGAATGTTAAACCACATTGAAAAGGGGTAGATCTCGTGCACTCTACAAATGGAATTGTCTTAAAAAATTATATAAAATAAATTCATGCTAGGAAAATTAATATATGGTGGTTCAAGTCAATGAAGAACCACCAACAAGTATTAGTTGGATAACATGGGGTGCTTCCCTCCCTATGTAGTAAAAATTCATATTCCACATAGGGAATCATACCATGAATAATCCCATTTACATTATTTCTAGGACATTAAATTATAATTTTTTAGGATTGTTACCACATGATACCTACTCCTTATATTTTTTAGCATAAAAATGATCTTTATTCTGAATTGATTAATTAACATTAATTGGATAATAATGCTAGAAGGATTTCCCAAAATGTGGAAGAAAACAACTAAACATAAGGTAAAAGGGAGTTTAATGTTATGATAATTATCTAATTTATCTATTTTTTGGTCTTAACAGCCTCATTTAACTATTAAACAAGAAACTTAAAGCCAATGTTTTAATTATTATTTAGTTGACATTTTTAAGGTACATGAGTTTCATAAAAATTCTATGATGTCATGTTTTTTATTTTTATATTACTAGGATTAAATGAGTAAAATGTAGAATATGATGATTATACTGAATCATTGATATTAAAATTAAGACTTGTGATTTGAGGGAAATTTTTGCTTCATGTAAATGAAATTTCTTTAATCATTTTCCATTCTTTATTTTTCTGTAATTTTTTTTAATTTATTTTTTATTAATAGTCATTCCAAGGGATTTTTTATAATATAAAAAATTCCCATTGCCAATAGGATTTCTATAACATGTACTTATTATTTATTCTTGATCATATTTCATTAGTGAACTAGAGACATGCCCACTACTGGATCTTTCTTTTGAACTCAACAAAGCTATTGAATATACCAAAAAATAAATGATTGAGGATTTTTTGTAAATCCATTATCTTAAAATTCACCCTTTACATCAATACTTGTTTTCCCCATAAAAACCATGAATTAACTTGATAGAAATGATATTTTTTCAAGGAAATTTTATCCATTCCAACCCTCTTATTAGTGAATTCATGATATTTTAAAACTGACGTGTAGGGGTGAAGGGAGTCATGATAAAAGGGATGAAATAAATTTTATTGAATAAGTGTATGGGTTCTTAATTTATGTATTGAAAATGTTTTATATTAATTTTTATCTTTATTGGTTTCCCCTCTTACAAAAGAAAAAATGACAAAAAAAAATTAAAAAGGGTTACTATTGGGTAAATCCAAAAATCCATATTACATGACCATGATTTTATATCATATATGGAAAGGATGTGGATGTGTGGTTTATTTTAAGAATAAATTTGGAAAATAAAATTAGAATATGTACATTGATAAAAGTATAAAAGTAATGAAAAATTCCTGAAGGTGAAATAACATCCATTATTCTTTATTTTGATCAAATCCATTACAATGATTTTTTTGGGGAAGATTGAGTTCTTATAAATTAAAGGGGAGAATGAAATTTCTAGTTTAATTTTTATATCATGATTTCAGCATTAATAAATAATTCTATTTCTTAAGCCTTAAATTTTAAATATAATTTGCTACTTACATTAAGCCTTAATGTTATTTATACATTAATGAACAGTCATCATGATATTATATAAATTTTTTTATTACAGTGATGAGAAATTGATTCCTTTAATATCCTATAGATTATGAGAATTTTATCATGATGTGAGCATAAATCTACTTGAATTTACATAATTAATGATTACAAAAACTATTGAAAAATTCGTATGTCATCATTTTGAATTTTAATAACAATAAATTATGAGACATGAATGAATGAGAATATAATATTCCATAAAATTCCCAAATGATAAATTGAAATTTTTTATTAGATTTTTTCTTTGTAAATTGAGAAATTAAATTGATATTTTATGCTGAAGTTGATTTTTTTTAAAATTGTTAATTGATTTATTTTATAACATTGATATATTTATAATTTTAGAATTTGAACCACATGAATAGAATTTTTATTATTTATTATTATAGATAAGAATTTTTTATTTGTGGGGTAATTTGGTGACTTATAATTTCAGGCATATTTTTACGCAATCATTAAAGGGTTTAAATGTTTTTTTTCACAACTCCAATGAATTTTTATGTGGTTTTGAAAAGATGAAATTTGATATGGATGAAATGAAAATCATTTTGGAAGAACAAAAGTATTTATATTATGAATTTATATCATATTTATGAATTTTTTAATTATTTAGATATTAATTTGATTTATCTTAAATCTTTAGTATTTATATAGACAAAACATAGGCCAGATTGGGACTTCTCATCCACGAGAGCATGAACATCACATAGAAAGCCTATAAAGTTCCACCAGGACATACATGCATGTGGAAGGGCTAGCTAAATAGGTAGGATGTGATGAGGTATCAGTCTCATGCAGGGAATACAAGATTCATTTATGCAGGAAATATATTAATATACAAAACAAGAGAGCATCCATCCACGGTGGCAAAACCCATGGGGAAGTGGGAGGAGAGCGTCATCCGCATGGGGTCGTACAAGTGGGTTGGTGGGATTCCTCTTTCCCATGATCGAAATCATTGAGTTGCTGACCCCACAACATAAAATTTAAACCATCATAAAATATAATGATAATTTAGATGTGGGGAGTATTTTTGGGTTGCATTTCACATTTTTATGATAAATATATTTCCATCCATTTCAATTAACTCATATTCTCGAACAAACTACGCAACCACTATCCACCATCATTAATCACTTGGTGTCACCATACACCCATTACAACCGCCACAAAACTCTATTGAATCCCCCAAAGAGAACGTGTTGATTATCCTTACTGACTAATAATACTTTCCAAAACCTGTATAAAACTATTCATTCCCCATAAATCTCATTTGGAGCTCTCTCCCGTCACATTGAAAGTTGAAGGGGTTGAGGATATGGAGACTGCCATGATGCTTTTCTAGGATCTTTTTCATATATCCCATGATTCCTTCTTTCACAACTTCTTTAATGCTAATATTTATCCATAATGAAGTAATGAACACACTAATACATTACATATATAGAATTATAACACGGATTGACTATTTAAACACATGTTTTTTATGGATGTTTTCCATTTTCAAAAAAAATGATTCTCAGGTATGGGGGTCTCCTATGATTTTCTTTAAATCCAAATGACAATGAGATTTGAAGAGGAGGCTGATATTTCAAATCCATTATTTTAAATAGAGTGAACCCATAAAAATACCATATGAGTTCGCATCAACCACATGTATGGGTCATACTGACGATACAATCACCTTTTCTCTGCTTACTTTTTTATTTCCTTTTAAATTTTATTTTTTTTATTTTTCATGTAATTTTTTTAAATTATTTTTTATAGAAAAATAAAAACCATACACATTGTTTTAACAATGTGTTTCATCCAATACTACTAATTATCCCCCCTTCTTCTTCTATTATATTATTTCCTTCATCTTTTTATTAGTAATTAATCTTCATCTCTATTTTATTTTAATTTTTTCTTCCCATCGTCTCTCTTATTCCATATTTTTTATTTTTTTATTTCATTTCTGCGATCTGTTTTTCTTCGTTGCTCATCCAAATTATTTCTATTTTCATCACTTCATCTCTTATCTCATTCCACCAATTTATCTCTTACTCATTATAATGGGAGGATGGCATGAGTCATGGATTAGGTGTGGTTAAGGAGTTCTTGAATTCTTTATTACAGTTTATTTTATGTTTTCCATAAAAAAGAGTTTCATTTTTTTGTGTGGAGACTCTCCCCTTGTAATGGCCCGGACCTCTCCAGCCCATTCCTTTGTCGAAAAGAGGGTCATGAAGTGTTCTGTAGGGTAGAATGGACTTTTCCCACACTTTTCAGAATTTTGTAACTACACGCCGTGTAGTGTGAGTACACGCCATGTAGCACTTTGCCGGGTATACCCCATGTTGAAGCCGTGTCTTTGCTGCATGTAATAAATGAGTACACACTGTGTGGCCCATACTACACGTCGTATAGTTCCTTCCCACGTACACGTTGCCCTCAAACCGTGTGTTGACCAGTCAACGGCCATGTGCCATGTTGAGGCCGTGTCCTTGTCGCGTGAAATAAATGAGTACACGCCGTGTAGCCCATACTACACACCATGTAGTTCCTTCTCGCATACGCGATACCATCAAACCATGTGTTTACCAGTCAACGGCCATGTTCTGTGTTGAGGCCATGTCCTTTCCATGTGAAATAAATGAGTACACACCATGTAGCCCATACTACACGTTGTGTAGTTTATTACCGCGTATGTGTTACCCTCAAACCGTGTATTGACTAGTCAATGACCGTGTGCCGCGTTGAATGCTATGTTGGAATCCGCATGGAGACTGTGTGAAATGCCCGAGTACACACCATGTACTAGAATTTACATGTCATGTTCTTTAGTTTTTCTTGCTTATAAAAGGAGGGGGCCTCTCCTCTTTTTCAAATCACTCCTCTCATCCCCTCTCCTTCGAGCAGAGCTCTCCCGAGAGACTGCAAAGCTATTTTCCTCCAGAACCTCTTCGTCTGAGCTCCGATTTATGATCCATCAATAGAAAAGGGATCGTAACGATGAGGCATAACTTCTGACCTTGGATATGTTTCTTTCCCTTCGACCTTTCCTTACCAACTTCCACCCGAGGAGGTTTTTTCTGGTTTGGATAGAAGAGACGGACGCTGACGGACGTCTTCTAAAGCTTATCCGGAGGAGCGTTGTGATCAGAACATGATGAGGTAGGTATTTTACCTTCGTATATCTAATTTATTCATATTACGGGATGGGTGTCTTCTTGTTTTCTTGAGATACAGTAGATCCAATAAATAAAGATAATAACTGGCATAAAGAACGAGGTTGGGAATGTTTTTATATTCATCTTTGATTATCCTATTTTTATGTTGTGAATTGAATAAGCTTATTCCTATTGAAAATCATGGTCGTTGTGGGACTTTTCTTGCACAATTAAATGTTTCCCTATATTTGTAGACCATTTTTGGATTGAACTTTATGGAATGTGGAATTCGGTTAATCGCGTAAAGTTGGCTGAATTAAAATCCAAATACCCTTGTGTCATCACCCCGATTGAACAAAATGGAATAATGAACATGTGGATGTTGTCTTGGTTATGTGGTGTGTGAAAGGGGGGGGGGTGGATCCTGAGTTGTTACGAATAAGATGGGTAGTGGGGCTGCAGTAAATGATATTAAAGGGGCGATGATGTGGCATGAGCCTTGTTTTGTGATACGGTGGTGGAGATGTGGTTATAGTGGCATCATGGCAGCAGTAATGGGTTGTTCTTTTAAAAGAATGTGTAAAGTTGAGAAATTAACTATGGGGAAAGAAAATTAACATGAGAATGATCATTGGAGTTTTTTTTATGATGAAAGGTTGGGTTTTGTTGCTTGTGTTTTATCTAACTTGATTTGTGGTAGGGAGGGACAGTCTACTACGAAACGCTTGATCTGGTTTGATAGTTTCCCAGTATATAAGGAACTAATAAACTATTACTGATGAAACATGAAAACCTAAATGGGGTTGGGGTTGTTTGTTGTATGCATGCTTCGTAGTAGCAGTGCCGAGGAACGTGCTCAGTTTATCTATTTAGAAGCCATAGGTTGGGTTGTGTGTTTGGTAGATATATATATATCTGTATCTTGGTGTTTTGTCGCACCCCACCCATGTTGATCTCTTAGTTCCAAAAACTCCCATTTCATTGTAGAGGGTTTTCTCCCATAGTTACTAGCTCCTTCCCGCTCCTTCTTCCAGAGGCTGTGATGGCTTGAGGCGACCTTACACCCAAGACTCTTCGGGTTGGTTTCGATTGGAGTGGTATTAGCCCAAGACTCTTCGGGTAGGTTTGCTATTCCCAAGAATCTTCAGGATGAGGCCCAGGTGTGTTCAGGTGGGATTTGCGGTTTGTGAGGCCCAGGTGTGTGCGAATGGGATTTGTGGTTTGTGAGGCCCATGTGTGTGTGGGAAGGATTTGTGGTTTGTGAGGCCCAGGTGTTTACGGGTGGGATTTGTGGTTTGTGAGGCCCAGGTGTGTGAGGGCGGGAAGAGTGTGGTAGCGTCAGGATTTTCACCTTTATGAAGAGAAGCTAACTAGTGGGAAATGTTTCGGGGTACCCAATACTCTTGTTCTTATATACTACTACCTTTTGTTATGTGTTTTTGGGTAGCGTGGCTGGTGAGGTTGGGTGGATGGATTTCCTTGTTAGGATAGTTTCTTCTGTTGTTCTCACGGGATATTAGGTTGTCTCCCCACCTTTGCCTGAGATCTTTAGGATTCTATACTAAGTATACTTGTATGCTCACCGTACGTTTACTTTCAAGTTTCCAGGAGGAATACCAGGGTCGTGCGGGACCCTACTAGTCGGGACAGTAGGAGTTTTTGCAGTTGCAGTACTCTTGTTTCTTTTGGTATTATAATTTCGAGATTCCTTGTACTTATACTTTGTTTCATAACTGTTTAAAATGCATGTGGGGTTGGGTTGGGTTTATTTCTATACACTTGTTCTTTTCCTTTTTGTTATTTGGATTGTCCTATTTGTTGATCTTAAATAATAAAAAGGGTAATGCCTCCCATATTTGCGAAAACTCATTTCTTTGGTGCTTGTCGCCACCCCAGGGCTACTAGAGGCGGGACTTAGGGGTCATTATCCCCTTTTCACCATTGCCATCTCAGGAGGGGCATCTTTGTTGGGAGGGGGTCATGACAGAATGGTATTAGAGGTGATGGTTCAGAGATAGTATGGGGTCTGGTGTTAGGAACAGTGGGGATTGCAAGGGATGGTAGGGCGACAGTGTTGGCAGATCTTGGTGCGTAACATAGGCCATGGAAGACCGGATAAGACATGGGATTTTAGGGCCCCCGTGATCTGATGCAAGGACTCTGAGTCTACCGAAAAACTAAGTGAGACTACATTGATTACAGGGTTGAGACCCTAAGGAATATACGTGCATCATCCTGATTTTGTTGTACTTTATTTTGGTGTTATGGGAAAGAAATAATGTGATAAAATGAAACCTTGAGAAATTTCCTTGCAACTTGGGCTAGGCGATCTTTACTATTGTACAACTATGGCACCTGGACGTCGTCCCCGGGTGGCTTAGGGAGCCCAGGCCTAGAAGATTCAGGCGTTCGATCAGTCGAGGATTGACCGAGAGGAGGAACATATCCAGTGGCAGAGGACACTCCGTTCCTTCCAACGACATACCCTCAAGAAGTACGAGGGTAGTACTTCAGATATTGACACAGAGGGGTGGTTTTAGTAGCTAGGGATCACTTTTACTTCGATCTATGCTCAGAGGGAGTATTGGGTTCCCCTATTAGTCAGTCAGCTGAGAGATGCGGCATGCCAGTGGTGTATGCTCTACCTTGGGGAGAGGACAAAGGCATAGGATCTGTGGGCTGACTTTGAGAAGGAGTTCCGAGAGGAATTTCTTTCTTCCATGACCAAGGCAAAGAAGCGACGGAAGTTGCTCTCCCTCAAGTAGGGGAGTATGTTAGTACAATAGTTGGGAATCAATTTCAAGGATCTTCTACGCTTTTCTCCAGGTCTTTTTCCGAATGAGGAGTCTCGGGCGAGACGTTTGGAGCAGGCGTTTCGTCCTTCGCTCCAGTATGCTGTCACCCCCTTCACCCTTCAGATGTACTTGGTCGTATATAAGAAGGAAAAGGTTGTAGAAAGGATGCACTTACAGGGAGGTGCACCACAAGAGGGGATCCAGCCGGGTTCATCGAAAGGGAAGGCAGTCAACAGCAGGTCTCCTACGACCAGACCTTCCAGATTTAGGCCAGTGGGGAGCAGGCCCCAACAGTTCCATTTCATATCTTCAAGTCCTCGTCCCTTTTTCAAAAGACCAGGACCGAAGTGTTTCTCATGTGGAGTTTTCAGGCACATCCAGAGTCGGTGCCCATCCCAAGCTCAGTACGGTGGAGGTGGGCAGGTTTAGTGCCCGCCTCAGCAGCACCAGTTGCTGGTGAGGCCCTTCTAGCAGCAATAGGACCCTTCTCCTCTGAGGGAAGACTTTTCAAGAGTAGGCTGACCTCAGGGTCCTCCTCAGGGACCTCGACCAGGGTGTGGTCAGGGAGGTGGTCAACATAAGAGAGGCAGAGGAGCTGGGCGTGGGCAGTTGCACGCAGTAGTGTTTGTAGCTTCAGCAGGACCAGAGGGGGTGCAAGGTACGATTTGTTTGTTCAGCACTCTTGTTTCTTCTTTGTTCGATTCAAGAGCTTCGCACTCCTTTGTTGCACCCGGTCTAGCCCATGATTTGGTGTAGACGTAGAGAGACTTTACATACCCCTGGTGCTGAGTACACCAGTTGGATGTCAGACCAGAATATCTTGTGTTTTCTGGTGATGTGGGCTGACGTTGGGACCACATTGATCTAGTGGGGATATTCTTTTGCTACAGATGCAACCCTATGATGTCATCCTAGGCATCGACAGGCTGTTTTCTGTTAATGTCGTTATCAATTGCTTCTGAAGAAGAGTCATGTTATCTGACATGGATGGGTAGCGTGTAGCTTTTTTTGGTGAGAGAAGCTATCAGGTGGGACGCCGGAATGTGAAGCCTCTCCTTTCTTTGCTAGGCGGGGTATTAGTGGTTTCAGCTGATACAAAGATGGTGGATGTTCCAGAGGTTTTTGGGGAGTTCCTCAATGTCTTTCTTGAGGAGGTTGTGACTCAACCCCCCCCCCCTCCCTACATGACATTGAGTTCGGGATTGACTTACAGCCTGGTGCCCGTCCATTTTCGATGGCCCCTTATCGGATGGCACCTTCGGAGTTGCGGGAGTTACAGATTCAGATTGACGATCTGATGGAGAAGGGTTTTGTTCAACCCAGTGCATCCCCATGGGGTGCTCCAGTTTTGTTCATAAAGATGGATGATGGTGGTCTCAGGCTATGCATAGAATACCGAAGGTTGAATCAGGTAAAGGTCAAGAACCGTTACCCCTTCCACGGATAGATGATCTCTTCAAGGGAGCTGGTTTGTTTTCTAAGATTGATCTACGATCTGGATATCATCAGCTGAGGGTAAAGGACAATGACATCTTGAAGACAGCATTCAGGTGCATGTATGGGCACCTCGAGTTTGTAGTGATGCCGTTTGGAGTTACGAATGAACCAGCTATGTTCATGGGACTTATAAACTTTTTCATTCAAGTGTTTCTGGACCGGTTCATTGTAGTGTTTGTCGATGACATCCTGATCTACTCAATATCATTGGAGGAGCACTTTGTGAATCTCAGGGCAGTCTTGGAAGTCCTTCAACACCACCAGCGTTATGGGAAATTGTTGAAGTGTATGTTCTTGATGCAAGAATTACACTTCCTTGGGCACATGGTGTCTCAGCATGGAGTGTCAGTGGACCCGTCAAAGGTGGAGGGAGTTGTTTCTTGGGTGGAACCCAAGAGCATGGCAGAATTTTGTAGTTTCCTGGTGTTGGCAGGCTATAATCTAAGGTTCATTTCGGACTTCTCTCAAGTTGCTTCTCCATTAACAGCTTTGACTAGGAATAACTAGGTCTTCGTATGGAGCGGGAAGTGCTAGGAAGCTTTCGACTACCTAAAGGAGAAATTGGTTAGTTCTCCAGTACTCATGTTTCTAGAGGAAGGGTTGTTGTATGAGGTTTTTTGTGATGCTTCTGTCCATGGTTTTGGGTGCGTACTAATGTAGAATAATGGTGTGATCTGTTATGGTTCCAGGATGTTGCGCCCTTATGAGTGTAACTATGCCACCCATGACCTAAATCTTGCAGTAGTGGTGTTCCCACTGAAGTTGTGGCAACACTACCTCTTTGGGGAGCGCTTTTTAGTCTTCTAAGATCACAAGAGTTTACGTTATATCTTCTACCAGCTTGACCTGAACTTATGGCAGCGGAGATGGGTCGAGTTTCTCCAAGACTATGACTTCAAGATCTCTTACAATGAAGGTAAGGTCAACGTTGTGGCTGATTCCCTGAGCAGGAAGTCACATAAGGAACTAGTTTGGGAATCCGCTGATGCTTGGAAAGCGATGGGGGAGTTGGCTGCCTTGCACATGGATGGAAGGGTAAAAGGTGTAAGAGGCTGTTTGTTTCAGATGAAGGTGTAGTCCTCCTTGCTGCAGCAGGTGGAAGAGTCTCAGTGGGGAGTCTCTGAGGCAGAAGTAATGCGGGATCGTATCGATCAGGGGAATGCTCCAGAAGGATGGTCAGAGGACAACCGACATCAGATGCTCATTCATGGAAGGTTGTTTGTTCTGGAGGGGATGCGTGAGGTATTTCTTCACGAGTTCCATAGCTCAGCCTTGGAAGTTCATCTGGGAGTTTCAAAAATATACCAAGGCTTGGGGGAACAGTTTTGGTGGCCTAGGGTGAAACGGGTAGTGGTGGAGTTTGTGGCTATGTTCCTTGTGTGTCATCATGTAAAAGTTGAACACAGTGTTCCTAGTGGTTTGTTTCATCCTTTATATGTCCCTGAGTGGAAATGGGATGACATCTCAATGGACTTTGTCATAGGACTACCTAGAGCTCAGGGTTGTTATGATGCTATCGGGGTAGTGGTGGATCGACTGACGAAATCAGATCACATCATAGAAATTAAGAAGTTGGGTTCGGTGAATACCTTAGCACAGAGGTACGTAGACGTGTTGGTGCGGTTGCATGGAGTTACAAAGACTATCATCTCAAATTGAGATACTCGGTTTACCTCATGAGTCTGGAGGGGGTTACAACATGCTTTTGGCACCCAGCTACGCCTTAGCACTGCATTCCACCCCTAGACCGATGGGCAGACCGAGTGGACTATCCAATCGTTGGAGGACATGCTGCGGGAAAGCGTTCTGGATTTCAGAGGATCTTGGGTGCGACACTTGCCTATAGTAGAGTTTTCCTAAAACAACATCTTCCACTCTACTATTGGCATGGAACCGTTTGAGGCTTTGTATGGAAGGCCAGGTCGTTCACCCATTTGCTGGGCAAAGGTCGGTGAGACAGGTGCTCTTGGGACAGAGGTAGTATAGAGCACCATAGAGAATGTCCAGCTTCAGCGTGAGAGGATGAAAGCGGCTCAGGACTGACAGAAGTCTTATGCTGATCATCGCAGGAGTCCCTTGGAGTTCGAGTTGGGAGGTCATGTGTTTTTTATGGTTTCCCCTCGACGGGGGCAGCGGAGGTTTGGGAAGGGGAGTAAGCTCTCCATTATGTTCATCAGACCTTCCGAGGTGCTGAGGTGAGTCGGCGAGGTGGCATATTATCTGGCCCAACTACCTCAGTTGGAGAAGGTTCATGACGTCTTCCACGTCTCCCAGCTTCATCAGTACTTACACGAAAACTCTCACGTTATCGATAGGGGAGAGTTAGATATGGGAGACGACGTGTCCTTCGAGGAATGACCATTCATAATCAAGGATCGTAAAAAGAAGGTTCTCCATAGATGAACCATTTCCTTGGTTCATGTGCTGTGGAGGCATGGAGGCCTCGAGGAGGGCACTTGGGAGTAGGAGGCTTAGATGCCTGCTCAATACCCAGAGTTGTTTTGACTTGTGTTTTTCTTTGTTCTTCTGAGCTTTGTTTTGATGTTATGCTCTGTACCTTTGATATATGGAATGATTGGCTTGTTGGCTGTGAAATATTTGGTTTCCTTGTTCTCTAGAAGTTTGTAATGTGTCCGGACATGTGGGAAAGGGAGAAACCTGATCCTTAATAGAGACACATTAATGCGGATGCGATTAAACCTGTGCGGGCGAGTCAGTGCCGCCTAAAGCAGATAATATATTGACATGGGATAAATAATTTCCCCAAGACAAGTGTTCATATGGTTTGTTGGTTGTAAGATGTTGGGGGTAGTGTATGTTGAAAAATCCTAATATATGGAAGTGGGAAGACCCAATTCTTAATTGAGATGCATTAATGCGGATGCGATTAAACCCGTGCAGGCAAGTCAGTGCCGCCTAAAGTGGATAATATCTCGACATAAGAGAGGGAATTTATAACACATATGATTAGGGTTGTTGGTTGGGTTCCTGTTATAATGAGAGCCCTTATAGGTATCTTGTTGGGTTCCTTTTGGTTGGTTTCTGAATTATCAGGGATGAGAATGTTAAAAGAGGTATCTGATGCAATATCCCAGACCTCTTCGGCCCATATCTTTTTCGAAAAGAGGGTCATGAAGTGTTCTAGAGGGTAGAATGGACTTTTCCCAGAATTTTCAGAATTTTGTAACTACACGACTTGTAGTGTGCCTACATGCTGTGTACCACCTTGTCGGGTATACCCCGTGTTGAAGCCGTGTCTTTGCCGCGTGAAATAAATGAGTACACACCATGTAGCCCATACTACATGCCGTTTAGTTCCTTCCCGCATACGCATTACCCTCAGACCGTGTGTTGACAAGTCAACGGACGTGTGCTGTGTTGAGGTCGTGTCCTTTCTGCGTGAAATAAATGAGTACACGCCATGTATCACATACTACATGTCGTGTAGTTCCTTCCTGCGTAGGCGTTACCCTCAAACCATGTGTTGACCAGTCAACGGTTGTCTTCCATGTTGAGGTCGTGTCCTTGCCGCCGGAAATAAATGAGTACACACTGTGTAGCCCATACTACATGCTGTGTAGTTCCTTCCTGCATACGCGTTACCCTCAAACTATGTGTTGACCAGTCAACGACTGTGTGCCATGTTTAATGCCGTGTTGGAAGCCACGTGGAGACCATGTGAAATGGTTGAGTAAACGCCATGTACTAGAAAGGACACGCCGTTTAATTTATTTTTTCTCACCTATAAAAGGAGGGGGTCTCTCCTCCTTTTCAAATCACTCCTCTCCTCCCCTCTCCTTTGAGCAGAGCTCTCCCGAGAGACTCCAAAGCTTCTTCCCTCCATAACTTCTTCATATGAGCTCCGATTTATGATCCTTTAGTGGACATGGGGTCTTAAAGATGAGTCGGAACTTCTATGTTTGGATGGGTTTCTTTCCCTTCAGCCTTTTCTTCCCAGCTTCCACCAGAGTAGGTTTTTCCGTGTTTTGACAAAAGCGACAGACATTTTCTAAAGCAGATCTGAGGGAGCATTGTGATCAGAACATGTTGAGGTAGGTATTTTACCTTCATCTCTATAATTTGTGCATCATGGGGGATGGTTGTCCTCTTATTTTTGTGAGATACAGTTGAACCAATAAATAAAGATAATAACCAGATTAATGAATGGGGTTGGGAAAGTTTTATGTTCATATTTTTTTATCCTATTTTTATGTTGTGAATTGAATATGCTTATGCCTACTGAAAATCATGGTCTTTGGGGGCCATTTCTTGCACAATTAAATGTTGCCCTTTCTTTCTAGACCGTTTTGTTGACGGAACATTGTGGAATGTGGAATTCGGTTAATCACGTAAAGTTGGATGATTTAAAATCCGGAACCCTTGTGTGATCACCCCAGTTGAAAAAAATGGAATAATGAACATGTGGATGTCGGATTTGTTACATGGTGTGTGAAAGGGAGGGATGGATCCTGAGTTTTTACGAAAAATATGGGTAACGGGGCTACGGAAAATGATATTAAAGGGGCGATGATGTGGCACGAGCCTTGTATTGTGATACGGTGGTGGAGATGTGGTTATAGTGGCAGCAAGACTGCAGTAATAGGCTGTGTTCTTAAAAGAGAGTGGAATGTTGAGAAATGAACTATGGGGAATGATAATGAACTCAAGAATGATAATTGGGGTTTGTTTGATGATAAAATGTTGGGTTTTGTTGCTTATGTTTTATCTAAATTGATTTGTGGTTGGTAGGGATCTTGTTCTACGAAACGCTTGATCTGGTTCGATAATTTCCCAGTAGCTAAGGGACTAATAAACTATTACTGATGAAACATGAAAACCTAAATGTGGTTGGTGTTGTTTATTGTATTAATGCTTCATAGTAGCAGTGCCGAGGAACGTGTTCACTTTCTCTATTTAGAAGCCATAGGTTGGGATGTGTGTTTGGTATATATATATATATATATCTGTATCTTTGTGTTTTGTTGCACCCCACCCATGTTCATAACGTAGTCCCGAACACTCCCATTTCATGGGAGAGGGTGGTTTACACCTTATTTACTAGCTCCTCCATGCTACTTCTTCCATAGGCTGTGATGTCTTGAGGCGACCTTACACCCAAGACTCTTATGGTAGGTTTCGATTGGGGTGGAATTTGCCTAAGACTCTTCAGGAAGGTTTACTGTTCCCAAGAATCTTCAGGATGAGGCCCAGGTGTGTGCGAGTGGGATTTGTGGTTTGTGAGGCCCTGGTGTGTGCGGGCGGGATATTTGGTCTGTGAGGATTAGGTGTGTGCGGGCGGGAAGAGTGTGGTAGGGTCAGGACATTCGCTATTTGGAAGAGCAGCTAACTAGTGGGAAATGGTGCGGGGTACCCAATACTCTTGTTCTTATATTCTACTACCTTTTGTTATGTGTTTTTTGTGAGCGTTGCAAGTGATGTTGGGTGGATATATTTCTTTGTTAGGTTGGTTTCTTCTATTGTTCTCATGGGACATTAGGATGTCTCCCCACCTGTGCATGAGAGTTTAAGGTTTCCCTATAGAGTATACTTGTATGCTCACCCTAAGTTTACTTTTAGGTTTCAAAGAGGACTACTAGGGCCGTTCGGGACCCTATTAGTCGGGACAGTTGGTGTTGTTGCAGTTGATGTACTCTTGTTTCATTTGGTATTTTACTTTTGATCTTTCTTGAACTTGTACTTTGTTTCAGAATTATTTTAACATGCATGTGGGATTGGATTGGCTTTATTTCTATACACTTTTTCTTTTCCTTTTTGGTAGTTGGCTTGTCCTATTTCCCGATCATAAATAATAAAAAGGGTAATGCCTCCCATATTTGTTAAAACAGATACACTTGGTGCTAGTCTCCACCTCGGGGCCTACTGGAGGTGGGACTCAGGGGGTCATTATCCCATTTTCACCATTTCCAGCTCAGGAGGGGCATTTTTGGTGGGAGGGGGTCGTGAGACCCTTAAACCCAGAAATACAAATTTATTACTATTATATTGATTAATATATTTTCCCTTTTTTTAATTTGCATTCTCTTCACACAAAGGAGTTGAGACCATCAATGGATGAAAAATAATAGATAGTGTCTAATCCTGGAAGACCTCACACCCTCATCAAATCTTTTTCCGTAGCCTTGATTATAGTTGTAGGTGTAATTTAGAATGATTTATTCATTTTATATTTTCGAATTTATAAATACAAAGATAAAAATAATAAAGAAATTTTATGATTGTTTATCAAACAAAAATTAATCAAATGAATATTTATATTGATGGATCTTAAAATCAATATTAGGACCAAGTTAATTCTTTCTTAACTCATCCAGTTTAGAATTTCATGTTTGATTAGATTCAATTTTGATAGTGGATGTAATTTCATTGTTTCATAAATTAACCCCAAACCTAAATTTATTTTTAATTATTTTTATAAAAAAGTGAAACAAAAACATGTATAATTACATTATTTAGGATATGTTTGTGAAAAAACAATGAAGAGCCTAAAGATAGATAAACTTATTCAGCCTCCTTGATTTAGTATCAAACATTTATATATATTTATTGTCTACAAACCACAATTGGTGTGAATTAGTACTCGATTAGAGATCACATTTTTAGGAAAGGATAGAGGAAAATTATCCATATTAGATGGCTGAGTGGGGATTCATGATGGAGCATGGTTGAGGGAACCAAAAATGATTCCAGAACATTTTGGGATTTTTAGTTTTCATTATTTAGTGTTTCTAGTTGGAACATGTTACATATACATAATGAAATATCTATTATTTTTTTATAGTCCTTTCCTTTGTTTTGAGATTCTTCAAGTGATTATTAGTATTCATTCATTAATGTTTATCAATATTTCTACTAGTTGATTGTTTTTTACTATATTTATAAAGAGGGTTGATCACCCCAAAATAAAAAATTAGACCCTCACTACTAGATAGAAGACATGGGAATATGGGGAGGTGTTCTTGAGATCGTGTAAATAACCATATCAGGACACTTCTATGTCGAACTAGGGTCAGTACATTAAAACATGGTATCTCAGGTAGTTTTTTTGTCATTTTACTATCAAGGATGTGTTTATAATAGACTTGGATTTTTTGGGACATGTTCATTATCTTATGTAATGGAGTACCTTTCCCTTGTGTAGTGGAAAACCGATGTTCCTAAGTGGAATTTTTGTACTTTTTGTTTTTCGTTATATTTGAACGTTATTTATCCATAGATGATGAAAATTTTGAGTATTATTACTATTTTTCATGATTTAACTAATGGAATATAATGACATTAGAGTAATGTATGTATTAATAATTCTAGGAAAAAAATAATATATGTTACTCTTAACATTTTAGGAATGCATAAAAAAACATGTTATCTATGAGATACAGGATAAGAAAATAAAGTTCACTAATTATGTTATTTAAATTAAATGGTACACTATAATTAATTTATAATTCATAAAAGATGATCAAATGTGGTGATTTGAAAGGGTCAAAATTGCATCTAATTGGAAACCTTTAAATATTTATTTTTTTCCACGTGTTATCCATGGATGAGGTGAGGGATGGTTGAGGATAGTGATAGTTTCATGGATTTGACTGTGGGTTGTGTAAGTGGTATTTTTTATGGATTAATGTGAATATATGTTCTATTAATGTGTAAATAATATGTTGTGTTTAGTGAGAGGGACGTTCATTATTGTAGATACATGCCTCCATAGAAATGTTTATCGATAAGGAGATAAGAAGACATTATTGGGATTGCACCACAAGAAGTGGTAAAAAATACCCAACAGTTATAGTGGAGGGGGAAATAGTGGTCCTATGGAAAAAATTATAGTTTTATGAAATTGAGGTAGATAAACCATGGGTGTCCCCTGCAGATTTTTTCTGATATAGCCAAGGAGTTCCAACTGTATAGAACATTTATATTCAATATTATAGGCTGGACATGGGGGATCTGAGTTCTAGATTTTCTATATCATGAGGATCTTGATCATTTAGTGTCTATTGATGAGAATAGAGTCAAATATATAGCTAATATGCTATGAGGACTAGAAAAACATCGGTGGGGTACTCAAAAATATGATGAACATTTGCAGGGAATGATATGTAATTACTTCTATGAGAAGTACGTGGAATAATTTTTCATATATACATTGAAACAAGAGTGAGAGGAAAAGTTTATGAGGTGGGACTAGAGAACTAGGTTAGTGATAGACTACTATATAACTTCATCGACTTGTGGAACTTTTTCAATGAATTCATTGGATATGAGGAAGATGTGTTGAGGCATTAATAATATGGAATTATATTTGATATTATGTCTGATGTACAAATCATCGGGTGGAATATGTTATCTCAGGTAGTGCCTCAAGCTCTAGTTTCAAAGTGGATCCTAATAAAGGATTCATGTATAGAATATATGTCTCAATCTAGATAATTATGTGAAAGCTATTCCAATTATAGGATGTATCAGTATTATAACACTTACTAGGGATATGGAAATAGAGTATCCTGATAAAAGGTTCGGTTACTCCATGGAATAATAGATTTTTTCTTATCTATATGGTAGACTGAGTCACATTTGTAGATAGTTTCATAGAACACTAAAAGAGGTTTATGCATACAGTATGATGGGTCACCTAAAATATTTCTATAGGAACCTATGACAGATGGGTAATAGCGGATGATCTAAGTTAAACAAGAATCCTGGAAAGGGTAATTCTACCCTATTCTAGGATAGAAGTTTATGTATTATTATATATGTTGTCCAGGGTGACTGACAAGGTAATTTTGGGAATTATAACTTCTATCAATATAATGGTGCAAAATAGGGGACATAGATTAGAGAATAGGGTAGAATTATAGTCTAGTTTCAACCATTTCTTCCTATAATTGATGATAGTTAGTCTAAAACATTGAAAATAATAGATGAAATTATTATATCATCCATTTTTTATAGTGATTTTATAATACTAGACCCTCACATTAATTTTAACATCCAAATTGGAAAAAAATTGGTCATATTTTAGAGATATTGATTCGGGTTAAGATAATAGAATCCCCATTGGGATTATGGTGAAAAAACCTATATTTATGAATGGAGTTTTCCCTCAAGGATGGTGAGTATGATTCACATTTGGATCATTACATACATAGGATGTTAAGTGTTGACATGATTTTATATATGGACATGATGGTATCATTTTGTGCCTGTATTTATTATTACAATAGGATAATGTGCATAACATCTACTAAGTGTGGTAGATGTGTTCATTGTGTAGAGTGGGATATTCAGGAAGGCCATATAGGGCATGTTCATTAGGAAAACTAGGAGGTCACCACATAGGATGTTATTCTTTTGTTGGATGACTGGGGTGTGGATCATGATATCTTCTCAACCACAGTGGACTGATTTTAGGAAAGGTTTTTAAAGGACTTTTTTGGGATGCTGCTATAGAGGGAAGCTGAGTCTTAATTAAGCTACTTCATGGGGATGAACCAGTTTCAATTCCACATTAATGAATGGAAAAAAAGAGTTTCAAGAGAATAAGAACCATTTAACAGAATTTATCGGTAAAGAAAATTTTATTTTTGATTAATAGAGCTTGAATATAAATACAAAAGTAGTCCACAAGTCTATTTATGAGTTTAAAATGATGGAATTGTTTTTTTGAGATGTAAATAGTGGTTTAAGAGTTACATGGGATTATGAACATCATATCCTCATCAGTTTAGTTAACACATATAATCTGGATCAAGGATATGAGGTATGAAGGCCTGGAGTGTCTTGCATCGAGAGATACTTTTGTTGGTCGAGAGCTACAGTTATATTACCTAATCAATAATGATGAAAATATCTATGCTCATGGTCATGGTATTGTGCCTATTTGAATAGCAGAGGCATGGATGTGTGAGTTATATTAATCAAATTTGGATGTGTATATGAGATTTACCAAAATGAATTCTGATATTTGTAGGAAATATTGGTTTCTATAAATTAAAAAGAATATTTCATGTTTTTTGACATGATTCTACCAGTATCAAAATTTCAATTATTAGAATCAATTATCATGTGTTGTTTTACATCCATTCTCCATTATGAAATGTAAATGTGATTATACTACAATGGATTTTTTTATTTATATGGTGGATTACATTGAACAATGACATAATATGGTTGATTTTGGAATGTTAGATGAAAGAATCCCATTTCTAAAAAATTTGGGAGATTTTAATATTTGATTATTTGGGTGGGGGAATATATTTTTAGGTGATAGTGTGTTTTCATGGGGTTCTACGAATTATAATTTTGGATAATGTCCCATGTTTTTATTATCTCTTTTGGAATGGTTTTTATTAGGATAGAGGTACATAGGTTTTTATGAATTTGATAATTCCCCTAAAGACAGATGGGCATGTGAGTATAGTATTATGGTGTTGGATTAAATGTTGCAGACATGGATCCTACATTTTTTTTAATCTTGGAAGAAGCACTAAGTGATGGTTGATATCTATTATAATTATATTTATCATGAAAATTTTAGATTCATCCATATGATTCACTCTATTGTAGTTCATGAAAATCACTTTTAGGATGGATGGAGGAATGGGATACCTTATTTTAGGAATAAGTCTTGTGAATGAGAAGTTGGAATTGATTCAAAAGTGTATGGATACTGAAAATATTATAAATTAGTATTATTTTTATTCATATTTTCAACCTCATGAGTTTAACATGGGTGACCACCCATTCATCTTCCTATCACTGAGATTGGGTCACCATCATATTCAAATATATGGAATAATGGCCCCCATGTTTTCAAACTATTTCATATTGTGGAGTTTATTAGACTAGTGATGTATCAATATGCTCTTCTATATTGGTATAACACTATGTTAAAAGTTTGTAATGTTTCATATATTTTCCAGTATCACCTCGACCCTTCTCATGTGATAGATTTTGATTATATTATGTTTGAGGCTCATTATTTCTTCTAGGATCAACTAAATAATGATTTGGATCATAATGAGATCATTTTGTGGTTCCAAAATGTTTCATTAGTCTGTGTGTTGTTGAATATTGGTAGTGTTTAAGAAGAAACATGGGAGATGAATGAAAATATTCATCCCAATGGCCTACCACTTTCTCCATAGAATCTTAGAGGTTCCGGGGAATACATCTTGAAGATAAATTTTCATAAGGATTGGATATTGTAGGATCCCATAACTTCTTTGTAAATTACCTTCTATATTTTTGGTACATTCCCATTTATTTATTTATATTATGTATATACATTGATCAGTTAATTTTTTGAGAGTTTTAGACGGGTTTCAAAATGATTGGTTTAATTTTCTAGATGTTTTTGGTTTGATCGTAGTTAGTACAATCCATGAACCCCATCCAAGAAACCATGCGGGTTGTGGAAAGAATGAAAATATCTCCATATAGTTTTTGTATGTTTTTTCCAAACTATGTGTATGTATTGTAGATACAATTCATGTTTTTTATAGGGTAAAATAATGGTTTAGATTTTTTTGTAACCATCATAGGTGACCATGATAGGTGTGGGATTGAGAGTGTATCACTACAAGGTTGGTGCAAGTTTTTCCAAACCATGTTGCCTAACCATGGGGTGTATAGTTGGCTACCCTAAATATATGGTTGTATTTTTAATGAAATTTATATAAACTTTTTTTAACTAATATCATTGATTTATATCTCCTTTTTCTCTCAAGACCAAAGAGATGATTCCCTGGGATCTGAGAGAATTTTTTAGTTGATTCAATGCCCAATTGATATCCATATTCTCAGGTAAGTCTATGTTTTTAGCGTTATTCCTAGATATCTTCTTATTTTATTTTTAAAAAAATTTGATATATTCCTATTTAGATAGATATATTTTCCTTTATGTATTTTTTTTTTACAGTTTGATATATTTAATGAAAAGTGATCCAACCCCAATTCTTGTGGGTCATAGCTTAATTATTTTTTCTCCAAATATTATAATTATTACTATTATACGTAAAATTAATAAAAAATATTGGGCGAGTGACCATAAAAGACCATAAGGTAGGTTTTCTATATGACAACACTCAAAGTAATAAATTTGATCATATGTTTTTAGATATATCATTGTCTTTCTGCACTTTGAAATTTATTATAAATTTGAATAATGAATTGAATTTTTATCAATTAAAGAGACCATTATCAGATCTGATTGGAACCATTTGAGGTTATGATATCATGATCAATGAAAACCATTTGGGTGTTTCATTATTCAGTGAAATAATAATGGAATAATTAAAAATTTGAAATATATGGATAATGAAATTAATCTAATTATAATATTATTATCATGTCACCTTGTTAATGATGGTTCTGGATAGCCACAAATATTTAATGTGTTCTGAGCAAATTAATGGTATTCAGTTAAATTTGTTAATGGTTTTAATGATGTTAACTCTTCTGATTGATGAATGAAATGGTTTACTATGATTTTAATGATTGATAAAAAGATCACTGATGTTGAACCCTGATATGTATAAGTGAATTATGGGATATGGGTGTTAGATTGATAGTCATCATTCATGGGTTGCCTGACTAGTGATCATGGGCCCCAATTCGTGTATCTTAGTTGGTGTTGGAATATTTCAATAAATATCTTAAATTATTTTCATGAGAAACTCTCTAAGTACACATTTTATTGGTGCCATATTGATGCTCAATGTACCTGATATAATAATGATGGACTCATGCTCTATGTATCTATGATATGGTACCAAGACTGATTCTACAAGGTATCAAAATTGAATTAGGATAAAATTAAAATAAAAACCATTGAGAATTAATGTGTGGAACATTTGATAGATGGATTATACATCAACATGGGATGAAGTAGATATTATTGGATTATGTTTCACCATAAACCCTAGAGACTGTGTTTTTAACTAAACTATAATACACAAGGAAGATATTTACAATTATCATTGTAACATATTTTTTATACAATTGTATACAATATTATTGAATGTATATTTCTTTAGACATCATTTTTTGTGGTCTACTCAGTTTTACCCACAAGATACATGGGATGTAATTTGGTATATTAATGTACATCATAGTTACTTTTTAGGATAAGGAAAAAAGGCCCTCTATTAGATGATTGAGTTGAAATTCGAGATGGAACTAGAATGAGGGAACCATACATGATGTCAAGAACAATTTTTCAGTATTTAATTTTTCAATTTTTTGGGTTTCCAATTGGAACATTTATATATGTGGCATGGCATATATAATACTTTGGTTTTTGATCATTTCCAATGTTTTGGGATCTTTCATATGATTCATGGTATTAATTAGTTATTTTTTCATAATTTTTTCTATTTTTAAATTTATTTTCCCTATTTTACTAAATTGAAAAAATGGGTACATGCTCCCCATGAAGCATATTGGACCCTTGTTGTTTGTCGATAGCCTAGAGAATACAAGGATTAATTCCTGATTCCTTATAATACATTGCATCAATGAACCAATATGTGGCACTATAGTTGGTGTGTTAAATAAATATAATTTCTCCTCACAATATTATCTTGATTATAAATGTATTAAAATTTTATGAAACCACATATAAGAAAAAGAGATAATAAAACATTATCATAAAATAAAGGAAATTAAAATATAATGTTTATTTGACATAACAAAAAACTATTCTACCAAATAGAATAAAATTATTATGAAGTGAAAATATAGACATGGAATATTAAACAAACACCCAAGTACAAACAGTGAGAGAAAAATAACATGATCATGAGAAAGTTAAAAACCATGAAACTATAAAGATAATATTGGTTAAAAGATCGTAGATTTACTAGAAATAAATGTAACATGTTAATGAATGGAATTCAAAATAATGTTGTTAAATTAGACGGAATATTTTACTATCATGATACATATTATAATTTTTTTTATTTCTTACCTTATTTCTATTTCCAATGAAAATTTTCATCCATTTTTATTGCTTTAGTCAATTTCAAATCATCACTAATTTTCTTGAAATGAATATTCAAGATGATTTTTTGGGTCCAAAATCACTAAAATAAACATTTTACTTTTCATAAGATCTATATGAAATTAAAATTCATTCTATCTGGATATTTTATAAAATAGTTATCACATGTTTTATAATATAAAAAACATAATCTCTATAACCTAAAAAATTCCCAAATATCTACCTAATTCATCCTATAAATATCAAACCATAAGACACCAAAACAATTTCTAAAAAATGTCAATACCCAAAAATCTAAATGATATGTTCAATATTTTATCCCCAGAAAACAAAGTGTACCTCATAAAATCACATTCTAAACATATGTATTACTTGATCACTTATTCTCTTAAAGTATAATAATTCCCATAAAACCACAATGAATATATAACTGCATCCAAAAATTTTAATTTTACTTATTCCATACAAAAATCCCAAATTATATATTATAATTCATAAAAAAAATGTCAAAAATCCATCATAAATTAATTATACATGAAATCCTTAGTCATTTTCAATGTCACCAATACTTTATAATTTACTTATTCAATATCAATATTATATTTAACCCAACTAAACATTATTAACTAAACATCAATAAAATGGAATGATTTTTACTTTCTTTAATTCATTTATTGAACAAAATATCAATATGCCATTAATTTTTTTGTTTATCATTACCATTAACCATAATCATTGATATTATTTATTAAAAACTACTAAATAACAATACTTTTAGGTTTCATAGTTCTCATTACTATAATTTCATTGTTAAAACACACATACAAATGTATTTATCAATACCAATATAAAATAAGTTAAATAATTCCACATCAACTGTAGTAATGTTATAAACATGAATTTACCTCCCCTCTATTACTATATGATATGTTCTCATTATTATTTAGAAAATTGTTGGAATAATTCCATATATCCTTACAAATGAAATACTAAAATATAATGAATTTTTTCCATAACATTTCCATCGCATGTTTGGTAACCTTTATATCCATACATGATATAAAACCCTATTCACTTCATGAAATTTATATGGTGTTGATTTCTATAATTATCAGATTTGGGATGTTTCATCATTCACTTATTTTTTATTATCTCATTTATTTTTCCATAGTCCGAGTCATTATATTATTATCTCGATTTCCTTTGAAAATATATTAATTTTATAATTCCTTCTCCATAAACATGTCACAAGTTACTATATCACCAAATGATGAAACAACTATGAAATGGTTTCATTCTGAGTCTTATCTTATGCCCCTCATAAAAATTATTCATTTTTTACATTCTGGATTATGTATGTAGTTAATAACATGACTTTCTTATCTGTAAATAACCTCCTAAATCAGAGAAAAAATCCATTTATTTGCTTATTAATATGTATAAATTAGTCCCAGTATTAGATAAATTTTATTGAAGGAAATAATTCATAAATAAATAACATTAAAATTTATCTATTCAATTATTTTTATATTTCCTTCCACTTTAGTGTTTGGGATTAATTACCACTACTGATCTTGGTATCATTTCAAAGAATAATCTAAAAATATATATTTTATAATTTTAGTACATCTCAATGTGATTAATATCATATTGAGAGACTTAATAAAATCAAGAACTACCATTTAATTAGTAATTCAACTAAAATATGGAATATTTTGTCGAATGTAGTGACCCAACATAAGATAATCACACTATGTGACAATTGGATTCTCAAATTATGAAATGATATGTTTCATAACTAGAGTAATCTCCCCTAATATGGAAGTGATCTTCTTAGTTCCAATAAAATTTATATTTGCATACTATGTATGGAAATATCAATATTTTATATGGTTGTTTATTCCATTCTTATGTTAGCTTCCATCACAAAATAAATTACACACACTACGTTATCCCATAATCATGGTTGTTGGGTAATATAATGGACTGTAATAACAATTATTTTTAACAGATATATATATATATAATCATTTAAATTTTATTTTCCACAATTTATACAAAACTTCTCTCTGAAAATAGCTATAAAATCCTCATCTCCAGCATCCTAGATATAGGGTTTACATTATTACATTTGAATATGTACAACAGATATATTGTAAAAGAACCCATTAGTTTGGTATTTTTAATGAAATATATAAATACACGGTTCCCATATTAAATAATAATTAATAAATAAGAAATATAAAAACATTATTTTCTCTGTGATATTACTCACAACATCCTTCTTCGTATAAAAATGGTACGAGGAAAAATAAATGACGGGCTCAAATTCTCAGTAATAGTTACACATAGAAGATGTAACACCCTGACCCTAGTTATCCAATGTTGGTGCATTATTACATAACATTGGCATGATCAAAAAAGATCGCGTCTTGAAAGACCGATTAGTTTTGTAGCTTTGGAAACACTAGATACATCTATATGTCTTACATTACATCATAAAGTGAAAAACTAAAACAACATAGTCTCCATAGTCTGCACTCATATCCCCTCAAAATATCCCTGCAGGATAGTCATACAATACTTCTTCAAATCTTGGGAAAAATAAAACATAGAATGTGGTGAGCTCGGATGATCAGTAAGGATAACAATGTAGAAGAAACATTCATAAATAAGCATAAACATTTTAGGCAACGTATAACTAAAACAAAATCCTTTGAAACTTGAACATCAACATAATGTTGCAAAAAAAATGAAATAATGCCATTTATATATTCACATGGATATTCTAATAGTCTAATAATCACATGAAATATCAATAACCACTCTCATAATGATGGAATTCATAATACCATAGTATCATAACCACATAGTCAAAGCCTTGTGCCAAAAAGACAATTAAGATTTTTTCACGACCTTGTGCCATGACACTAGTTTGTCTCATGAGACCTACTAATGCATCGAGGAGCTATAGTGGGCTCCACCCATCACATACTAAGTCCAATGCATTCATCATATGAATAGTTTGAAACATAACATAAACATTCGTATTAAAACTAGAATACAAAATGTCAATAATTTATACACAAACAATGAATGTTAAAAAAATTGCACATCCACAGCCAAACATAGCTCATTTGATACAATATGGAAGATTATATTTTATCATATTAACATCAATCGATAATAATGAAGGATATTGGCATAGATGAAAATAATCATCAAAACTATAACAGAGAAATATACCCCTTTTCATGAAATCAATTAAAAGTCACACAATTTGTCAAGAAGCCATTTAAAAATAGATTTTTAAATCAAAGTTTCCCATAACACATTGATACATTTAAAAGGTATTTTAATTTTAAAACATTAATTTCCATATAAATAAATCCTTAAAACCATTTTTAAAACATTGACATTAATAATAATGATTTAGAATAATAAATATTTAAATCATTTTAAATGATATTTTAGTTAGAGTTCCTAACCAAAA
The DNA here is from genome assembly GCA_963277665.1 of Viscum album. Classification (NCBI taxonomy): domain Eukaryota; kingdom Viridiplantae; phylum Streptophyta; class Magnoliopsida; order Santalales; family Viscaceae; genus Viscum; species Viscum album. Next base: position 641,374,900 of record OY728141.1, on the reverse strand, counting down.
GAAAGACACATTAATAAAGATAATTAAGGTAATAAAAACTTTTTAATATCATGAGAATAAATGGATTCATGATATACTATGTCAAAGAAAATTACTTACACCATATAAAAGTGATTTGGTGTATAACAACAATGAAGTCTCAATGCAATGTAAATTGAGATAAAATCTCTTATAAAGACCATATAATTTGGTTATAAATCAAAGACATAATTATGTGTAAAAAATATTAATACACTCTATATGATTGGATATTCAGGATAAATCAATCAGAGGACATTCACACATATCCTTTAAAAAAACACAAATGAATTAGATATTTAACTCAACAAATTGATATTGAGTTAAAATTAATCTTATCAAGTTCATATCGATGATTTGAGAATTTATCAATGGAGTTATTATGTGTATAAAAATTATATCCACAAAAAGTGGAGTGGAAATTATAACATAAGCAAATGAAAAATGATTCCACACATAATCCTGGAGTAAAATAACCATATAAGTAGGTGTAAAGCCGAATGAGTGGAAATTGAAATTTTAAATTCCATGATCGATTTGGTAACTTACGAAAAATACACCCCCGAAAGAAGGATCATACAATGATGATGTAAATATCCATAAATTAAAGTATATTACACAACGAATACTATCATGGGAAGTACACACACCACATGCAATAAATAAGTGGTGAACAATGGAAATGTCACGAAATTAAAAGTGAGATAAGAAACCACTTACTTTGTACTTTTCCTTGGTTGAGGGTAGGATAACCTCCTGTATAATGGTGAAATAATTTTTATTTAATTATAAAATAATCATATACATTAATATGATATCATATATAATCTTTTATCATTGATTTGTTAATAATATCATAGTATTATTGTCATTTCAGGTGTTTACAGATTCGTTTTCCTTTATATTCTTTGTTATGTGAGCCATATTTGTTCTGGATGGGATGTATCTTAATCATATCCCAAATTATATCGTGTCTCTAAAAAATATTTTTAATCATCAAGTGAAATTTAGTATTGAATAGATACAATGGGGAATGAATCTCATTGCGTTCGTGCAGACGGTAATCCGTACGTATGCACGAGCGACAATATCATTATTTTTATATTAAAATAATATATAATTGGATGGTATATCATATATACAGAATACTTATCATGTTATATTTTATTATTTACATGAATTAAACATCATTGTTATACCCATCCAAAAAAATGTATTGAATAAAAATTACACCACGACGTAGAGACGGTAATCCATACATACGCACGTACGGTGACATGTCATTCAAAGGATGGATAGAATAATGAATATGGTTGTACCATATTTAGAAAAAAAAATCACAGTATATAGAAGATACTAGAGTTATAATTTTAGAATTGAAATAAAAAAGAAATAATATTTGGAAGTAGAAAATAACTTGAAAGATGGTGGTGAAATTATTACCTCTTCTTCGGGTTCTTCCTTTTGATTTGATCAAAAGGGCTCTTTAAGATGGATTTATGACTAGTGGAGGTACTCTAAGATGAAGTTATGGAAGTTGAGAGGATATTTTGGCAGGGGATGGCCGAGCCAAAAGTCTTTTACGGTGTGAATTTGACAGAAGGGGAACTGCCCTTTTATAAGAGGGGTTAGGGGCACCTTAAGAAAAAAATTAAATAATAATTTATAATAAAATAATTTTCGGTTTCTAATGGATCCAAAGTGGATTATTTAAAGGATAATGTGGGGATGGGTCGAAAACCACCCATCCAATAGGTTTTATATAGGATTGTGTCACTATATTAACCTTAACTTTTAGATTTAACTCATAGTTAAATAGTTTGACATTTACCATGTATCTTTGTATTTTTATATTATATGGTTAATAAACTTACTATATACTTCCAATAGAACCACAAGTGGTTAATTAATGATACATATATCATTATATAAGTCCTTTCTATGATACTTAGATATTTAGTAATAGAATATCAAATAATAATTTAATATTTTATTTTAAATCTCTTTTATTTCAATTTTGACACTATTTGGTATTTTGTTTTTTCTAAATTTATAATAGAATTATCACTACGAAAAAAATTCATCTAACTAACCCTAATATGTCATATTATCCTATAAAATTAGTTTAATTCATAAAAAGATTCAAATTACATTTATTTTCATATTTATAATATCAATTATTTTAATATTTCATTAATTATGTAATTACTGCATCATCATTGTGTCCTTAATAAATTACATTATTTCATGTATAAAAAATATAAATTAAATACCATTATGTAAGAAATAATTTTATCATCCTAATTAATATTTATAGTCGACTTTATCTTTTGTGTAACCCTATATTAAAAATGTTTTAGTTATTAAACATTGATTTTAACTCTTTTAACTCTTATTTAAATTAAATAACGATAAATTTCCTAATGTAATACATGTGGACCAAAGAGGTTAATATTTTATTACTAAGGGTTTTATTTCTAATTATACTTATCCAATATATTTAGAACTTGTTTTATGGTAATAATAATATCATTTTTACCCTTAATTACCCTATTTACTTTTAAATGTGGTAAATAAAAGTAAAAAGTTACAATTTACCAAAAAATATTTTTATCTTATTGAACAAACTTTTACTCCCCGATATTAATGATGTCTCTTGGAAATTTGAAATTCTACTCATAGAAGCATTAAAATTAATTTTTATTTGAATTTATAAATTATCCTAGGAGGTGGGTAAAATACGGTGAAAAGTTCAATAAAATTTTATAAATATAATATTATTAATAATTGACTCCAATGAATTACATTGAACTTCTACGGGTATTATGTATCTATTTTAACCTAAAATAAATTTAAATAAAATATATAATTATTTAAATAAAAATTATGTTTTAAACTATAACTTAGTGTCTTTCACTATTCATAAAAAATTAAAAGTTTTCAAAAAAATACAAGAAATTAATCCTAAGCTAATTTTGATATTTTGAATTTTAAAATGAAGTCTATTTTACCAAATTTAAAACATAGAAATTGATATTATTAGTTTAAAATTAATTTTGGTTGTCAAATTCAAAAACATAATTTTTCGGAAATAATAACTACCAAAAGATTGACATTTGTTTATGTCCAATTTCAGAGTGAAATTATTTCCAATGAAAAAAATTGGATGAAATGGAAAAAATATAATATAATTATAAATCCAAACCATTAATATGTATAATTGATCACTATAAATTATTTTTATTAAAAATATTCAGTTAAAATATATTATTTTTCACTATTCACCCAAATATGAAATTTATCATAAAAACAGCAAAAATTTATTAAAACTATAATATTATATCTCGATCCCAAATAAGAAGTTTATTTTGTCAAATTTAATATATAAAAGTTTCAAATATTCGATTTCAAAATGGTTCTCCATTAAAAGACGGTAAAATTACATTTTTTGAAAAAAACTTCTTTTATCCGAAGATAAATGAATTTTTCCTTACATTATGTCTAAGAAACTCATAATATGGATTCTCAAATTATAAAAGGATATATAAAGTTCAAAATTCTGTAAATACTATTCATAACTGCTTTTGAACGGCTAGTTTGGTAAGTCATGGTGCGCTTGAACCCAATGTTGGGTGTAGTGTAAGCTATTGAATTACTTTAAAGAACTAACGTACTATGAAATCTTGGAGTGTTACATTCTTACCTCCTTTAATAAATTGCACCCTCGTAATTTTTAAAATTGGTATTGACAATAAAATGGAAATTACCACATCATAAAAAGAGTCAATAAAACTATCACTTTAAAAGAAAGAAAGAAAAGTACAAATTTCATCCAAGATAACTCATACTATGATTCCATGTAGAAAATCATGGATATGGAAGATAAACTAAATGTCAAGTTTTGATGGAGTGGGATAAAAAACATGATCAAGAGAAAGTTAACAACAAGAAAACCACAATATAGTGATGGGGAAATGGTCATTAGTTTCCCACTAGAAAAAGTAAAGGGACAACATTTTTTTGGTTTTAAGTTACATTACATAAAGATGAGAAATTTATTTATGAGATTGACTTAGAACATATCGAGATATACATACTTTTTATGTAGAGTTTCATTCTTTAATAAATTTATACCACTAACTCATTTTTTTAAATGATGAGTATTCAAGAACATTTGGTCACACTATAAGGGATAGAATAAACTTCTATAGAATCACATGATCCACAAAGGATAAAAAATATGTTTACCTTGTCTTTAGAGATTAATCGAAACCAAAACAGTTTGTACAAGATCTGATGGTCACCCAAAAGGATATTCTTTTTGAGAAAGAAACACTAATCGTAATTTCTAAAATTAATCAAAAAACACCCTAAATATAAATAAATACTCTTCAATAAACAATTTCCCTTCAAATACTTCAATATAATCCAAAATAACATTGAAACCCCAAACTTAGAAGAACTTGGTTATGTAGTCTTCCTCATTAAATTGTATCTCCAAATGACATCAACTACACTTAAAGCCACATACTTAAAATCAATTAACATAATCACATATTATCTATTATAGGTTAATCATTTTTATAAATAACCCAAATCACTATAAATCCACAATAATAACATAGATAAAAATCCCCCATTACTCTTCAAATGAAATCCCATAGTATTCTATTTTCCTTGGGAATATAGTGTTCCCAAATAAGCGAACGTCTTCCAAAATAGAATTAATCACTTATTCACCAAATCATTTTCCTATACTAAGGGTATTCATTTGATAATACATAAGAACCCAAATAAAATTATTATCGATCAACAAAATCATTTAACAAAAAATAATTTGTCACATCAACCATGGACATAACGTAGTCCAGTGGTAGGTGATAAATCCCAATCGCACTCTGGTTGTTGTTTTGATTCCCATAGAATTGTCTGACATGACGGGTTGTCACATGGTTTGAATGTTGTCCTTCTTCAAAAACTATATTTTATAACATTACCCAATGAGATAAATTCCTCAAAATAACCATAACATAATTTAACCATAATGTTATCTCATTCCTTGAAATTTCATCCCAAAATATAATAACTTTTAATTGCCTCAAATTCAAGGTTCATATAAAGCCACATGGTTATTTATAACTATATCCACAAGAGAAAAGATAATTCTTCCTCAAATATCATTTTCACATGATAAATTGCAGGGTTACACATATAATACAAATTTCATCCAAAGTAATCTCAACAACAAAGAGCACTAATACCTTAAAATAGTTTTCCATCCAATTATTTCTACATAGGTTCATCCCTGACCAAGAGGTTATACTATATAATAAGGCATTGATTTGGTGATTCCATGGTCCCTTACATTTACAACAAATTACCGTAATTGCAATCTTAGGATCATTTTTATTTTCTTCCATGATACTGTTCATTTTTCCTCGGCAATTCTTCACATTATGTCCTTCTTTCAGAGATGTAAAGAATTTCTTTTTTCTATTGAGACAATTTCCTGGGTGTCTCCTTCCGCATTTCCTGCATGATGGAAATTGAGGATTCTTTTCTCCATGTTATCCACAACTTGAGATGTTATCATTCATCACCTTTGTCTTCTTTGTTGTGTCCAGGAGTTGGTAAATATACATTTTGTTGATCATATTTTTGGAAAACTGAATTATCATGAACACGATATATTTTACGCCTATCAACAATCCATATTTTTCTCATTTCTACCACGATTCCTACCTTGTACATCATTCTCAAAGTTACTATGACTTCTTTGGAATCTAGCCATTGACTAAAACCAGAAATCATTGTGTGAGTAACAGTAGTCATAAATTCATTTAGAGAATATCATGACATCATATTTTCAATTTGAAACACCTTAGGATTAACCAAGGTAATTTATTCTCATATTATATTAAAATAAATCAGATCAGTTTGTAATGAAAAATTAAATTATCTTAATCATATCCCCCGGGAGTGTCTTAACCAAGAGTGCAACAATGCCCATTGTCGTGCACCAGTTCCCATTCAAGTATAGCTCAAAGCAGTGTTTTTGATTTTTACCCCTAGGTACATCTGTGCGAGAGCCTCCTCTACCTTCTCGTTTCCAAACAGGGATGTATTGCTTGGAAAAATCACAAAATCGCTACAATACCCAAATTTTAGGAAGTACCTCTATACTAATCCCCGAAGTCTATCTTAGGGCTATTTTCTCTAATCAGAGTTTATCTAAATCTAGTTTCAATGGTTTGTACTAAACTTCCTCTAATACCAACTATAACACCCTATCCCCAGTTACCCATAGTTGGTGCATTATTACATAAAATTGGCATGATCACAAAAGATCAAATTTTGAAAGACCAATTATTTTAGTATCATTGGAACACTAGATACATTCATAAGTCTTAAATTACCTCCTAATGTAAAAAACTAAAACAACATAGTCTCCATAGTCCACAGTCATATCCCCTCAGACTATCCCCGCAGGTCATTCATCAAATACTTCTTCATATCCTGTGAAAAATAAAACATAGAATGTGGTGAGCTCAGATGCTCAATAAGGATAACAATGCAGCGTAAACTTTCATAAATAAGCATAAAAATTTAAGGCAAAGTATAACTAAAACAAAAGTCTTATAAACTTGAACTTCAGCATAATATGACAAAAAACAAAATTAAATAATGCTATTTAATTTTTCTCATGTATATTCTACTAGTCGAATAATCACATGCATTATCAGTAAACACATTCATAATGATGGAATGCATAATAACGGACTATCATTACCACATAGTCAAGGCCTTATTCCAATACTACAAATAAGATTTTGTTAAGGCCTTGTTCCAAGACACTAGTTTGTCTCACGAGACCTAACAATGCATCGAGGAGCTATAGTGGGCTCCACCCATCACTTACTAAGTCCAATTAATTTCTCATATTAAAATTTAGAAACAAAACATAAACATTCGTATTAAAACTATAATATGAAATGTCAATACTTTGTCCACAAACTATGAATGGTATAAAATAGCATATCTACAGTCATACATAGCTCATTTGATAATATATGGAAGATTGTATTGTATCAGATTAACCTCAATTTAGAATAATGAAGGATGTTGACATAGATGAAAATAATCATCAAAACTATTAGAGATAAATATCCCCCTTTCTCTTGAAATCATTTAAATGTCACACTATTTGTCAAGAATCCATTTAAAAATAGCTTTTGAATCAAAGTGTCCCATACCAGTTTGAAACTTTTAAAATGAATTTTAATGTTAAAACTTTAATTTCCATATAAATAAGTCCTTAAAATTAATTTTAAAACATGGACATTAATGAGAAATATTTCTAATAATAAATCATTAAAACATTTAAAATGTTATTTTAGTTAGAGTTCCTAAACAAAATAGAGACACTTGAATAATAATAATTGAGGTAATGAAAACTTTGTAATATCATGAGAAAAAAGGGATTAATGATATACTATGTCAGAGTACGTTATATACACCATATAAAAGTGATTTGGTGTATATTAACGATGAAGTCTCAAGGGAATGTAAATTGAGATGAAATATCTTCTAAAGACCGTATCCTTAGGTTAAGATTAAATCAAAGACATAATTATGTGTGAAAAATATAAATATACTCCATATGATTGGGTATTTTGTGTAAATAAATCACAGGAAAATCACACATATTCATGTAAAAAACACCAATGAATTGGATATTTAACTCAACAAATGGAGATTGAGTTAAAATTACTCATATCAAGTTCATATCGATGACTTGAGAATTTATCATGGGAGTGATTATGTGTATCAAAATTATATCCATAGAAAGGGGAGTGGAAATTATGACATAAGAAAATGAATAGTGATTCGACACATAATTTTGGAGTAAAATAATCAATAATGTATGCGTAAAGCCGAATGAGTGGAAATTGAAATTTAAAATTCCTTTATCGATTTGGTAAGATACGAAACATATAAACATGAAATAAGGATCATACAATGATGATGTAAATATTCATAAATTAATTTATATTAGAAAATTAATATAATCATGGGAAGTAAACACACCACATTCAATAAATATGTGGTGAACAATGGAAATTTCATTGAATTAAAAGGGAGATAAGAAACCCCTTACTTTGTACTTTTACCTTGGTCAAGGGTAGGTTAACTTTCTTTATAATGGTTAAATAATTGTTATTTAATTATAAATGAATCAAAATCATTAATATGATATCATATATGATCTGTTAACATTGACTTGTTAATAATATCTTATTATTATCTTTGTTTCGGGTGTTTACAGATTCGTTTTCCTTAATATTATTTGTTATGTGAGCCATATTTGTTAAGGATGGGATGTGTCTTATTCATATCCAGAATGATATCCTGTCTCTTAACATTATATTTAATCATCATGTGAAATTTAGTCTTGAATGGATACGATGGGGAATAAATCTCATCATGTTCGTGGAGACGGTAATTCGTACATACGCACGAGCGACAATATCATTTTTTTATTAAAATAATATATAATTTTTTTTATATCATATATAAAGAATAATTATCATGTTATATTATATTGTTTACATGAATTACAGATCATTATTATACCCATCCAAATAATAATGTATTGAATGTCAATTACACCATGACGTGGAGACAATAATCCGTATGTAAACACATATGGTGACATGTCATTCAAAGGTTGGATATAATAATGAATATGGATGTACCTTATTTGTAATAACATCACAGTATATAGAAGATCATGGAGTTATTATTTTAGAATGTAAATAAAAAAGAATGAATAAGTGGAATAAGAAAAGAACTTGAAAGAGGGTGGTTAAATTATTACCTCTTCTTCAGGTTCTTCCTTTTGATATGATCAAAATGGATCTTTAAGTTGGATTTCTGACCAAATTAGGGCCTCTAGGATGAATTGAGGGACGTTTATAGGATATTTGGGTAGGGGTTGGTAGATCCAAAAGGCTTTTAAGGTTTGAATTTTAGAGAAGGTGAACATCCTTATTATAAGAGGGGTGGGGGAACCTTTAAAAACGTAAAATATTATTTTATAATAAAATCAATTTCAGTTTATAATGGTTCAATTTTGAATTATTTAGCTTCTAAGGTGGGGATGGGTCGAAAAAAACTCAACCAATATGTTTTAGATAGGTTTGGGTCACTATATTAACCTTATCTTTTAGATTTAACTCTTAGTTAAAAAGTTGGACTTTTACAATGACTCATTGTATTTTTATATTATATGGTTAATAAAATTACTATATACTTCCAAGAGAACCACAATTGGTTAATTAATGATACACCTATCATAATATAAGTCCTTTGGACTAACCTTATATTTTTAGGAATAGAATATCAATTAATAATATTTTATTTTATTTTACAACTCTTTTATGTAAATTTTGACACTATTTGTTATTTTGTTTATGCTAAATTCATAACCAAATTATTACTTAGAAAAAAATTCATCTAACCAACCCTAATATGTAATATTAACCTATAAAATTATTTTAATTTATAAAAAGACTCAAATTACATTTATTTGGATATTTATAATATCAATTGTATTAATATTTCATTTATTACGTAATTACTGCATTATCATTGTGTCATTAATAATTTATATTATATAATATCTAAAAAATATAAATAAAATAAAATTATGTAAGATATATTTTTATATTTCTAATGAATATATATAGTCTAATTTATCTTATGTGTAACCCTATATTAAAAATGTTTTAGTTATTAAACTTTGATTTTAACTCTTTTAACTCTTCTTTGAATTAAATAATAATAAATGTCCTAATCTAATCCAAGTGGACCAAAGAGGTTCATATTTTAATCCTACGTTTTTTTGGTAGAATTATACTTATCCAATAGAATTAAAACATGTGTTCAAATAATAATAATATCATTTTTACCATTAATTACCCTATTTACATTTAATTTTGGTAAATAAAAGTAAAACGTAATTATTCACCAAAAATTGTATTTATCTTATTGAACCACATTTTATAACTTAATATTAACTATGTCTCTCGAATTTTTTAAATTCAACTCATAGAAGAAGAAAAATTATATTTTATGTGAATTTACAAATTATCCTAGGAAGTGGGTAAAAGACGGTGAAAGGATCAATAAAATTTTATATATCTAATATTATTACAAAATGACTCCAATTAATTACATTGAAAATATATGGGTATATTGTATATATTTTTAACTAAAATAAATTTAATTAAAATAAATAATTATTTAAATAAAAATTTGGTTTTAAACTATAACTCAATGTTTTTCACTATTCATCAAAAATTAAAAGTTTTCAGAAACACACAAAAAATCAACCCTAAGAAAATTTTGATATTATGAATTCAAAAATGAAGTGTATTTTACCACATTCAAAACATAGAAATTGGATTTATTATTTTAAAATTAATTTTTGTTGTCAAAACCAAAAAGCGTATTTTTATTAAATAATAATTACAAAAAGATTGACATTTGTTTATGCCCAATTTCAAAGTGAAATTTCATCAAATGAAAAACATTGGATTAAATGGTAAAAATATAATCTAATTATACATCCGAACTATTCATATGTATAGTTGACCACTATAAATTATTTTGATTAAAAAATTTGTTTTCAGTTAAAATATATTATTTTTCACTTTTCACCCTAATAAGAAAGTCATCAGAAAAACACCAAAAATTTATTGAAACTAAATTCATATATCCCGATCCCAAATAAAAAGTTTATTTTTTCAAACTGAATATATAAAATTTTCATATATTAGATTTAAAAAGGGTTCTCCATTAAAAGGAGGCAAAATTTCATTTTTTGAAACATACATCTTTTATCAGAAGAAAAATGAATTTGTCCTTACATTATGTCTAAGAAACTCATAATATGGATTCTAAAATTATAAGGGTTATATAAGTTCAAAATTCTGTTAATACTATTCATAACCGCTATTGGACGGCTAGTTTGGTAAGTCATGGTGCGCTTGAACCCGATGTTGCGTGTAGTGTAAGCTATAGAATTACTTTAAAGAACTAACATAATATGAAATAATGGGGTGTTACGGAAGTAGATACAATGAATTAATTGTAAATAATAAACATGGGAATATAAATAAGTGATAACACATTCCATTTAATTAGTAACACTATTACGTAATGTATCCATTGATAATATTAATTGTTTAATCTCGTGAATAAGAATTAATAAATTCTCAATGAATCTAATTGTTAATATTAGTTGGAATGACTTCAAACATCATGATATTTATACATTCATATCTTTAATCCATTGTAGTTCAATTGATTTGTATTTATAAACCAAAAACCCATTTAAACTTCACTTACTGAATTGTTTCATTAGTCGTATCAATGCATTGAGGATCTACATAATTTTGGGATTCACCCCTTGTTAAATGTATAATTAAATCCTCATATATTTAATCATAAATATATATTTATAAACTATATAACGTATCAAAAAAATTTCATATTGAGTAAATAATATGGTTTAACAATAATTTCCTTTCCAAGCAAATAAAAATCAAAATAAAAAACTTTATTTTTAAATTGATAATGGTTTAAGAGATATCTGAATCCATGGTACAAATAATATGGATATTTAATAGAAATGTAACATAGAATGATGAAATTAATTTGAATATTTTATAAAGAAATTATTTTCCATGAGATTACTCTGGTGATGAGTGATGACTATCAAAAAGAAGGTTTCGAAATAAAATAAATTTGTTCAAATAAAAAGTGAAATTGGATATGTAATATTTGGAATGATTTTATTCTTAAATATTTTTCCTTGAAATAATTATGAAAATGTGTAGGATATGTCAAATGGTTTAAAAATGATATTAAAGTAGGAATGTCCACTAATAACATATACATTATAAGAAATCTTTCTTTTTTAGTTTTAATGATGAAAGAAGAACATGAATCTTTTGGAAAAACATATAATGATTCCTTTGAAACCAAATAAAAAGTAATGGAAAAAATAAAAATTATTTAATAACAAATTTAATTAAATAAATTAGACCATTGTAAAAAAATTGAAATCTTATCGATATGGTAGTAAAATAAACTGGATCAAAAAGTGAAAAGAAGATCAGGTTTTCTTCTAAAGATACATATTTAATGAGTTACATGTATTGAAGATGTAATAAAAGTCAATAAATATATATTAATTTTAATTATCATAAAAGGGTAGTATATAGACATCATAAAACTAAATGGGTTCATAAAACAAAATATGTCTCACTGGATTAGACATTGAGATGAAATACCATACCTGCGGTCTGACAGGTCACAAATGTTCTTTTTCATCTTAATAATAACCATATATTAGTAAATTACTTCATAAAGATAATTTTAATGTTAATTAATAATTTTCATTATTTATTTCTATTTTATATTAAATTACTTAATCATTTAAATTCACATCACACATATTGTTGATATTTTGCTCATATGTCCAAAATGACATCAGAAGGTCAACTATGTTCAAAGTGGTAAAGAATAATAATCTTGAAATAATTATAAATTTTACGAAAAATAATACATTTTAAACCATTAAATAAATATTGATAAAAAAATAAACTAAATACATGCTTGGAGATGGTAGGTCATATGTATGCTAGAGTAAGATTTCCCATTTTTTAGTAATCATTGTGGAAATAAGGTAATATATATTTTACCTTTAAAATTTGACAATAAAATCATCAATATAATATTAATTTATTAAATAATTTTATATATTTATGTCACATGATTATGAGATAAAAATTGAATTATATCACTTTGTGGTGGTTGTTGTCCACACACATGCACGAAATATTCGATTATTTTAAATGAATTGGAATGTAATAAACTGTATGATATATACATTTCACATAATTATGAAAATATCAAGAGAACCACAAACACACACACACTCACTCACACACACACACACACACACATATATATATATATATAAATATATTTATATATATTAAATTCATTATTATACCCTATCAACAGAGGTGGTGACGGTAAACGAATTACATCAGTTCTCAAGGAGTTAGTTATCCATTGACACAAATAATGATTTTATTTTGCTATTTGCTGGATGAGAAGATTGATTAATGTTATTAAATTTACATAAATAAATATAAATATATTTTAGATACTAATGTTATTATATTTTCATGGTGGAAAAATATTTTATCACTGTGAAGAAATTAATAAAAAAAATTGTTAAGAATGATACATTTTCTTCAAGAAACCTCTAAGATTACACATAATGTTTTCTCATATTACTTTTAAAATAAAACCATGACCTAAAATATTTGGGAAGTGATATACAAAAATTATATTTTATGATATTTTCTAAAAATTAAATTTTTTAATGCATCAATAAAATTGGTGATGAGGTGACCTTTAATATGTGAGGGGATGTGAACTTTTAGAATATATCAACGTATTAAATTAATATAATATAGTTATAAAATACAATTGGATACAAAATCAGATAATTAAAATATAAGATGATTATTCATATAAAAACTATCATCTAGAACAATTTGGACCATATTTTTTTTACGTTTGTACCCTTATCATTTTGTTTTAACCCCCAATTAATCATTTTTACTATTAGTGTTGTATTAGGGTTTTCTAACATTTAGGTGACTATAATATTAATATAAAATGAATACAATTACATAAATGAACCATTATTGAAATTATTATCTATATCATATTAATTGGGATGAATATTTTATTATTATTAATTTAAGATGACTAAATAATAAATTATTTATTATAAAATATCATTAATGCAAATTTTGATATGATAGATTTAATTTGACATTAAATGGATCATTAAATGAAGTAACTTAATTTTAATCAATAAAAAAATTTCTAAAATGTTAAATATATTTAAAAAATTCATGGAACTCAATATTTATCTCAAATTATATTTTTTTAGTATTTATAAAATCATTTATTTTATATTTATAGAACATAAATAAAAGTTTTGTCGACACTATGAATGAATTTAAGAAAATTATATCATAAAAAAATGATAAATCATTTACTAAGATAATAAAAAAATGTATATATTAATATATTTTCTATAACGGAAAATAAATTGCAGTAGTCTTTATAATGAAATATAATACATGTTAAAAGAAGAAAAATGAATGCTTTGTATTTATCTCTCACTTAAATATTATAATGGTAAAAATAATATCCAAATAGAATAAATGTCATATTTTTTATGTTTTGATGATTTTGGATGAAATGGACTCATCCAATGAATGTCTGTCTTCTTTTAGGCCTATTCTCAATTCCATATCATGTTATTATTACCATTAATTGAAAAATTAATCCTTACCTAAGTGACTATTATTTAATATGTATATTTTTTCCAATGATCAAAAATTAAATGGCCTTATATAATTTTTTTTGATATCATGAATGAAAATATTTAAGCCATTTTTAATAATTAAATTTTCATAAGTTGAGGGAAAATAATTTTAGAGTAAAAGAAAATGAGAAAATAGATTTCCAAAAAAAAAATCTTTTTTTGTATAAATTTTTTTAAATAAAAAATTAAATACAGACACGAATTAAAATGAAAAAGATAGACTATAAATTATATTAAGAAGAAATTTTACATTTAAAGTATTTAAAATTAGTGGGTCTTTTTAGATTCTTGATAAAATAGTTCATAATAAGAAATAATATTTCAATATTAACAAGACAATAAATATTTTTAGAAATATCACAAAAATTAACTACATGTTAATTTTGACATATTGATTCCAAAAGTGAAGTTTCTTTGATTTAATATATTAATATAAGATAAAATATAACATAATATTCCCTAAAAATCATATTTAATGAAAATTAATTTTTGAAGAATAAACTTGCTTCAAAAAATCTGATTATTTATTTACAATGAATCAATGAATTTTTTTTGTATGACCTTAATATACATTTCATGATGAATTAATTTATATCCATGCCCTCCATGTCAATAACTATTTTATAACACTCATATTTAAATAAAAATATTTCATAGTTATTTAGGCTCAATGATAGATATTCTATATGATATTGAATATATGTTGCCTTTTAAAAGATGAGATATTAAATTTATTCCATGAAAATATACTATTAAATTGATAAATATCAATATTTTTTAAAATATTTCTTTTCCACCATTCATCTAAAAATATAATATTTTATAATCATCACCAATACATAAACTAAAAAATTTTGATTTTTGGAATTAAAAAATGACTTTTACATTATCAAATTTTCATTCTAAACATTTTAAACTCGAATTTTTGAAAAAGTATATATAATACAAAGAAAACTACATCCATTGAAAATTTAATTTCAAATATTAAATTGTATTAATTGTTTTCTATATATATTCCATAAATAATAATGGTTTTTTATGTTAGTGCTTGATATAAATTTATTAATAGTGTCTTTTTAATTTGTTGTAGTTTTTTTATCAAGCATGTCATGTATTACCCAAGTTACAGAATATAGTATTTATTTCAAGGGATCCAAAATATGGGGTCATCACATCTGAGATGGGGCTCCATGGCCTTATTTAATAAACCAGTAAATGTCATCCTCGGGGCTTAAGAGAGATATATGAGGTGGCCCATGGGATGACCCAAGTTCACACCTTCTATTATGTTATTCCATCAAGCATAGAGACATAGTTTGAGAGGATTAGGTTCATGAAAGCTTAGTCAAGAATGAATGATCGATAAGTTATTGATTGAAACATTATTTCACATTAATTTATTGTCAATACATAAACCTCTTATTCATGTGAAAATATGTTATGGATGGTTTTGTGGTGTCTTATTGGGTTTATAATCAAGAAATTAATGTGGATTTCTACATGGACATAACCATAATCATCATGAATCACAGAAATCATAAGAAAAAATTGATAAATAGATTAAGATATTGATCATAGTTTTCAATTGTGTTAAAAAAATAGAATCACTATTATTTCTATAGTTCCATCACATATATTCTTAAAGTCTCTTTAATCAGACATGTTGTGATTTTCACCTTCTTTTGAATAAATGTTAAAACACAATATTTAATTTATCTAAATATTTTATTGGTTATTGTAATATAATAATAAAAAAATGTTATAATTGATATATAGCCTTCAATAATATGTCTTGAAGGCATTATGTAGTTATTGAACACATTAATGAAACATTGAGGATCATGCATTGAATGTGGTGAATTTTTTTGTCCATGGAGCTAATTGGGAATTACAATTCAAGGAATACTAGATGGTTCCATGTGGGTAGACCAAATCTTATATAATATTTTTACCATAAAGCTATTGGTGATGGATTTATAGAGTCATGTAAGAAAATTTAACCATTATGAAGTTGCGTCATACATATTTCTATAATTTCATTTCATGTTTGTTGGCTGAAAGGTGGATTCCTCCAGCTATCTGGTGGTGTCCAGGCATGAAAGTCAAATACACAATTATTATTGAAAAATATTAATCAAATATATCTAAAATTAATTACATATATGATTTGTATTTTATAACATTCTGAAAGGATTTGGAGTCAAAGAAATATATCCCTTGGGTGTCTTGGAAACAAACCATCTGAAAGAATCAAAAACATCAAATCTATATGACCTCCGAATTACCCTCTTGCTACAAAGTTCTCACAATATAATATAATTCTTCAAATGTATAATTATTCCCCCCTTTATAAAGTGTATATCTATCACACCTAGTGATTTATATTATTAGTTTTATTTAATCGATTCCATTACTGTATGATATATCATACCACAATCCTATAATTAGTATATCATTTATTCATTTGAATTATCACTACCTTCTAATGTGAGGGACACATGTTTCATTTCGAATCCACTAAAACTAAATGTATTACTATTCATTGAGGTTTATAGATATAGCTACAAAAAATATTTGGATTATTTTAAAATTTATTCTTATTAAAATAAATTTGTAATCATTAAAGTTTTGGTATATTTGGTATCATTCTTACCAAGTGACTAATATAATATTCCCTCAAGAAATTGGGGTAATAGACGTATAGTTTCATCAATGAAAATTATCCAATATATTTTAACATATTGTGCTTATTATTTTTTCATTATTTATCATTTTATTACCACGACACATATGGTCTCGTCATTTAATATGATTAATTGTTAAATTTATAAATCAATCATTCTTATATGTTTATAATTTTATAAATATTTATATCTATTAGGTTATGCTTTCTCATTTTCTATAGGTATTAATTATTGTTATCAATTTTTATAATAGGATATCCTATTTATTATATCTTTCTAATGATGATTTTAGTCATTTTTATTTTCAAAAATCGATTTCATTAAAAGGGGTTATTTATCCCCCCCAATATCCATTTTTCCATACATCTACCTATATTTGGCATCAAAAGGGGTGTGAATTTTTTTAATTTATTGATTTTTTTTGACATTTCTAGTTTTTTGTATAAAAATATTTAATCATTTTCTCAAGATTTTTTTGTTAAAATTTCATTGTCAATCACCCATGGTGCCTCTGAAGGGGACTCTGTGGGTTGTGGTATCTTTTTTGTGGTTAATAATTATGGATATTTGAAAATAACTTTTATATCATTATTAGATGATTTGGTTTTCCCATATGGAAACTAGTTATTCATTTTTAGACTTTTACTATTGAATGTGAGGAAACATCGACTCTTAATGATATTTCTTGTTTTGAATTAGATGAAAAGGAAATGGATTCCATTCACAGTGATTTAAACTAAAATGTATTTAATTTAATTTCTCTATTAAATACTACACATGAAATGTATAAACTCATAGAAGTTACTAATTAAAAAACAAAAAAGTCAAAGATATGATAAATGAATTTTTTAGAAAGGAACTACTAATTTTTTATTCACTCTAATTATCCTACTAATGAATTGTTTATATTATTTGATGTGATATTTAATAGTATAATGGTTGTTAGGGAAAATCTATCTACAGACTAATTATTTATATCTATATTTTGGGGTCTAAAAAAGTTGAAATGAAATGGAATAATGATCAAAGAAGATAATAGCATTAAAATAATAGTGGTTGAAAAGATCAATGGTTCTCTAAGGACATAGGAAATAACAATGAAAACAAAAGATCTAAATGAGTTAGAGGAGGTCAAAAAAAACAAAAAAATAATTATTTCATTCTATGAAATAAATAATCAAATTTTTTGAAGTGAAATCCAATTTCCTCTTATTTTTATTTAGTATAACATGGTATGGAAGAGGAAAATAAATTTTGATGACATCAAAATGGAAAATCAGGATATTGATGTTACTTTATCTGATATTAAAATAATGGGTCATATCAATAAAATTATACATTGAATAAGAAAAAGTCACAATGTAACACCCCAAGCTTCTACGGTACGTTTCCCTTCGAATAATGCGATAGCGTGTGTTGTACGCAACCTCGAGTTCTAACACACACCACAACTAATTAAACTAGCCATTGTGAATAGTAATACCTACTTTTTGAAATCATATATATTCTATATTTCAAAATGGACTTCATTTTTGGATTCAGAATATCAAAATTAGCCTAGGGTGAAATTTTGGTACATTTCGGATAACTTTCATATTTTGATGAATAGTGAAAATTACTAAATTTTAATTAAAAACAACTTTTTTAATAAAAATAATTAATAGTGATAAATTATGAATTTTAGTGGTTTTAAAGTATATTTAGAATATATTTTTACATTTTAATATAATGTTGGTCATTGGACATAATTTTACAATTAAACCGAACATAAACAAGTGTCAATCTTTTGATAGTTATTATCTCTTAAAAACACGCTTTTTGTTTTGACAGCGGGAATTAATTTTAAATTAATTTCTCCCACTTCTGTGTTTTGAATTTAGGAAAATGGATTCCATATTTGGAATCAGGATGTTCAAATTGTGTAAATGGGTAACTTTTATTTTTAGACATTTTGAATAATTACTGCGGTAAATATTTTATTTACCATGGTTAAGGGTAAATCCGGTAAATAAGGGTTAAAAAATAATATTATAATAATACTAAATTACCCTAAAACGTGTCTTAACCCTATTGGTTGATACATGGTCGACCATGGGCATCTTTGGGTCTATTTTGGGACCCCATGGATCCACTTGTAAGTGATAATGACACTTTATTTTAATTTAGTTAAAATGAATACAAAAATGACACAAGCATATATCTTTTAGAACAACAATTTTTACATAGGGTTATATATGTTGGATTTTAGATTATAAATATTCATTAGAAATATAAAAAGATTTCCTACATAATGATATTTTATTTATAATTTTTAGACATTGAATAATTTATTTTATTTATGACACAATGATGATGCAGTAATTACTATAATAGTGAAAAATTAAAATAATTGATATTATAAATACCCAAATAATTATAATATGAAACTTTTAATGAATTAAACTAATTTTATATGATAATATGATATATTAGGATTGATTTAATTGACTTTTTTCGAAGTAATCAATCTGTTAGGAGTTTCAAAAAAAATCAACTATTGAATAGTGTCAAAATTGACATAAAAGAGTTCTTAAAACAAATATTATATTATTAATTGATATTAAATTCCTAAAAATCTAAGGTTCGGCCAAGAGACTTATATTATGATAGGTTCCTCATTAATGGACCACTTGGGGGTCTCTTGGATGTATATAGTAAGTTTATTAACCATATTATATAAAAATACAAAGAGACATTGTAAAAGTGAAACTAATTAACTTAGAGTTAATACTTAAAGATAAGGTTAATATAAGTACCCAAACCTGTCTAAATTCTATTGGTTGAGTGGTTTTCGACCTATCCCCACCTTAACCTTTGAATAGTCAACTTTGGAGCCATTAGAAATCGAATATGAATTTATTATAAATTAATATTTCTAGCTTTTCCAAAGGTGCCCCTCACCCCTCTTATAAAAGGGCACTCCTCCTTCTCATTTCTTCACACCTCTAAAGCCTTTTGGTTCGACCAAAATCTGCCCAAATACTCTCCCAACATCCCTCACTACAACCTAGGGGCCTTAGTTTGATCAGAAAGCCAACCTAAGGAGCCCTTTTGATCAAATCAAAAGGAAGAACCCGAAGAAGAGGTAATGATTTCACCACCCTTTTCTAAGTTCATTTCTTCTTCCACTTCTTCTTCCTTTGTTCTTACCATTCTAAAATAATAACTCCAGTATCTCACATATACTGTGATGTTATTATAAGTATGGTACAACCATATTCAGTACTCTATCCACCCTTTGAATAACATGTCACCATACGTGCGTACGTACGGCTTACCGTCTCCACGTCGTGGTGTAATTGTTATTCAATATAATATTATTTGGATGGGTATAATAATGATGTCTAACTCATGTAAATAATAAATATAACATGTTAATGATTCTGTATATATGATATACCATTCATTTATATATTATTTTAATATCAAAAGAATGATATTGTCGCTCGTGCGTACGTACGGACTACCGTCTCCACGAACGCGATGAGATTCATTCTCCATCGTATCCATTCAAGTATAATTATCATTTTATGATTTAAAAATGATGTTTAAGGACTTGATATCATTCTGGATATGAATAAGATACAACAAACATGGCTTATGTAACAAAACATATAAAAGAAAATGAGTAAGTTAACACCCAAAACGATGATAATTCTAAGATATTATTAATAAATCAATGTTAAAAGATCATATATGATATCATATTAATATATATGATTCTTGTATAATTTAATAACAATTATTTCACCATTATACAGGAGGTTAACCTACCCCAACCAAGGAAAAGTACAAGGTAAGGGTTATTTCACAATCTCTTCATTATCCGAGGTTGTTTATACGTAATAATCTACTGGGATCTCTTTATCATCCACATCCATGTTTTCTTAAAAATGTATTTTTACTATTTACAAGAATATGGGTTAAAGTCATTTATACCCTTGTTTGACTTTTTTTATAAGAGGTTTATAAAGGAATCTTTCCGTCGTTTTCAAAACAATGTCCTTTTTAACCTTTTCGACAGAATTGAGGTAAGAATGTTTTTTTTAACTTATACGGCGGGTGCGGTTATTTTCCGCCGTTATAAAATTGTCGAAGCTTTCCATACAAGCTTATAAGAATATTTTCAAAGAAAATGTTTTATTTTATATGGATCTTAAATGATTTCAAAATAAAAGGAGATACTTCTTTAAAAAGAATTTTCATTTCATCTATGTCAACATCCTTTGATGGATTTTAAGATTATTTGAAGTTGATTTATTATGATACAAAACTTCTATATTGTATTGAAGGTTTTGTGATATCTTTGACTGTGGATGTGCTATTTTTATACAATTCATAGTTTATGGTGAAATTATTGACATTTCGTATGCTAGTTTTAATACGATTGTTTATGTTATGTTTAAACCTTTTCATATGGGAATGCATTGGACTTAATAAGTGACGGGTGGAGCCCGCTATAGCTCCTCGATGCATCGGTAGGTCTCATGAGACAAACTAGTGTCTTGGCACAAGGCCTTGACAAAATCTTATTTGTAGTCTTGGCACGAGGCCTTGGCTATGTGGTTATGATAGTCTGGCATTATGCATTCCAACATTATGAAAGTGGTTATTGATTTTTGCATGTGATTATTCGATTAGTAGAATATCCATGTGAATAAGTAAATGGCATTATTTAATTTTATTTATTCCATACCATGTTGAAAGTTCATGTTTGAAAGGCTTTTGTTTTAGTTATACATTGCCTTAAAAGTTTATTCTTATTTATGAAAGTTTCCACTTTATTGTTATCCTTACTGGGCATTTGAGCTCACCCCTTTTTTTTATGTTTTATTTTTCCCAGGATGTGAAGAAGTAAGTTATGAATGACCTGCAGGGATATTATGTGGGGATATGAGTGTGGATTATGGAGACAATATGTTGTTGTAGTAGTTTTTCGTTTAATGATGTAATGTAAAACTTATGAATATATCTAGTGTTTCCAAGGCTACTAAACCAATCGGTCTCTCGAGATTTGATCTTTCTTGTGATCATGCCAATGTTATGTAAGTAATGCACCGACTCTGGGTAGCTGGGGTCGGGGCGTTACAGTTGGTATCAGAGGAAGTTTAGTACAAACCTTGGAAACTAGATTTAGATAAACTCTGATTAGAGCACGTAGACCTAAGATGAACTTTGAGGATTAGTATAGAAGAACTTCCTAGAATTTTGGTATTGTAGAGATTTTGTGAGTTTTTCGAGCAATACATCCCTGTCTCGATACGAGCAGGTAGAGGCGGCTCTGGCACAGATGTACCTAGGGGTAAAACCCGAAAACACCGCTTTGAGCTAGACTCGAACGGGAACTGGTGCACGATAACGGGCCTTGCTGCACTCTTGGTTACGACACTCCCGGGGGATATGCTTAGGATAACTCTCATTATCTTTACAAATCATTATGAAGGGTTTATGAGTATATACTTCCTCAAAGAAAAAATTTTTATGATTAAGGATTATATCCATAAATAGTTCAATTTATGTTAAGTGTTTTATAAGTATGGGATTATGTATTTTGATTCATAAACTGATCTAGTTTATTCCATTGTTTAGAAATGGCGCCTAGTGGAAGAAATGGAAACCGTATCAATGCACGCACTCCATGTAGGGATTGCCCTCCTGCTCAAGATAATTATAGTGGGGCTGGTGATGCAACTGGTGCTGATCAGCTAATCACCATACTGGGACAACTTACTCAGGTTATGAATAATAACCTTACCCGTATGGAGCACCCTGATCCGCAGCGTGGAGGATCAATGTTAGATCGATTCATGAGGCAACAACCACCAACGTTCAATGGGAATACAAATCCCTTAGTAGCTGAGCAATGGATATTTTCCCTAGAGAAAATATTTCAGGCTTTGGGGAGCAGTGAAAGGGAAAAAGTTATCATGGCAGTTTACCGCCTCACTGGAGATGCTGATCAATGGTGGTCATTGATTCAAAATACGAAGGAAGATGATGAAGTATCAAATATGGAATGGAGGGAATTCAAAGATCTGTTTTTAGAAAAATACTTCCCTCGCGACCATCGAGCGGATATGGAAAGACAATTTCTGAGTCTGAGACAAAAGGAGGATGAGAATGTCACAAAGTATGAGGCTAACTTTACAAGGTTAGCGAGGTATGCTGGAGATTATATTCGCAACCCAAGAAGTAAGATTGATCGTTTCTTTGATGGGTTAAAACCATTTCTCCGTCGAGCATTAGTCTCACAATCCTTTTCATCGTACGAAGACATTGTCTCGTGTGCTATAAAGACTGAAAAGGAATTCTCTAAGTCTTATGACTTTAAAGCAAAGCAAGAGAAGAAGAGACCTGCTGATCAATCTGGGAATGGAAATAAGGGGAAGAAGGGAAAGGTTGAATATCCATCTTGTGGTAAATGCGGGAAGAAACATCCTGGTACTTGCTTGAAGGGAATGGGAGTCTGTTACAAGTGTGGTTAAAAAGGCCACCAAGCTCATGATTGCAAGGGGAAGAAGGAAGCTACCAACGTTCAGTGCTACAATTGCAGGGAGATGGGGCATTATGCAAATGCATGTCCTAAGCGTCAGGAGAACTTACCTCAGAAAAGGCCAAGGGATCAAGGCCAGGCTTATGCTATCACTACTGCTGAGGTAGAAGCTCCGAAAGACGTGGTGGCAGGTAATTTAATGGTTTCCTCAAGTTTAGCAAATGCATTATTTGATTCTGGATCATCGCATTGTTTCATATCTTCCCAGTTTGCTAAGAAAATTAGATATTTCCAATTTGATTTAATAAGGGAGTTGTCAGTTAAAACTCCTAAGGGAAGTATCGTTGCAACAAAGTTTTGTGAATCAGTCCCCATTAGAGCACATAAATTTTCTTTATCTGCTGATTTCATCGTCATACCTATGATTGAGTTTGATATAATCCTCGGTATGGACTGGCTTTCGGAATATGATGCGAAGATTTATTGTAAGAAGAAAGAGGTTACGATTCTTGATGATAATGATAAGGAGCACCTTATTTTTAGAGCAGAATCGTCACCACCTAATTTTTATTTAGATCCACCCCCTGTAGCTCAACTTAATTCAATTATCGGGGAGGAAGAGAATGAAATAACTGCGGGTGAGGAAAGGAATGTTCAAATAGAGGATGTACCTGTTGTGAAAGAATTTGTAGATGTATTTCCAAAAGATTTACCTGGACATCCTCCAGAACGAGAAGTTGAGTTTTCTATTGATTTGATTCCTGGATCAAGGCCTATATCGAAGACCCCTTATAGAATGGCCACTGTAGAGTTAGTCGAACTAAAGAAACAACTAGAATAATTGAGTAATAAGGGATTTATTCGCCCTAGTGTTTCTCCATGGGGAGCCCCTGTTCTTTTTGTTAAAAAGAAAGATGGATCTATGAGGTTATGTATCGACTACAGGGAGATCAATGCTATAACGATAAAGAACAAGTATCCCCTACCTCGTATTGATGATTTATTTGACCAACTGCATGGAGCTCAATACTTTTCAAAGATTGACCTTCGATCTGGATACCATCAGTTGTGTGTGAAGAAGGAAGACATTCCGAAAACAGCATTTCGAACCAGGTACGGGCATTACGAGTTTACTGTAATGCCGTTTGGATTGACTAATGCACCCTCTGTATTCATGGATCTGATGAATAGAGTCTTCAAGGATTATCTCGATGAATTTGTGGTGGTATTTATTGATGATATCTTGGTATACTCCAAAACCTACGAAGATCATGAAAATCACTTGCGCATTATCTTGAAGACTCTGAGGAGGCATGAATTATATGGGAAGTTTAGCAAGTGTGAATTCTGGCTTCAGGAGATTTCTTTTCTTGGCCATATTGTCTCTAAAGATGGAATCTCTGTTGATCCTTCTAAGACCAAGGCAATCCAAGAATGGCCAGCACCTACGAGTATAACTGAGGTACGTAGTTTTATTGGTTTGGCAGGTTATTATCGACGTTTCGTCCAGAATTTTGCCCGATTGGCTAACCCATTAACGAAGCTCACACGTAAAGGGGTTAAATTTGTTTGGACAAAAGAGTGTGAAGAATGTTTCGAAGAACTGAAGAGAAGATTAGTCAATGCTCCTATATTGACTCTACCATCGGGGAATGATGGGTTCGTTATTTATAGTGATGCATCGAAGAAAGGACTTGGCTGTGTCCTTATGCAGAATGATAGAGTTATTGCCTATGCATCACGACAGTTGAAAATTCATGAACAAAACTATCCTACTCATGATCTTGAGTTAGCAGCTGTGATCTTTGCTTTGAAGATATGGAGGCACTACCTCTATGGTGAAAAATGTGAGATTTATACTGATCACAAGAGTTTGAAGTATATTTTCTCACAAAAAGAACTCAACATGAGGCAAAGGAGATGGCTTGAATTACTCAAGGATTATGATTGTACGATACACTACCACCCGGGGAAGGCAAACAAGGTGGCAGATGCTTTGAGTAGAAAAGACCATGGAGTTTTGAACAATATGAGAATTGAAAGGGATCCAATTTTCATGGATCTAGTGAAAATGGACATGGGAATAACCAGGGAAGTTGAAACATCAATGCTTTTTCAAATGGTTGCCAAACCATCTTTACTAGAAAGGATTAAGAGTTCTCAGACCGATGATGACGAATTCCAAAAGAAGATTAAAGCTGTGAATGATGGGAGATTGAGAGACTTTGCGTATGTAGGTGGAATTTTGAAATTCGGGAAGAGACTTTGTGTTCCCAATATACCTGATCTAAAAAGGGAATTGCTGGATGATGCTCATAGTTCCAATTTCTCTATACACCCTGGGAGCACCAAAATGTATAGAGATTTGAAGGAACATTTTTGGTGGGACAACATGAAGAGGGAGATTGCTGATTTTGTGTCAAGATGTATCGTTTGTCAACAAGTGAAAGCTGGAAGGCAACAGCCTGGAGGAGTCATGCAACCTCTTCCCATACCGGAGTGGAAATGGGACAATGTTACGATGGACTTTGTCATGGGGCTACCGAAGACTCCTAGAAGGAACGATGCAATATGGGTTATTGTTGATCGTCTTACCATGTCAGCACATTTTCTTGCTATAAGAGAAGATCTACCCCTGGAACGTCTAGCAAGACTATACATTAATGAAGTTGTGAGACTTCATGGAGTACCCCTATAAATTGTTTCTGATCGTGATCCCCGTTTTACTTCAAGATTCTGGAAAAGTCTTCAGAAATCCCTGGATATAGAACTTCATTTGAGCACTGCTTACCACCCTCAGACAGACGGACAATCAGAACGGACTATTCAAACCTTAGAAGACATGTTGAGATCTTGCTCACTTGACTTTCAGGGTATGTGGGATCAATATTTACCACTGGTAGAATTTTCCTATAACAATAGCTTCCATTCGAGTATACAGATGGCACCATATGAAGCGTTATACGGAAAGAGATGTCGTACACCAACCTGTTGGGATGACGTTGGTGAAAGAAAACTTGTAGGCCCAGAGCTGGTGGAGGAAACGGTGGAAAAGGTGAAAGTAATCCAAAATCACATCAAAGCAGCTCAAAGTAGGCAGAAGAGCTATGCCGATAATCGAAGGAAGGATTTGGAATTTCAAGTCGGTGATCATGTTTTTCTGAAGGTATCTCCGTGGAAGGGAGTCATACGTTTTGGTAAGAAAGGTAAATTGAGTCCCAGGTACATCGGACCTTTCTAAATTCTAGAACGAATTGGGGTTGTAGCTTACCGATTGGCAATGCCGCCAAGTCTCTCCAAAGTTCACGATGTGTTCCACGTATCTCTATTGAGGAAATACATGCCTGATCCGACGCATGTACTCACCTATGAGGAATTAGAACTGGAACCCGATCTGTCTTATTTCGAAGAGCCCGTCAGGATTCTTGATACAAGAGAACAAGTACTGAGAAACCGGACGACGCGTCTGGTAAAAGTTTTGTGGAGAAATCATAAGATGGAAGAGGCAACGTGGGAACCCGAGGAACTTATGATGAAGAACCACCCGAGTCTTTTTATGCAGTAATACCCTAGAAATTGCGAGGACGCAATTATTTGAAGGAGGGGAGAATGTAACACCCCAAGCTTCTACGGTACGTTTCCCTTCGAATAATGCGATAGCGTGTGTTGTACGCAACCTCGAGTTCTAACACACACCACAACTAATTAAACTAGCCGTTGTGAATAGTAATACCTACTTTTTGAAATCATATATATTCTATATTTCAAAATGGACTTCATTTTTGGATTCGGAATATCAAAATTAGCCTAGGGTGAAATTTTGGTACATTTCGGATAACTTTCATATTTTGATGAATAGTGAAAATTACTAAATTTTAATTAAAAACAACTTTTTTAATAAAAATAATTAATAGTGATAAATTATGAATTTTAGTGGTTTTAAAGTATATTTAGAATATATTTTTACATTTTAATATAATGTTGGTCATTGGACATAATTTTACAATTAAACCGAACATAAACAAGTGTCAATCTTTTGATAGTTATTATCTCTTAAAAACACGCTTTTTGTTTTGACAGCGGGAATTAATTTTAAATTAATTTCTGCCACTTCTGTGTTTTGAATTTAGGAAAATGGATTCCATATTTGGAATCAGGATGTTCAAATTGTGTAAATGGGTAACTTTTATTTTTAGACATTTTGAATAATTACTGCGGTAAATATTTTATTTACCATGGTTAAGGGTAAATCCGGTAAATAAGGGTTAAAAAATAATATTATAATAATACTAAATTACCCTAAAACGTGTCTTAACCCTATTGGTTGATACATGGTCGACCATGGGCATCTTTGGGTCTATTTTGGGACCCCATGGATCCACTTGTAAGTGATAATGACACTTTATTTTAATTTAGTTAAAATGAATACAAAAATGACACAAGCATATATCTTTTAGAACAACAATTTTTACATAGGGTTATATATGTTGGATTTTAGATTATAAATATTCATTAGAAATATAAAAAGATTTCCTACATAATGATATTTTATTTATAATTTTTAGACATTGAATAATTTATTTTATTTATGACACAATGATGATGCAGTAATTACTATAATAGTGAAAAATTAAAATAATTGATATTATAAATACCCAAATAATTATAATATGAAACTTTTAATGAATTAAACTAATTTTATATGATAATATGATATATTAGGATTGATTTAATTGACTTTGTTCGAAGTAATCAATCTGTTAGGAGTTTCAAAAAAAATCAACTATTGAATAGTGTCAAAATTGACATAAAAGAGTTCTTAAAACAAATATTATATTATTAATTGATATTAAATTCCTAAAAATATAAGGTTCGGCCAAGAGACTTATATTATGATAGGTTCCTCATTAATGGACCACTTGGGGGTCGCTTGGATGTATATAGTAAGTTTATTAACCATATTATATAAAAATACAAAGAGACATTGTAAAAGTGAAACTAATTAACTTAGAGTTAATACTTAAAGATAAGGTTAATATAAGTACCCAAACCTGTCTAAATTCTATTGGTTGAGTGGTTTGCGACCTATCCCCACCTTAACCTTTGAATAGTCAACTTTGGAGCCATTAGAAACCGAATATGAATTTATTATAAATTAATATTTCTAGCTTTTCCAAAGGTGCCCCTCACCCCTCTTATAAAAGGGCACTCCTCCTTCTCATTTCTTCACACCTCTAAAGCCTTTTGGTTCCGCCAAACTCTGCCCAAATACTCTCCCAACATCCCTCACTACAACCTAGGGGCCTTAGTTTGATCAGAAAGCCAACCTAAGGAGCCCTTTTGATCAAATCAAAAGGAAGAACCCGAAGAAGAGGTAATGATTTCACCACCCTTTTCTAAGTTCATTTCTTCTTCCACTTCTTCTTCCTTTGTTCTTACCATTCTAAAATAATAACTCCAGTATCTCACATATACTGTGATGTTATTATAAGTATGGTACAACCATATTCAGTACTCTATCCACCCTTTGAATAACATGTCACCATACGTGCGTACGTACGGCTTACCGTCTCCACGTCGTGGTGTAATTGTTATTCAATATAATATTATTTGGATGGGTATAATAATGATGTGTAACTCATGTAAATAATAAATATAACATGTTAATTATTCTGTATATATGATATACCATTCATTTATATATTATTTTAATATCAAAAGAATGATATTGTCGCTCGTGCGTACGTACGGACTACCGTCTCCACGAACGCGATGAGATTCATTCTCCATCGTATCCATTCAAGTATAATTATCATTTTATGATTTAAAAATGATGTTTAAGGACTTGATATCATTCTGGATATGAATAAGATACAACAAACATGGCTTATGTAACAAAACATATAAAAGAAAATGAGTAAGTTAACACCCGAAACGATGATAATTCTAAGATATTATTAATAAATCAATGTTAAAAGATCATATATGATATCATATTAATATATATGATTCTTGTATAATTTAATAACAATTATTTCACCATTATACAGGAGGTTAACCTACCCCAACCAAGGAAAATTACAAGGTAAGGGTTATTTCACAATCTCTTCATTATCCGAGGTTGTTTATACGTAATAATCTACTGAGATCTCTTTATCATCCACATTCATGTTTTCTTAAAAATGTATTTTTACTATTTACAAGAATATGGGTTAAAGTCATTTATACCCTTGTTTGACTTTTTTTATAAGAGGTTTATAAAGGAATCTTTCCGTCGTTTTCAAAACAATGTCCTTTTTAACCTTTTCGACAGAATTGAGGTAAGAATGTTTTTTTTAACTTATACGGCGGGTGCGGTTATTTTCCGCCGTTATAAAATCGTCGAAGCTTTCCATACAAGCTTATAAGAATATTTTCAAAGAAAATGTTTTATTTTATATGGATCTTAAATGATTTCAAAATAAAAGGAGATACTTCTTTAAAAAGAATTTTGATTTCATCTATGTCAACATCCTTTGATGGATTTTAAGATTATTTGAAGTTGATTTATTATGATACAAAACTTCTATATTGTATTGAAGGTTTTGTGATATCTTTGACTGTGGATGTGCTATTTTTATACAATTCATAGTTTATGGTGAAATTATTGACATTTCGTATGCTAGTTTTAATACGAATGTTTATGTTATGTTTAAACCTTTTCATATGGGAATGCATTGGACTTAATAAGTGACGGGTGGAGCCCGCTATAGCTCCTCGATGCATCGGTAGGTCTCATGAGACAAACTAGTGTCTTGGCACAAGGCCTTGACAAAATCTTATTTGTAGTCTTGGCACGAGGCCTTGGCTATGTGGTTATGATAGTCTGGCATTATGCATTCCAACATTATGAAAGTGGTTATTGATTTTTGCATGTGATTATTCGATTAGTAGAATATCCATGTGAATAAGTAAATGGCATTATTTAATTTTATTTATGCCATACCATGTTGAAAGTTCATGTTTGAAAGGCTTTTGTTTTAGTTATACATTGCCTTAAAAGTTTATTCTTATTTATGAAAGTTTCCACTTTATTGTTATCCTTACTGGGCATTTGAGATCACCCCTTTTTTTTATGTTTTATTTTTCCCAGGATGTGAAGAAGTAAGTTATGAATGACCTGCAGGGATATTATGTGGGGATATGAGTGTGGATTATGGAGACAATATGTTGTTGTAGTAGTTTTTCGTTTAATGATGTAATGTAAAACTTATGAATATATCTAGTGTTTCCAAGGCTACTAAACCAATCGGTCTTTCGAGATTTGATCTTTCTTGTGATCATGCCAATGTTATGTAAGTAATGCACCGACTCTGGGTAGCTGGGGTCGGGGCGTTACACACAATATATGAAAATTGTATGAAATCGCTTCAAATTTCCACTTAGAGTGTAAGAATGTGTTCAGTTACCCCATGTGAATCAATAAATAAAAGTCAAAAGTGACTTATGTATAATATAGAGGAATGTAATGAATTAAATTACATATATTATACTTATTTATATTATAATTATTTAACATCATATTTATGTTATTGGGGATCTACTATATTCTTGATATCAACAACATAATTGATAATGGAAATTTTTTTTCATAAATTATTGTTATTATAAATAATTTCAAACCTTGTTTATGGAATATTTAAACATTTAAAAAATGTTTATTTCCTTACAAAACTAAATGAAAATTTTTTATAATTTGAATTCAAAAAATAAATTACATATAAAAACACTTTCTAAATTAACTCATTTATATTGATATCAAAATATTATATTTGGATATCAATGTATTGCTAAAATTTATTTTATAATTGGCTATTTTATATAACTAAATATATGGGTTCCAAAACAAATAGTATCTTAATATTTTATATAAAAAGGGTTTTGAGTGAAATACTTGAGAAGATGCATGGTATGTAGAATGTAGGTTCTCTAGGAACATTTGTATTGATTACCCTGGATTCAATCATCTTGATATCATTATTGTAGGACATGTCACATTTGGAAATGACTAAACAAGTAAATTCATCATTAACCATATCATCAATTTCTCTTACTCTACATAAATTTCTATTGTTTTAGGTGTTAATGGATTAAAGTATAATTTACTAATTATTAAACAATTAAATTATTTTGTTCATTTAATTTATTTAGAGAATGGGTTTCTCAATGTTCATAATTCTAAATGAAATAATTGTTTTACAACATATTATTTTCAACATGTTTATATTATTTAATAAAAATATCTTACAATCCAAATTGTTAATTTTATAAGTGTGGATGATATTTATCCTTAGAATTGGTATCATATAATATGTCATTATAACGATCACATTCTTATCAGGATCAACCATCACTATCTTGTTGATGATTTTTCAAACAAAATCAATAATACCAAAGTTTTTGGACCTTTACATCATGTAAAGACACCAAAAAAATTCTTCAAATTTTTAATTCATGTTTCATCTTATAAATCATTAAAAATATTTAACTGTTACATTTTTTGACCCACTAATTTTTTTAGTATATTTTTTATATCTTATATCATGCTAATAATCAATTATTATAATATTTATATACAAGGGTATTATTAATTTCTTATAAAAATGTGGTTTTATGGTCTTCATCATCATTCCCATCAAATTTAAAATTTATTAATAACTATATAAATTATCCTTGTAATGTTACTACAATAAATAATGTTATCAAAATGATATTGATGATATTTTTTATTCTAATTTGTATTATAATTCCTTCTCTTATCATAAGACACATAAACAAAGAGGATTTGATAGAATATGAAGTAGGATGCTCTATGAAATGTTGAGAACTATCATAAATATGTACAATATACCTTAATTTGTTTTGGTTTAATTGGTAAATATTTCATTCTCTACCAATATACTTGTTATCTTCATACTCATTTATTCATAAGACCACTTATGAACAATGGAATTGGAAATTTTCAAGTGTTGGATTATTTAATGTTTTTAGTTATAAATGATTTATCCTCAATAAAAAAAAAGATAGTTTATGAATTATTCACACAAAATATGATGTATTTATATTCCTTGGGTACTAAAAGACATGTAAAGCTTACATAGTCTTTAATAATTGGAATAAGACCATATATTATTCAATTCACATAAAATTTATGGAGAATCATCCTAAACCTCATAGTAAAATTGAATTTGATATTGTCCAAGATAGTCTGTCTTTAATGAATACAATATATTATATTTAAATCGAACATGTTCCTGGAACCAATTTTACTGGATTACACAATGAATGGGTTGAAAATAATTTTCTTCTTCTTTAGAACGTTATTAATGAATAAAAGTCTCAAACACCAACTGGATGGTCGATCAAAAATGATGTGAACCTAAATATTATATCACTTCACTTGAACTTAAATATGTTCATTATGATATAAATGAGGATATTTTAATACCATCCATGAAATAGTAGTCTAACCAATTTCATTGAAATAACCTTTTTACTCTCATGGAATATCTAAATAACAATATTTTTATTTGGATGAGGTGGTTTTTGCAAAAAAATCTTAACACTTAAATATATTCAACCAATAATTATTCAAGTAATGTTCTATAAGGATGTAATAAAAAATAAGGCATTAATTATCATTAATTTTTTTTCACCCATTTCATGTTTGTAATAAATTATAATCTTTTCATAATTAAACTCTTATTTAAATTTTAAACTTTTCTGGGTGATATAAAAAGTATTTTTCTTAATGGTATTATATTAAGAAGTTATTTTGTTAATCATCTATATGGTTTTAAAACTATAAATTTTAAAACTAATTCTTTCACATTAATCATAGTTCATTATGGTTTAAAAAAACCCCATTGATCATTCAATGATTTGTTGTCTAAATTTATTTTATTAATCATTATAAAAAATAAAATCATATTCCATTCCTTTTTTCAAAATATTTTCATATTTTTATTATCTTTTTAAAAATACATTGAAAATGTTATATTCATCTCATCTAAAGTATCACGTTTTATTATACTTTATCATTTAATGAATTTTGAGTTCAAAATTAATTTTATGGGAGAACACAATTTCATCTAATTTTTTCAAATTTCCCGAAATTCAGATGGAATATTTTTAAACCAAGGTAAATATAATAATGATATTTTAAAGTAGATTAGCATAGATTGGTATAATGAAATTAGAACACTTAATTAATTAAACTTGTAAGATAATTTCAAAAGAAGATATTAAACTTCATTTCAACAATTTTAAATATGTATGATTGAAATTATACATTAAATTACTATGACCAATAAAAATGTAATGTTTAATGTATAAGTTTCAGCTTATTTTCAATAAAATTAAAAATTAATCCCATTTTAAATATCACAAAAGTATTTTTTAAAAATATTAGTGGAACTAAAACCCAAGGACTATTTATGGCAAATGAATATTCTTTTGAAATTACTTGTTTTTATGATACTAATTTTCAAGGATTATCACATGATATGAAAAGTAATACTAGCCCTTGTCACCTAATTATAAAATTCATGATCATATGGTGTTGGAAAGAGAAAATATGAGTTTCTTATTGTACAAGTAAATTATAATACATGACCACTACTTATTGTTTCACCCAAATCATAGGGGTAAACATACTATATTAGAAATCAAGACTTTATATGATTATAAAACAATTATGTATGCCATAACAAGTTTAATTAATATCTCAAAAAATCATCTCCAAAATTATAAAACTAACAACATTGTTTTGAGACAAAATATTCTACAATATCACCTTCAAAAATATGTTATATTTATTAACCTTTTTTCGACCACCATCAACATGACAATATCATAACTGGAAAACTTATACATGATCTATTTGACTCTATAAATGGAAATTTGGTGATCATTGTCATGTGATAGTTATGTATTCACATTTTAAGTATTTTTAACATTTTTATATTGTTTCAATGATTTAAAATTATTTTAATAAATATATTATCTTATATAAAAACATGTTATTGAAATATTAATTATTTTAGTACAATATAGTGATTATGATAATCCAGGAAAAAACTTTTTTAATAAAAATATTTGGATGAAATTTTAGTTCAAATTAATCTAGTTGTTATTGCCTCCAAATATTCAAGTTGAATTTCTAATAAAATATCCACCATGTGTAGGAGTTGTTGGCCTTTACTACACAATAATTTTTAAACATCCATAGAATTAACTATAGTTTATTAACATAAAACCTTATATAAAATAATTATAAACAATATTATAGTTATATTAAATTTTTTAATTTTTAGTCTTCTACATTACATAGAGTTATTATATCCAAATATTTAGTTATATTTAATATTTGGTGGAGATAATATTAGAAATAATAAATATTTTATAGAGGAAACTAAGTTTTACTAAAAAAATCACAAAAATTATTTAACACTTCAATTAATTTAATAAAACATTATGATATATTATTTCTCTCTGGGGAAAATATTGTAATGAATCATGTTTTCAATTTTATCATGTGATTTAATATAAATATATATTTCAATCTTTTATACATTTTAAATTTTCATAGTTTTATTATTTTTAATGTTTTTTTAATCTAGAAAGATAATTAAATGTAATATTCCTTGTTTAAGTTTTTTTACTTATCTAATATTCATTATCCCTTTATATGAATTATTTTGGATAATAAAAGATTGTAAAAATATGGTCAACGTATTTTTTATAGCATTCTGGTAATGATAATAATAAAAATCCCTGGTTTTATTTGGGAGATTTTTTTTTGGAGAAATGTTGATTTATTTATTATGGATAAATGACGTTGTTCTACGTTACTGAAAAATTTATTTTTTATCATATTTAAATAAGTATAAATAATTTCTTAAAATAAATTTTATATTCTTTTTATTTTTTGGTTCAGTTTTTTAGGACCATCAATAAATGTTGATATTTTGGTGCTTTCCACATTATGTTTTAATGATCACAATCACTCTTTAATGTAACTATTGTTTTCATTGGTTAAAATAAGATCATGATGGAGTCATGTTAGAAACCTAAAATTGCATTGAATAATCTATATGGATTCTTGATGGATATATTTAACTCATATAATGTGGATATATGTGATAACATAGTCTTATAGTGATGTTGATAGGATATGGATTTATTTGGGAAGAAACATGTTGCACCCGCTTATTGGTGCATGGATCCATCTAGCCAGTTCAATGTGGTTATAACATCACATGTATGAAAACTCCACCAGACATCCAGTGGGTTCTATATTCTTATTGAAATTAAAATCATGTCTATAGGATACTATGCTAAGGCTACCATGTATCTACTAGTTTTATGATAGGATAGTCAAATATGAATTTATTTTGTTATAGAATATATTAAAACAGTTTTTATGAAATATTTCACCCTGTTTTTATTGAATAATGTTTTAGTATATTAAGAGGCTAAAACAGATCCCTTGAGTGGCATAGAAATATATAATCTCAATAAATCTCAAGAATCAAAGCTCTATGTAATCCTAATATCATTTATTCAACTATGTGATCATATTTTCAAAACTGTTCCAACCTAGTAATGTTATTCTCATTCCCCCAGAATTATCATTCTCTCCATATACAACTTATAATTTATTATTGTCAATAAATGATTTTTTGATTTTTTATTGCATCTATAATTCTTTTACTCATTATATCCTTCTTCTATTACAGTTCTCACAACCTTTTTATGTGAGGGACGTATAAAAACTACAAAATTCAAATTACCACTATTTTTTAGGTTTTAACCAAAAATAAATAAAATTATTCGGTCTCTTGAATATTTAGTTCCTTCTATTAAAAATAAAAATAAAGAGAAATTTGGTATCATGGATACAATTAAATCAGTGGTTATAATACAATAATCCATAATGAAATTGATGTAAGATATATAGGGGTTCATAAATTATATTTATCCAAACACCATTATCAAATGGTGTTTTTTATATAGTGTTTTATCAACTTATTTGTTTATTATCATATAACTTATATACCAATACATAAATACACTAAATTTCTCAATTTACAAATCTCTTATTAATATATAATTATTATTTTATAAACATATATTTTCACTATTTTTCCATTTTTACTTTTTAATACTAGTGTCAATTTATATTTTAAAACCAATACATGGTTTTTAGGATTCAAAATTCATTTAAAAATATTTTTCCTTTATGAATTGTATATACCACCATGTTTTTTAAAGAGAAACTATCCTCACCCTGAGTCATTCCATTATAAACAACTTCGATCATTTGTTTGGAAAAGATTTTTTTGTTATGGGTATACTCTTAGGATGGGTTTTTTAAAATTCATCCAATAGTTGTGCATATTAAATGGTTAGGGTTTTAACTTAATAATGTTTCTATATATATTCTAAGAATATGATTGGAATTATAGATAATATAACATAGAAGATGTTGGTTTGTATAACTGGAAAAATAAAATAAAAATTATACATCAGTAGAAAACATCTTTACTCCCAATATATATATATAACAATATATTGATGATTATTCCTTGATACCGAATCTAATGGTTAACATGGTTATATTGAAACCACTAAGAATATTCTTCTAACTACCTATTCATGATGGGGGAGATCCTAGGTTAATTTTTAATAATGATGCGGAAACCCAACATTAGCATCCCCTATTTTTATAGGGAACTATATAACATCTTGATATCTATGATTGGATTGATTTAATTAAGGGTATTCTTGATCTAGTCTAGTTTTATGTGGATCTATTTGTAATGATATAATGTATCAAGCATCCCTGATTCACTATGAGGTAGTGGGGTGGCATGAACTGGGTGAGAGGATGTGAGGGTATTATATGGGATACCATCATGAAAAATATTCTTCACATAATTATTTATATATATTTATAATCTGAACCTTGCTCCTAGGTTTATGGAGAATTAGTATGTACTAATGGTAATGTTTTAATACTCAACATATTTTATAGAGTTTATTTTAGATGATCTAATTTTGGTTATGGATGAGGCCCAAAAGGCCTAAATTTGTTAGATTGGGCTCAAATAATTGTTGATTTTTGAGGACAAGATGTTAAACCAGAAGACATATTGTGATGTTCTGCTCATGGATATGATTATTTATAAGGGTATACTAGAGTAAAAGGATTTAGGGATTACTCTATCCTTCACTGTACTAGTGAGTGAGTTATCTGGTCGAATAATGGGTGAATCCTTTGATAATAATTAGGGAAATATTGATATATTATAGTATTTGGTTGGAAGGTGATTAGAGTATAGCAGAGTTTCTTCACACACTATATACGAGGTTCAGGCCCCTAGTGTTTCAAATATGGATATAGTGGAAATTATTGAAAAAATTTCCATGGTGTAAAAGAATGTGTCATCAATGTGGAAAGATACTAAATCTTTAGCATTTCTATTCTAGATAATATTATATAGTTTATTATAATGGTTATTTGATGCTGTTGATTTAAATGTTGGGATCTTACTAGGTTTATTTCATAGAAAACTCTTACCCACCAGATTTTGGTAACCTATGAGAGTTACGTAGAACTTGGGTAGGCCCATTGAACTATCAAAGGAAATTTGCATGGAATGGACCATGTTCTAGTTAGGATTGAAGAGAGACAATGAACTATATAAGGAATGATTTTATCAGTTCTATATTATATTCTACATTTTTTATACAATCTTTTACCACTCTTTCATAACATCATATGTTTTAGCATTGATTTACTAGTTATGTTATCATACTAGTGATTTTCTCTTAATACACACATAGGGAACAAAATTTACCATCACCAAAAATGTCTATAATATCTGATATTGTGTTTATACTATGAAAATATGCGGGAAAATATGATATTATTAGTGATAATATTTTACATTCCCTTTAGTATGGATTGGATGACTATGGATTATTGTCACGTCTAATACTATATGAGACGTGAATACTTTACTGAAACTAAGGAAGGATTTTTTTTGATAACTACTGAATGACATGTTAGAATAGTAAAAATGATACTAGCCCTATACCCAACTGCAAAAAGTTTATTAAAAGTTGCATGATTATATCTTATAGTGGAGCCTGTAATATATCCTTCATATTTTCCACTAACAGTGGAACAAAATCATGATTTTTTTATAGAGTACATCTTGTATCTCACTCAAAATTGATGGAATATTATTTAGATTAAACACTTATCAGAATAATACAATATATTTATTCATAAATATCATATCACATATTACTATTAAATGAACTCTATGTACATCTTGAGGATTTGAAGGGAAAATATTTTGTCTTAACAAAAACAACCCTATAGGGTGATCGTGTGTTGTTTACATAGAAAGTGTATCAATGTTTGCATTTTGGAATAGACCGTTGGTGGTTGAAAAACACAAATATGGTGAATACATAGTAATTTACAAGGATCTATGATTAGCTGGATCAGTTATGGGGGATTTTTGTATCTACAAAACATATTATGTTCTGGATACCACCATCTTTGTGTAAGAGATATATATATTTAAAAGACATAATAAAAGATTAAATATATATGTATGAAAATATTTTTATGTATTTTTTGTTGCAAAATGAATCATCATTATTCAGGATCTAATGGACAAGATCAACCATCCATATCTAGACTATATAATTGTGGTGACTATTGATGATATCCATATATAATCATAAACCTAATAGATTCACTGTAAAAACACGCAGACTATTTTGAGTATAGTTCAAGATGATAATCTCTATAACAAGTTAATGAGGTACCTCTTTTTTTCAAGAGTTATAGTTCCTTATGAATGTGTTATGTAAATTAGTAATTTCTATAGTGTCATAGAAGCTACATGTTTTCATTTCATGAGAAAAAAATGAAATTTATTTGTAATTAGGAGTATACATTGTATATTTGGGTAGTATAAACAGAAAAATTTATACCACTTCTATTTGGAATCTCATGTTACATGTATTACCATGAATACATTGAAGATCAATTTAGTATGACAGTTTAAAGATGTCATCTAATATCAGAAGAATATATTGATGAAAATTAGATTCCAAATATTTCTAATTTCTATGATTACATATATTTTCAACACTCATGTATAAGACACTAGTTTAGGATCTTTATTAATGTGGAGTGATAAGGGTGTGGATTATAGGTATTACAATAAATGAACCCATGAATGTAACACCCATAATCATGACATATTGTTTGGTGTTGTGGTTTGTGATTCAATATATTTGGACCATTATCTATTCATTGAGAAATTTATCAGAAACACAGACCAGATGATCTTTTGTTTCATATTCTCTCCTTAATACTTTAATCTATAGTAGATGTAAAGGGTTTATTGTCAATATATGTTATTCATTTATATTTTTTATACTGTAGTGAAGAGTATTTTTGTGGTAGTATATTATAGTAGGAAAATGTAGGATCTTGGAGAGTGACCTTGATACGATTAATAACATGATATATGATTGTTAGATAAGGGGATGGCTGATGAATCTTAGGACTAGTGGATTTTTGTTTCTCTCCCATAGTTATTACATTAGGGTTAGTGGATTACGTCAAGGATATATTTGAGTTTGATCTCATATTATTAGTAATATGGGATCGATTTAGATAATGAGTCCAACTTATAGAATGGTAAATGGAAACTGATGGTATGATCATTGATTATGGCAGTGTAGTTATTCTTGATTCCATGAGGGAAGATCTAAAAAGGGAATCAAATTCTACCCAATGTAATGTTCAAACGGGAATGAAAACAATGTATCGACATATTGAGTGTCATTTTTGTTGGATAGAAATGAATATATGCATCATTGGAATAATCCATCATTTCGTGATTCATCACTAGATTAATGAAATTTAATAGTGAATGAGAGAGTTACATGATCCACTTGTCATTACTTTTTGGATGTGTGAAAAAGGAAGAAATATAAATTCTGATTGGGCAACTTCGGACCCTATGAAGCTAAGATTCCATTTCGGTGTCATTTAATTGGATGAAAAATGTATCAACTTTATTTCCAATTTAAGATACTCATTATATAGTTGAGTTTGGAATTATTTATGTCAGGTAGATTGTATGACAACATAGAGTTCTATATAGTTTCATAATATATAGGGATTAACATTTTATGTTGTGATATTATGAAGGAAAATATATGTATTTAGGTGCTTTGTTAATTTCAATTCTGATGTATTAACATCATATCTATAAAAATTTATTAGATGGCCTTGATCATGGACGATATTCTTTTTTCATATTCCCTATAATTTGGTGTATAATGGTATGATAATATATAACTTTTAGTGTTTTATTACAATAAAATTGTCTATGATTGAATTCAAATAAAACATTTTAGGATATATATGGACAAATGTGTTTCTCATTAATATGTTTGTAAGATTTTAGTGAGGCATCTATTGATGGGGTTAAGTATGGTATAAGAGACCTCTAAGAGAGATATGGTGATTAGAAAGTTGCTAGTTACTATCTTGGATAGCTATCATATGCTAACAAGATGATACTACCATTCTAGTTCATTATAGGAAACTAGGTACTCGTATAGGCCTCACATTGAATGGGGAGTCATCATATATATATGAAATGGAAACTAGAACCATAAATTTTGGGATTGTTTGAGATCAGTAATAATATCAAATAAGTGGAATTATAACTATACCATCATTCATTATATCGAGATATGGATAATTTTTTCTCGGATTCATAATAAGAGAGGCCTGATGTGGATTATATAAAACTCATAGAAAATGAGGAAATTGATTTCAAACAAAATTTGTCAATTTTGTATAACTCTTTTTGGAATATAAACTATTGAAACATGGTGTTGTGGGGGAGAAGGTGTAAATTATTTAGATGGATACAAATGTTTACCCATAAAAACCAAATTGTTGTTAGGACGACTATATGTAGAACTTCTTCTGGATGATATTCTTTTAGAGGGTATTATTTCTAACAACCTCATTTTATAAGGTAAATTACATTAATTTTTATAATATCTTATATATTTTTTGAGAAGTTTTATGTGTTCAAATGGTTCATGAATGAGTTTGTGGTTGGTGGTTCCTTAAACCATATTTCTAGGTGTACTAGGGTAAAAATGCGAAGGACCACACTATGTTTTTTGTTTTCTTATTCTTTTAGGACACCTCTATGAAATTATCATGAAAAACATACCAATATTTTGGTATGGTATCAATTGTGTAGTGAATTTAGTCTCACGTAGAGAACAACTAGTGAGGCCCCATAACATTATAGTGGGAGGGATAGTGAGTCCTAAAAAAGATAGGTATTGAATCCACACACTAGTGGGTGTCCATTTATGGTTTCCTAGGATGGTGTTTTTGAAGCCACTGTATCCATAGTGGGAATGACCATGCCATGATGATTGATTATTTTGAATAAAAGCTGGTTCATTCCACCACTAATCATTAATGGGGAATTAAAAATCTTTTATTAATATTTGTTTGGTCATTCATATGAGTTTTTAACCATTCATCAACCAACTTTTAAAACCATTAATGTATTATCCCCACCCCCTTTGTTGGTTTATTTGATCTATATGAACCTAGGGTAGGATCTAGAAGACCATTGTTTCATTGATCTTACATCCTAATGTGAACTCATCCTTCTCATCATAATCATTGATTGAATGTTATATCAAATCATAATAATGGAGATTAAGGATTTATAATATTGATATTGGTTCGGGGGATCTAATCATCTTTATCTCTAGTTCCCATTTCCTAGAGAAACATGTTCTCTCTAATCCACTCAACCTAGAACTACTATTGATAGTGGATTTTATCAATTGTGTTTTTGTGGTTGTACCATAATTTGTTAATTGCATTATTTAATATTATTATTTAACCCCTACAATGTTTTATTTGAATTATTTTTGGGAATATTTTCAGTTGTTATTATCAAGTTAGTGTTCATGAATGATTTGGGAATGAACTCATAGAAAATATTGATGTTAATTTGTATAATATGTATAAAATAATATCATTACCATATAGAGATCTTATATATGGATTTTAGCATGATATGATGGTATGTTCTTGGGTGAATCAATTATAATTCTTTTGTTTGAGCATATTGGTGTGTGTATATTCTATAAGTCATGTGTTAAAATTTGATCACATATGTGCATGTGTGTGTGGCTACTAATTTTCATTCAAAACATGATATGTTATACCAATTATATGTATTCATTAATGAGTTTGAATGTGTAGTCATTCGATTATTTTCATCTGGTATAAAATGATAGATATACCATCATTCCTTGGTTATCACTAATACGAGGATAAAGTGAATTATGAAATGACGATGTTGCTGGAACGAAACATAGATTAGTG
Organism: Viscum album; assembly: GCA_963277665.1. Lineage (NCBI taxonomy): Eukaryota > Viridiplantae > Streptophyta > Magnoliopsida > Santalales > Viscaceae > Viscum > Viscum album. The sequence goes on along the minus strand of OY728141.1, from coordinate 641,331,671 downwards.
TAAATACAATTTTGAGTAATGAAAAGTGATATTTGAGGGATACAAATACCTCATCACCCAACCTATGGATAATGTAAGGTATGATTACCTTGTGGAATGACATATAACTAATATGGACTATGATGAAAAAATGGATTGACGCATTATTGAGATATGAATTTACATTCTTATTTCCCATCATAAGACTCAATTTTCATGTGGTTTCTCAGAGGTATATGTGATTGACCTATTTATAACCATAGTTCATAAATTTCATTATCATTTTTCTATTGGTATATAGATAAAGTAGGTTCACCTAGGTATCTTGGTGTATTTGTTAGTTCATGATCACTGAACATGGGATTGATTATAACATCATTCCAAATACATATCATCTCATTAAATACACCTCCAATAAATGTGAACTTATGTTAAGGATTAATTGGTTCATTCTTACTAGATTAATTCTCACACATTTCACAAAAATCCAGAAGCTTAGGAAGGCTTAATGATTAGATATCTATGAAAGGGAAATGGAAATACGATATGGAGACAAGGAGATAATTCTAGTGGTTCATTGGTAGTATCTAGGTATACATAAGCATATTTACAAGTTTTAGTTTTTTATTATCATGCCATTTCTTGTAATATTATTTGACCTAATTCTTTTTAGGTCCTTGAAATAATTCATAAATTCCATCAGATAGCTTATAATTCATAATTCATAGCAATGTTATTATACACCATTGTTAAGACCAATTGTTTCAATAAATTTCATGATATATATATGTGTGTGTGTGAATGTTTACTGTTGATAATGATTTTCTAGCCTCCCCACAGATGAGATCTAGACCCATGTTTCTAGCCTCGATCCTCAAGATTAGAGGGAGGTGTGCATGGTTTCATTAATAACTATATCTTATACTAGGTGATTTTTTTGTTATTATATTACAATCCATGAAAATATTTGATGAAAATGGATTCATGGGATTTATGGAGGGTATAGTTTTCCCACACACATGATTGATGTTATCTTTTCATAGTTGATTGAATGCACTATGTATTTCTTGATCCATTCATATAACTAAATTATTGTATATTTATCTTACTAATTTTAATATTTTTTTATCGTTTAAATGTTTGGTATAATAATATTATGTTGAAATGACCATGGAGTAAAAAATAATCCTGTTGAAATATTGGTATTTCTCTTGGAAATATCATTGGGAATAGAAGCCTTAGGATAAACAATTGAGAACATATGATCATTAAATTATTATGTTCTTCTAGGAGGATAAAAATATGATACTTTTAGTGTGAATTATAATAGAATAGGTTTATCACAATGTTCTGGAATTGATCCCCTATCATATGTGAAGAAAATGATTATTTTTTATATACCCATCAAATTCAAATATTAGAATGTAATTATTCAATATTTAAGGGATCAAATACTATCAAATTATTAATGATAGTAGTTTTTTATAGGTTATCTCTAAACGGAATGATTTAAGCAATGTTTGTTAAATTTTAATGGCCTTTTATTATTCGTAAATCCATTTTCACCTTTTTACTATTACAATTATAACTTACATTTTTAAAACTGGGAATTATTTTTAAGGATCATAATTAAAAATATACTTATTGAATAAGTGTAACTTTAATAATTAATATAATTATTTCATTTATCATGTAATATCAATTTGGTTTAGACATGTTGATTTTCCAATTAAATCACATGACACATAATATTTTTAAAAATAGTTTGTTTGAAATCATAAATTGTTTTTATAGGTAAAATTTATCAATAATATTAATTTCCAATTAATTTATTAGAGTAATATTATATAACAAAATTATTTATTTGATTTAAATTCAAGACAAAATTGGGCTATATTATAAATATATTCATTTAAAAGATGAAAATTGTATATAAATTGAAATAAAATGATTCCAAAGATGTAAATATTTAAATGTTCTTATGAATTATTATTCATTTTTAAAATGCATAATTTTACCACTTGAACTGATATTTTATGAGTTAAAATGTTTTAGAAATTTTTTTTTCTATATAATATAATGATATAGTCATAAATTGAAAAAAAGTAAAAAAATGTCTTTTTACTAATCACTTGGAAATCAATTATTTTACAAAATTGAAGAACATTTTTCCTAATATAAATTTGGATTTTTTTAAATAAATATTTTAACTTTAATATACTAATGTTAATTACTTTCTAAATTTTTCTTTTAAATTAATATATTATATAAATATATAAACTATTTTTATTGAAAATTTACTCTTTAAAACTGCAAATGTTCTTAGTCCAATTTTTTATTCATTTTTAATTATTGCTATATTTTTTACAAGTCGTTTGATTATTTTATTAATTTTATTTATTATGAAAAACAAATTTTTATGGCCATTTTTTTAAATGTGAAAGAATATGGAGAACATTTTATCAGTTTGGAAAGGAACATATTTCAAATTATTATGTGTAAAATCCCCCCAACCCCTCAATAAATTATATCGTCAAAATTTAAATTGTGAATCACTAAAGGAAGATGTTAAAGGATCCATAATTAATCCAAGATATATATGCCACTAATATATCATCTTTATAATCATAAAAACTTGGAGACACATAATTTTATAAATAAAAGAAATGTATTTTATTTTTCATTTACAATAGCAATTATTAGAAAATTTTATTCTTTTTTTGGTTTTAAGTGTTTCTTACATGTTTCTATTTGAAGATAATTTTATTGAAACTATTTATAAAAAATATATATAACCAAAATCTTTATGATAAAATATAATTAAATCTGTGAAAATTATTATATGATTTTTTAAAATTAAAAAGGATGTATTCTCAAACAAAACCTTCATTTCAATCGATGTTACAATAAATATCATATTGATACACTTGGATTCACTATAACTCAGTTTGTCTAACTATTTGACCACAGTCATATTCATATTATGTAATATAACCCAATAAGTTATATTATATTTCTCAATTTTGATTTAAATCATTCATCAGATTTTGTAATGTGAAAATTAGTTTGTGAAATAAAATCACCCTTGAGTTTCGAGGAAGGTGTACTATTTTCGGCCCACTCATCATATACCAAGTGAATATAAAGTCGATGCTAAACGATCCATTATCATGGTTATTACCCATAAGTGAATATGTTCCACATTATCACCCATTGTTAGTAAATCTATAGAGATATAATTTCTATGAAAACCATAGAATATAAAATTTACTAAACTTTCATAATGTTATCATGCACATAAGATGATCCTATAGACTTTTCTAAAGTGTTTTCATGAATTTTATTTCATATTAGTACCCAGTAAAGATAAATTAATCCAAACAAGTATATAAAAAAACTTTGATACAAACTGCGACAACAGAAAAATGTTATCAACTCATAATTAAATGACCAATGTCTAATTTTTCACTGCAATAAATCTAAAAGATCTTTTAGTTTTAGATATTATGATAACATTTCGAATCATTGAATAAAAAAATCATTTTTCAACTAATTTTAGTTTTTTCCACAGTAAAAAACTCTTCCTAATCCATAAAAATTTGTCAACATATCGCATAAATTCTCCACAAAAAAATACCCTTTCTGAGGCATCATATTTATTATGTTTCATCATAAACTAGGGAAATCGAATCATAAGAATGTGGTGAGATTAGATTCTCGGAAAGAGTAAGATTCCATGATTATAATTGGGAATTTGATGATTATATTTTCATAACCTCTATATATGTAAAAAAAATTAAACAAAAATTTATATATCAAATACTGTGGCATGGGGAATGTCATAAATAATAAAATATCTTGGAATCATAATTTATCAATCAAAAAAATATCCTAGAATATAATAGTGAGAAAATATTCTAAAATCATTGAATCAAAACATAATGTTGTCAAAATATTTTATGGAATTTGAAAAAAATGAATTTTACATATCCTTGAAGGAAAATAATCCTAGAATGATTTCATTTTCATAATAATAATAAATTCATTTAGAAAAATCATTAATCCTTTTCCTTTGTGAAAAAATAATATAGCAATAGATTAAAACATTTTAAAAATAAATAAATATATTTCTTTTAAAAAATAATTATTTTCATTTTATTATATCACATTAGATTTTAAACACAATTAATTCCTTATAGGGTGATATGGAACCCCACCCATCGTTTTCCATACATCTGAGTGGAACATGAAATCAACTATTCAAAAAGATAAATTAAGAAGAATGTTACATTCATATATTTTTTAATTTGATTCACATAATCAAAACATAAATAATTCCATCAATAATAATAATATTTTATACACTTATAAATTGATTTTTTATACAAATATATTTAGTCACATTATATGTAAAAAAACATAAATCATGATAATAAAGAATGTGGTATTTAAAAAATATTGATATGTGGTATAGTACTTATTCAATAAAATCAATAGAAAATTGAGTTATTTAATATAAGGTAACACCCTTCCATCAATGGAAAGAGATATATAGTGTTTGTATAGTGGTGATATTGGGATTGATAACATAATAATTCATTTAATAGGAAATAATATTTTTTGTAATGTATATGGTTTAATTTAAGTCCCAAAATAATATAATAGAAATTAAATTGTAATATATTAAATGAAATTAATATTAGAATAAATATTTTTATTCAAATTGAAAAATTGTAATGAAATTATAAAAATTATTTTTAGAAAATATATCATGAATTTTCAGAAATGAACAATTTACATCTCACTTTCAAAAAAATTATTTTTTAAAGGTGATGTGAAATATTTTACATACATTTACCCTGAAAAATAAACATCAATAACATATAAAAGAAGATATATTAAGTATATTTCAAGGAAATGTATATTCTTAAATAAAAAATGATCCTGGATAAAAAACATTTTAAGATAACATTGACAAAACCAACATCAAAAAATGGATAATAAGGATTTTTTAGAAATACAAGAAAATTTTACTGTAATGATCATATAAACATAGATGTATTTTTGTTTCTAAATTTAAATTAAAACATTTTATTAATGGAAAATAGAGATAATGAGGAGAAACCATAATTATTGAGGATGATAACTATTAACATGATGATACTCCCTTTCTGAAAAAAATGAAGGTAAACTATTTTAAAAAAGGTCATTTTCAACATGAGTGTATGAAAATGAACAATTAAATAAAATATTAATGTGGATGAACAAAATTTTTTATGAATGATTTTTAACAATAATCATTATAACACAGTTAATGTCGATCCGTTAATAAAAACCCATTACAATATTTTCATTTTGTGAACTAAAATCCACTTAAATATATAAAATTATCTAACACCTAAAACCATTAAATTAAATGAATATGGGAAAATAAAATCATAAGTTTTTAATCATGTCATATCAAATATATCATGGTTCAAAATTTGAAATATGTGATATGTAATTAAATTTGAGGCAATGAACTGCATACTATTATTCTGATTTTACACTAATGATCTTGAATCTATTATATACTAATAGACACTCCTAATAACCTACTTCAAAACCAAATTCAAATTGTTAAATTTTTATAAAAATTGTTTGTAATTAAAATTTACATGTATAATAATTAGGTATTATTTATTTTCAAAATATGTTGTGATTAGTCTTGAATTATTTGATGTCGTATTATAATTATTTTGTTGTAATACATTATTTAAAAATATCATCATTCTTAGATCATACAAGATACTAAAATTAATTATTTATAATTATAGATAATGTATGTATTACATTCAATTTTATTCTATATTGTGATCCATAAAATGAAGTCTGTGATGATAATGTTTCATTTATTTTTAACATACATGAATAAATATCTTAAATTAAGAGTTTTTTATAATGTTACAATTCTATCACCATAATAAATTAGTTATTAAAAATTTTATATCATATTATATGTGTAATTACATTCTATTTGATATCATCGATATTATTTTATTTCATTATTCGTGTACATGATTTGACTAATCTATCCATCAAAATTTCTTGATTAATGGATAAGTATGATTAATAAAGTGGTTCCATTTCAAATAATTTCAATATTATATAATAATAATGAAATTTATATATATATTAATTCCATTGCATATTTTATCACTTTAATAAATATGAATAAAACTATATGAACAATTAAATACTTTAGTTTGATGAGATTTTTGTTCATATATATGCATGATTATTGATTGTATTTCTCAATGAATGGGATGGAATGAATGAAGATGATAGATTAATTTTCAATAATTATAATTTCATATTATTTAAAATATTTATTCAAAAAACCCTACCTTTTTATGATCCCTGAAATTTAGAGGTGGAATACGAAGATGATCCCACTGTGGCAGTGGTAGTCTGCACATACACATGATAAATGTTAATTTGTTTTTCTCAGTGGATACAAAAAAATATAATTATTTATATTCAACCAATATAATATCATTAAAATATATTAATATAAATGAGGAAATTATATTTTTTTTATATAATATGTTTGGAAGAGGATTATTATAAATAATAAGTAAGAGTTACTCACATTGAGAACTGCTGATGTAAGAACTCGAATCTTCCTTTCAAGAATGTTTTTTCTTTTCTGGTAGTTTTTCAGAAAAGTGGAAAATATGGAAATTTTTGGAGTACACACCATGTACTTTATGAGTACACGTTGTGTACTTAGATGCCACTGGAAGCCATGTGATGGTCATGTCATGGCCACACACACAACTGTATAAGGATGACTTGAAGGCCGCCTAAAATGGAGTACGGAAAAGGCCAGTACACTCCATGTACTTCAGAAGTACACACCGTGTACTTTCTTGTTTTTCGTTAAACGGACTGGGGTCACATCTAATCCTTTCTCATATACTTCTTCACCTAATTATGTCTAGAGCATCCGAGGAGGCTGAATCTTCTTCAAGCCACCGATCTGTTACCGGTTATCTGAATCGAACACCGTCAGTTCCAATTGAATCACAGCAGGGAGTTATTAGTTCTTGTTTTTCCACGTTTACTGATTCATTCTATTATGAGAGTTATCTTAGGTTGAATGTTTTTAATGTTTTTGTAGATCTACTCCATCCTAGGCTGATTCATGGGTCGAGGTTCAAGTATATCGATCTCCTATGATCGAGGTAGGTGGTTTGTTGCCTTAAGTTTAATGTCTTTGAGGTTTTGTGCAAAAGTGCCAGATTCCCTTGTTTCGGGTATCCTGGGTTATGGATTTTGGTCTTATTGTTTAATTTCATTATATTTCTTGTTAGATTAAGGTTAATGGATAATAATATATGATTTGTTTCATATTTGAGGATCAGCCCATGGGTTTTATCCCTGTTTGGCTGTTTATCGCTGTTTGGCACAGTTTTCCAGCAAGGCAAACATTATTGCAATGGCTAGTTTTCTTGTTATAATTGATTGCATGTTCTTCATACCGTTTTAATGCTTTTGATGCATTGTAGCTTTAAAAATTTAGTTATTAAACTTACTTAGGGATACTGATTGTCGATTACGCAAGACTAGACTGCTCAGGGTTGTGAGAACCTAGTGTATGATACCAAAGAGGGAATAGATGATTAGTGCTTCCCTAGGGGGTCTATTGGAATTAGTTTCGTATGTAGGACCTACGGGAATTGGACATTGTGCTTCCTAATAGTGTCCTTAGTTTACGTACGTATCGATACCACATGGGGAATTAGACGTAAGAGCTTCCTTAGAGAGTGTGTAGCTATCGTTGCAAGACCACCGGGGAATCGACGTGAGTGCTTCCCAGAGTGTCTGTGCCTTTGTATGTTTACATGACTATGGGTTTATGCTAGTTTGATCCACCCATAGAGTCAGTGTGAATGTGGATTTATTTCTTGGTTTAGATGATTCTACCAAGCCAAAGCACAAGCTTAGAACTTTTTGGACTTCTTCTTTGTTTAGGTAGAATTTTGATGCCTACTGTGTTACCTTCTTACCTTGGAATAGAGAGCTTTGCTAGATTTTTTTTGTTTTTTAATTAAATAAATGAATTAATTGACCAACTAATGTGAATGGTAATTCGTAGGATTGTTTACTTTTGTAATCTTAGTTCATTACTACATTTACATTCATTACTTCTGCTATTTTACTCACTGATAGTAGGGCACAGATCTAGTGGTGGTTGCCTACTGGGATTAGTCTCACACCCGGTTTGGGTCATGATTTTCGGCCCAAACAGGTTATATGGTTTCAGGTATGGATAGGTATTTTGGCCCTTCTACATCAGGTACATGATTTCTAGTTGAAGCTGGAGAGCATAACACCGAGCTTAGGCTTTCAATGCTACAGGAGTTGCAGTTTACTTTTCGTACCTTATTCTCAGTTGTATTTCAGCATGTTGTTGTGTTTGCTGCTTTCCATAGATACTTGTACCTACTTCATCATTGTCACCATTACTATATATTCATTTCTTCTGCTGTTCAGTTTCTGATATTTTATGTTGTTTTCTACATCCACTATTGACTATTATTTCCTTTCCATGGTATACTTTACCAAATGAGGGCATAGTTTCCCCAATGTCTCACCAAGGCCTTTGCTGCTAGTCGACAGCCTCTAGCGTTTGGGGAAATGCGCTTGAGGACATATGGCGAACCGGGTATGAGTCACTTGTTGAGTGGGTCTAGATTTGGGTCATTACCAAGTGGTAGCAGAGGGGTTTCTTTTCTTTTCTATTTGACTTACTATTTACCAACATTAGACATGGATAGGACGGAATATGTAAATAGTAAATATCTAGGCCTGGGAGTTCTAGAACCCGTTTATAGGGAAAAATCTAGGTTACCTCGAATATTGAAATTTTTGAGATTTGCAAATGTTACAGTTTAATTGAATTCACCATTGGGTGGTGCACTTGTGTTGTGCTGTTAATATTTATATGATTTTGGTTCTATTTTTATGCAACCTGATTAGATGAGGGTATTACATATCTTGCATAATATAGGAACTTGTTATAAAATCACATGTCATGCATTTTTTCAGGCCATATAAATTTCATTAGAAATTTCATGCTGTTGGGATACAATTTGTGATAGACTATGCTTGTTGTTGTGATATCTGTTGTGATAGAATACCAGCTATGTTGATAGGGGATTATTTGTTTATAGATTCATTAACATGGACGCCAAACTTTGGTCTTAGAGGTGTATGGGCCCTCAGGGATCGGAATTTGGGGGATCATTGCTTGGTTTCCTTGTCATAACTTGTATAAGATGACATGCTTTTATTCGTGGGGAGTATGGGCCCTCACAGATTGTAATTTGGCACCTTAACTCCATTTTTCCTGTTTTTTCTGGGTTTGGATCAGTTTCTCAGCTACTACCTGGAAAAACCCAGAATACATGCCATGTATTTTATTAACAGACGCCATGTAGTTTTTAATCCGTGTCACTGACTGTGTGAGCCGAAACACGGGGTTCTGAAAAATCTTGTAGGAACACACCGTGTATTAGTTTGACATGCCATTTTGTATGAAATATGTACCTTGGCCATGTTACGAACAACACAGGTCATGTTACCTTTTCACATACACACAGTGTCTGAATCTTATATCTCGTGTAGTTTGATCTAGGTGCCCGGCCATGTCATGAACAACATGAGTCGGTGTTACCCTTCCTCTCACACACCGTGTCCATCTAGAACATGTGGTGTAGTGTTGGATATGTGGCAGGCTGTGTCGCTAACAACACGGGCCAGGTAAGGTATGCATAGTACACAACGTATCTTCCTTGAACACGGCATGTAGTTTTGTCTTATAGGAGCCTTGTGGCTTAACCGTGTAGATGGACTTGGGATGGGAATAGTATTTAAGTACATGCCATGTGTTAGGACAACAAACCATGTATTTGGGGTGTTAAATGACCAGTACATGCCCATGGGAATGACCTGAGGGAATACTCTGCGTAGGGAAAGAACAAGTCGTGTCGTCATGCTTTGCATAACTTGAATGCTTTCTTTTCCCTGTTCCTTCTTATGCCTTCAGTTTTTTCTGTCTTTGTTAATCCTGAATCTGAGGTGTTCTTTTTTACCTTTCAGAGATATGGCACCAAGACGTCCTATAGTTGTCTGTCAGTTGCAAGGTAGTGATCGTATGCTTGATACGAAAAATCAGGGACTACTAGTACTTCCAAATATAGTTCTGAACATGGAACCTATAGTGATTCCCGACACTGGTGACGATTCTTAGTTCATAGAGGATTTCATGAGATTCATGCGGACCTTCCTGGGAGATCAGCATCCGACCCTGTCTACGGTAGAGCTGACGCTGGTTTTTCAAGAGCATCATCTTCCCACGTTCATAGGGGATGAAGGACCATAGGCTGCAAAGTCGTGGAAAGAGACCATGATATCCATCTTCGATCACCTAGAGACCCCACCAAAGATGAGATTGAATCTCACGATTATATGGTGTGAGATTCTGCCAAGAGATGGTGGGATGTGGTTTTGCAGGCAGGGCCCCAACCGGCTGTGGCCTTGTATGAGTTTTAGCATATGTTCTACAACTACTTCTACCTAGAGATGATGTGGTCTGACAATGCCAGAGTGTTCATGAACCTATATCAGGGTACTCTAACAGTTATGTAGTATTCCCCTCGCTTCATAGATTTATAGTGTTTTACTCCGGTTGTTGGGAATGATGAGCTGTTTTTAGCGAGGAAGTTTGAGGAAAGCCTTAGACCGGACATAAGATCATAGGTGAACGTCATTCAGTTGACTTATATTACTCTAATAGTCAACTTGGATCTTATCATGGAGAAAATATGAGGAATAATAGATCTGGGGACAAGGGTGGTTCAGTATAGAGGGAAGATTCATTTCAGATAGACAGCGGGAAGCGCTACCGAGAGTCTACAGAAGGTGACCCGAGGAAGCAAGGTATTCCTTCTGGTAGATGGGTTCTTCCTTATGGAAACAAAGTGGTGTGATATCAATGTGTAAAAAGCGGGCATAATAAACCTCAGTTCTCGAGAGACCCATTGGAGTGCTGATCTTATGGCAGGATGGGTCATATTTAGCATTTCTGCAATGTTTTTCTTCCAGTGCCTAGTGAAGGATGATCAGTTTCAACTCCACGTATCGGATCAGGATTACTAGTTCCGCAACATATTGTGGGATTGAGTTCTTCATGTCGTTTAGTCCAGGGATGAGGCCATGGATGCAGTGGTCAGGCTCAGGTTGGGTCAGCTCAGGGATCTCAGGCACTACATAGGGCTGCGGTGCAGGCCAGACATTTGTAGTAGAGCAGATTCATTAGAAGTAGGATCCTGGACATTCAACAGTTCGATTTATTATCTTAGTAGCCTTAGTTTTATCATATTCCTTATTCGATATTGGTGCTATGCATAGCTTTATCTATATTGCAGTTGTAGAGAGCCTTGGGCTCTGTATCTTTTCCTCTGCTGACATGTTGACACTAGACACACCGTTGGGGACTAAGACGTCTAGTGTAAGTCAATGCAAAGAGTTCCCTCTAAAGGTGGTTGGGTGTCACTTTCTATGGGACCACTATGTCCAAGAGATAACCTGATATGATTTCATTCTCGAAATTTACTAGCTTATTCTCTTCCGGGCAGTCATCAACTTTTATCACCACAGGGTGAGTTTCATATCACCAGAGAGTGCATCTTTTCTTCATATGGGTGAGTGGGATGTCTAGGCGAGTAGAGAAGATCCATAACATCATGGGCTAGTCGGAGTTACAGTTCAAATTTCTAGTCTTTATCTGCATGACCAGGGGACTTTACAGTTAGACTTTACTCTTATAGGTTGGCTACACCTATGTTTTAGGAGATCAAGAGGTAGTTGGAGGAGTTGCAGGCAAAAGGTTTCATCCAACCCAGTACATCTCCTTTGGGTTCGCATGTCCTCTTTGTGACGATGGTAGATGGAACCCTTAGGATTTGTGTGGATTATCAGAAGATAAAATAGTTGACCATAAAGAACTGATATACCTTGCCTAGGATTGATGACATATTTTTTTAGCTTCAAGGAGCCCAAGTGTTCTCGAAGATCGATTTGAGATTCGGTTATCATCAGTTGCGCGTTAGATCATCTGATATACCTCTTACAGCTTTTCGGAGTAGTTATAGTCTATACGAGTATATGGTTATGTTGTTCGGCCTCACTAATGCACCTGTAGTTTTCATGGGACTGATGAACTGAGTTTTCTATCCATACGTAGACTCTTTCATGGTGGTCTTCGTGGATGATATCTTGGTGTACTCTCACACTCGACACGACCATGCTACCCATCTTGACAACATTTTGAGTACACTGAGGGAGCATCTGTTATACGCTAAGTTCACGAAATGCCACTTTTGGAAGGATCAGATTCAGTTCTTGGGTCATGTTATCATAGAGATAGAAGTTTTAGTTGTCCCAGACAATGTGAGGGTAGTATTTTCCTGGGAGAATCCAATGAACGTCTTTGAGGTGTTGAGTTTTCTAGGGCTGTCTTAATACGAAAGACACTTCATATAGGACTTCTCACACTTAGAAGCACCACTGAAAGGTCTAGAAAAGAAGCGTGTGAATCTCTCGTGGTCATATTTTTGTGAGTCAGCCTTTCAAGAGCTGAAAGAGAGGTTGGCTTCAGCTCTGATAGTAGTCTTTCTAGAGACGGGGAAGATCTATACTATTTACTGTGATGCTTTAGGTATCAAGCTAGGAGTTGTCCTTATGCAGGGATATAGAGTAATTGTGTACAGGTATCGGGAGTTGAGGCCACATGAGAGGAACTACCCGATGCATGATCTCGAGCTGGTAGAATGTTTTCATGCCTTACATTGTTGGATACATTATCTTCTAGGAGAGCATTTTGTGGTTTTCACTGACCACAAAATTCTCAATTACATCTTCACTCAGCGTGTTCTGAATCTAAGACAGTGTATGTGGGTTGAGTATCTTCAGTCCTTTGATAATGAGCATGCCTATACACCTGGGAAAGGCCACACAGTGGCTGATGCATTGAGCAGGAGGACTCAGATACAGGCAGTTCAAGAGGCCAGCAATGAGTGGTAGGTTATGGCTCTATTCTCTGAGATGCATTTGTATGTGCACGATAGATAGGGGCAGAATTTTTTTTCTTCTGTAGCTTTTACCTCTACCCATCTTGACCGAGTTCAAATGAGGCAGCTATCAGATTTTGAAGGCCTAGTCCTACGGGAATGCATGTCAGGAGAGGACCCTCTTCTCGGATGGACCGTAGCCGATGGTGAGATCTTGTGTTTCCAGGGACGCGTGTGGGTGACAGTAGATATACATGAGGTTCTTATGCGAGACTTTAATTCCTCAGATTGGTCAGTTCATATTCTCCTCACCGAGATGTATTGTGATCTACACTACAAGTATTGTTGGCCAGGTATAAAGAGAGATGTTGCTAGTTTTGTCATGTGGTGTTCCACCTGTCAGTAGGAGAAGGCGGAGCACCAGCGACCAGTAGGGCTTTTACAGTAGCAACCCATTCCCAAGTGTATGTAAAATGATGTCACAATGGACTTCGAGACGGGGTTACCGAGATCGCCTCAAGGGAATGACACGGTACGGGTTGTCATTGACAGGATCATGAATGTTTCTCACTTATCGTCATTTAAGGAGACCTTTAGTGTTGATGATATTGGATGGTTGTACATCAGTGATACTGTACGCTTGTATGGGGTTCCAAGTACTATCATTTCAGATAGGGACTCCCACTTCACGTTTCATTTCAAGCAAGGGCTACAAAGGGATTTGGGTACATAGGTACTTCTGAGTACAGCTTACCATCCCCAGACAGATTGCCAGTCACAACACATGATTCAAGTGCTAGAGGACATGATACGAGAAAGAATACTTGATTTTGGAGGTTCTTGGGAGAGACATATAACTCTAGTGGAGTTTTTCTACAATAACAGTTTTCAAGCAACTATTCAGATGGAACCTTATGAGGCTTTGTATGGTAGGTCGTTCCAATCACCATTGTGTTGGATGGAGGAAAGAGAGGCAACTATTCCGAGACCTCGTCTTGTTCAGGAGACCAAAGAATAGGTGGAGTTGATTCGTAAAAGGATTGCTACTACACAATCTCTGTATAAATCTTATGTTGATTATCGAAGATGACCTTTGGAGTTCAAGGTCGGAGATCCGGTTTTCTTATGTGTTACCCCCGAGGTTGGGACACAAGAGGATCAGGAGAGAGGGAAATCATTCACCAAGATACGTCGGTCCATTTGAGGTTTTGGAGGGAGTTAGGCTTGTTTCTTATTGGTTGTAGTTACCTTAGAGGTACCGGGTTATGCACGACTCCTTCCATGTTTCTCAGCTTCGACGCTATTTCTCATAGCCGTATCATGTTTTTCAACTCGAGGAGGTTGATCTACAGCAAGGTGCATCATTCAAGGAGAATCCTATCAGGATTTTTTGTTGTTTTGAAATGGTACTCTGTGGCCAGTCTGTTCCTCTGGTACAGGTGATAAGGAAGCACGACCATGTACAGAACGAGACTTGGGAGAGGGAGGCCAATATGCGATCACAGTGGCCATAGTTGTTCGAGGTTTCTTCTTCTCCGCCTTGTTAGGGAAATTTTGGGACGAATTTCTTTAAGGGAGAAATTTTTTAAGAACCCAGATCTTCTTTTCAAGTATGTTTTTCCTTTTCTGGTAGTTTTTGATAAAAAGAGGAAACTCTAGAAATTTATGGAGTACACAGTGTGTACATTATGAGTACACATCATGTACTTCGATGTCACTGGAAGATATGTGTTGGCCCTGTCATGACCACACACACAGCTATGTAAGGGTGACTTGGAGGCGGCCTAATGTAGAATACTGAAAAGGCATGTACATGCTGTGTATACTAGAAGTACATGTTGTGTACTTTCTTTTTTCGTTAAATGGACTGGGGTCGCGTCTAATCCTTTTTTCCATCTTCTTCTTCGCCTAATTCCATCTAGAGCATCTGAGGAGGCCACGATCCATCACCGGTTATCCTAATCGAATAGCATCTATTGCAATAGAATCACAGCGGTGAGTTCATGGTTCTTCTTAGGCCATGTTTTCTAATTCCTTCTCTTGTGAGAGTTATCATAGGATGAACGATTTAGACATTTTTGAAGATCTATTCTATCCTAGTCAGATTCATAGGCCGAGGCTCATGTATATCGATCTCTTAGGATCGAGGTAGGTGGATTGTTTCTTTACGTTGAATTTCTATTAATTTTTGCGCAAAAGTTCCGGATTCCCATGTTTATGGTATCCCGGGTTATGGATTTTTGTCCTATTGTTTAAATTCATTAGATTTATTTTTAGATTAATGTTAATTCACAATAATATATGATTGTTTTTATGTTTGAGGATCACCCCATGGTTGTTATCCCCATTTGGTTGTTTATCGCCGTTTGGCAGAGTTTTCCTACAAGGCAAACCTTATTGAAATTGCTAGTTTTCATGTTAAAAATGATTGAAAGTGTTGCTTTCTATTTTAATTGTTTTGATGAATAGTATATTTTTCCCAAGTAGTTGATAAAGATACTTAGGGATGCTGACAGTCGATTACACATGAATGGACTGATCAGGGCTATGAGAACCTGGTGTGGGAGACCAAAGAGGGAATAGATGATTAGTGCTTCCATAGGGGGTCTGTTTGAATTAGTTTCATACGCATGATCTAATGGAATTGGACTTTTTTCTTTCTTAAGAGTGTCTTTATTTTATGCACGTATCGAGACCACAAGTGGAATTACATGTAATAGATTCCTTAGATAGTCTGTAGAAATAGTTGCAAGATCATAGAAGAATCAACGTGAGTGCTTCCCAGAGTGTTTGTGCCTTTATATGTTTACATGACTCTGGGGGTCTCCAAGTATGATCCACCCATAGAGTCATTGTGAATGTTGATTTTTTGGTTGTTTTAGATGAGTCTACCAAGCCAAAGCAGATGCTTGGATCTTTTTGGCCTGATTTTTTGTTTAGGTAGTCTTTTGATGCCTGCTGTGTTACCTGTTTACCTTGGAATATAGAGCTTTGCTGGATTTTTTGGTTGTTTAATTAAATTAATGAATTAATTGTAAAATTAATTTGAATGGTAATTGGTAGTATTGTTTTCTTGTGTACTCATAGTTCATTACTACATTTACTTTCATTACTGCTGCTATTTTACTCACTTACAGTAGGGAACAGATCTTCTGGTGGTTGCCTACTGGGATTAGTCTCACACTCTTTTTGGGTCTTGCTTTTCATCCCAAATAGGTTATATGGTTGCAGGTGTGGATAGGGATTGTGGCCCTTCTACTTCAGGTACAAGATTATTGGTTGGAGCAGGATAGCATAGCACCGATCTTAGGCTTGAGATGCGGCAGGGGTTGTTGTTTACTTTTCATACCTTATTATCAGTTGTATTTCAGCACGTTATTGTGTTTGCTTCTTTCCTTAGGTACTTGTACCTACTGCATAATTGTCACCATTACTATATATTCATTTATTTTTTTGTTTAGTTTTTGATATTGTATGATGTTTACTGCTTCCTCTAATCACTATTATTTCCTTTCCCTTGTATACTTTACAAAATGAGGGCATAGTTTCCCCAATGACTCACAAAGGCCCTCACTGCTAGTCGGCACCCTCTAGCATCTAGGGAAATGCACTTGAGGTCATGTGGAAAACTGGCAATGGGGAACTAGTTGTGTGGCTCTAGATTCAGGTTGTTACAAAGTTGTATCAAAGGAATTTCTTTTATTTTATATTGACTTATTGTTTTGTGAAATTTGATAGGGATATGATAGAATAGTTAAATGGTAAATAGTTGTTCCTGGGAGTTCTAGAACCCGTGTATAGGGAAAAAGCCAGGTTACCTCGAATATTGCAATTTTTTAGCTTCTTAAATGTTACAGTTTAATTAACTTCACCGTTGGGTGGTGCACTTGTGTTGTGATGTTACTATTTATATAATTGTGGTTCTATTTGGTTGGAACCTGATGAGATGAGGGTATTCCATCTCATGCTTCACATAGACACTTGTTAGAATATCATATGTCATGCATTTTTTCAGGCCATATAAATTCCATTAGAAATTGCTTACTGTTGTGAAAAAATTTGTGATATACTATGCATGATGTTGTGATAGCTGCTAAGATAGAATACCTACTATATTTATAGGTTATCGTTTGATTAGAACATAATTAACATGGACTCCAAACTGTGGTCTTATAGGTGTATAGGCCCTCAAGGATCGGAATTTGGTGGATCATTGTTTGGTTTCTTTGTTATAACTTGTATAAGATTCCAATCTTTGATTTGAGGGGAGTATGGGCCCTCACAGATTGGAATTTAGTACCTTAACTCTTTTTTTCTATGTTTTCTGGGATCTAGAGCAGTTTCTAAGCTACTTCCCGGAAAAACCCAGAATACACGGTGTGTATTTTATAATTACACAACTTGTAGTTTTTAAACCATTTCACTGACTGTGTGAGCAGAAACATGAGGCTCTGAAAGGTCTAGTAGGAACACGCCATGTATTAGTTTAGCATGTTGTGTAGTATGAAATAGGTACCCCGGCTGTGTCACAAACAACATGAGTCATGTTATCTTTTCACATACACGTAGTGTCTGAATCGTACACACTGTGTAGTTTGATGTAGGTACCCGGCCGTGTCACGAAAAATAGTGGTCGGTGTTACCCTTCCTCGCACATGTCGTGTCCGTCTGGAACACGCCGTGTAGTGTCATCTATGTGTCATGCCATGTCACTAACAACATGGGAAATGTAAGGCATGACTAGTACACGTCGTGTCTTCTTTGAACACGTTGTGTAGTTTTGTCTTACGGGAGATGTGTGGCTTAACCGTGTAGAAGAAATAGGGTAGGGAAGTGGATTCATGTACACTACATTTGTTAGGACAGCACACCATGTATTTGGGGTGTTACACGACCAATTTAGGTAGAATTACATGCCCATGTGAATGACTCGAGGGAACATGTTGTGTAGGGAAAGAACACGCCGTGAAGTCATGTTTTTCATAATATGAATGCCTTATTTTCCCTATTTTTCCTTGTTCCTTATGTTTTCTCTTTATTTGTTAATCCAGAATCTGAGGTGTGTTTTTTGACCATTCCGAGCTATGGCACCGAGACGTCCTCCAATTGTCCGTCAGTTGCAAGGCAGTGACTGTACACCTGATATGGTAGATCAGGGACTACAAGTAGTTCCGCCTATTGTTCCTTACATGGCACCTATAGTGATTCAAAACACTAGTGATGACGCTCAGTTCAAAGAGAGTTTCATGAGATTCATATAGACCTTAGAGGGAGCTCAACATCCTGCCGCATTTATGGCATAACTGACATGAGTTTTTTAGCAGGAGCATCCTCCCACATCCACAGGGGGTGGAGGAACCTAGGATATAGAGTCATGGCTAGATGCCATGTTATCCATCAAAAGAACATGGAGACGTCTCCGGATAGGAGTGTGAATCTCGCGAATTATATGATGTGAGATTACTCTATGGGATGGTGGGATGTGGTTTCGCAGGCAGGGCGCCAATAGGTTATGGTTGGGGATGAGTTTCATCCTACGTTCTACAACTACTTCTACTCGGTGATGCTGAGGGCTGACAGAGCTATAGAATTCAAGAAACTAGATCAGCGTACTCTCATAGTTATGGAGTATTTCTCTCACTTCATAGAGTTATAGTGTTTCACTCCTGTTCTAGGGAATGATGAGCTGTTTTTAGCGAGGAAGTTTGAGGAAGGGCTCAGACCAGACATCAGATCATAGGTGAATGTCTTTCAGTTGAATTCTATTACTCAAATAGTCAACTAGGAACTTATCATGGAGTTAAATTTGAGGGAGACTGGAGTTGTGGATGTGGACGGTTCAGCATCTAGAACTGATTAATTTCAAATAGACAGAAGGAAGTGCCACCGATAGTCTACACAAGATGACCTAAGGAAGCGAGGGGTTCCTTATGGTAGACGAGATCTTCCTTCTAGCAACCCAGTGGTGTGCTATCAGGGTGTAAATAGTGGTCATTGGAAACCTTAATGGATAAGAGACCTAGTGTAGTGCCAATCGTGCGGCAAGATGGGTCATCTTCAGCGTTTCTGCAAGGTTTTCCTTCTAGCGCCTAGTGAAGGACGATCGGTTTCGACTCTGCATACAAAATCAGGATTACCAGTTCCATAGTCAACTAGGGGATGGAGTTCTTTAGGTCGTTCGGGGTAGGGTAGAGGCCGTGGACGAAGTGGTTAGGATCAGGGATGGCCAGCTAAGGGATATCAGGCTACAACATAGGGTCGCGGTGAAGGCCAGTTTTTTGCGGTAGAGAAGATTCATCAGGAGCAGAATCTTGGCCCTTATATAGTTTGAGGTACGATCATAGTAGCCTCAATTTTATCTTATGCTCTCTTCGATACTAGTTCTACACTTAGAATTATCTATTTTGCTATTGTAGAGATCCTTGTGCTTAGTATCTTTTCATCTGCTGACATGTTGACAATAGACACATCATTGGGGACTGGGACAACTAGTGTATGTCAGTGAAAGGGGTGCCCTCTAGAGGTGGTTGTGTATCACATCTATGGTACAGCTATGTCCTAGAGATGAGAGGCTATTAAGTCATTCTCGAATTGGACTGGCTCAGTCCCTTTCGGGAAGTCGTCGACTGTTATTACTGCAGGGTGAGTTTCATATCACTGGAGGGTGAATGTTTTCTTCATAAGGGTGAGTGGGATGTCCAAATGAGTATAGTAGGACCATAGAATCAGGAGCTAGGTGGAGTTACAGATCATATTTCCATTCTGTATCTGGATGACAAGGGGACTTCATGGTTAGACTTTACTCCAGTGGTGGATCGTTTCAGGGATGTCTTTCCAGAGGACTTTTCTGGTTTGTCTCCGGAGCGTGATGTAGACTTTTCTATTGAGCTTTGTTTAGGAGTGGCACTTATGTCCATTCCTCCTTATAGGACGGCTACACCTGAGTTGAAGGAGCTCAAACAATAGTTGAAGGAGTTGTAGGCAAAGGATTTCATATGACCCAGTACTTCTCCAAGGGGTTCACCTGTCCTATTGGAGAAGAAGGAAGGATACACCCTTAGGATTTCTGAGGATTAACGGAAGATGAACCAGTTTACGGTCCAGAACCAATATCCCTTCCATAGGATTGGAAACCTCTTTGATCATCTTTTTGGAGACCGAGTGTTCTCGAAGATTTATTTGAGGTCTGGTTATCATCATTTGCACGTAAAACCATCTGATATACCTCTTATAGCTTTCTGGAGATGGTATGGTCTATACGAGTATATGGTTATGCCATTTGGTCTCACGAACGCACCTGTAGATTTCATGGAACTGATGATCCGAGTTTTCCATCCATACTTAGACTATTTCATTGTGGTCTTTGTGGAAGATATCTTGGTGTACACTCACACTCGACACGACTATGCTACCCATCTTGAGATCATTTTGAGTATACTGAGGGAGAATCCGTTATATGCAATGTTTTTGAAATGCCACTTTTTGATGTATTGGATTCACTTCTTGGGTCATGTTATCTCAGAGACAAGAGTACCAGTAGACCTAGAGAAACTAAGTTCAGTAGTTTCTTGGGAGCAGCCGAAGAACATCTTATAGGTGAGGAGTTTTCTATGGTTGGCTGGATACTACAGACACTTCATACATGACCTCTCACATTTAGCATCACCACTGACAAGTCTGAGCAAGAAGGGTGTGAAGTTCTCATGGTCAGATTAATGTGAGTCAGCCTTTCAAGAGTTGAAAGGTAGGTTGACTTCAGCATTGATACTAGTCTTGCCAGAGCTGGTCAAGAGCTATATGGTTTTCTGTGATGCTTTGGGTATCGGGCTAGGAGTTGTGCTCATGTAGGGAGATGAAGTCATTGCATACATGTCTAGGCACTTGAGGCCACATGAGAGGAACTACCCAACGCACGATCTCAAGCTAGCGGTAGTTGTTCTTGCCTTACATTATTGGAGAAATTACCTTCTAGGAGATCATTTTTTGGTTTTCACTGACCACAAAAGTATAAAGTACATCTTTAATCAGTGTGATCTGAATCTGAGATAGCATAGGTTGGTCGAGTATCTTAAGTCCTTTGACTTTGACCATGCCTATACTCCTAGGAAAGGCAACGCAGTGGATGATGAGTTGAGCAGGAGGACTCATATATAGGCTGTTCAGGAGGCCAGTAGTGAGTGGAAGCTTATGGATATATTCCCTAAGATGCATTTGGAGTTGCACGACCGACAAGGGTAGACATTTCTTTCTTATGTAGCTATTATCTCTACCCTTCTTGGCCAAGTTCAAATGAGGCAGCTATCAGATTCTGAAGGCCTAGTCCTACGATAATGCTTGTCAAAGAGGACCTTGTTCCCAAGTGGACCATAGGAAATGGTGAGATCTTGAATTTCTAGGGACACATATGGGTGCTGGAAGATATACGTGAGGATCTGATGCTAGACTTTCATTCCTCATCCTGGGCAGTTCATCCTCGCATCACCAAGATGTATCGTGATCTACACTGCTAGTATTGGTGGCCATGTATGAAAAGAGATGTTGACTCGTTTTCCATGATTTGTTCCACCTGTCAGTAGGTGAAGGTAGAGCACCCATGACCAGTAGGTCTTTTAAAGTAGCTACCCATTCTTTATAGGAAGTGGAATGATGTCGCGATGTACTTTGTGATAGGGTTACCGAGATCGCCTTGAGGGAATGACGTGGTATGGGTTGTCATTTACTATCTTATGATGGTTGCTCACTTATTTCCGATTTAGGAGACCTCTGGTGTTGATGAACTTGGACGGTTGTACATCCATGAGATTGTACACTTGCATGGGGTACTGATTACTATCATTTCAGATAGGGATTCCCACTTCACGTCGCATTTCTAGTAAGGTCTATAGAGGGATTTGGGTACACAGGTACTTATGAGCACATCTTACCATCCCCAGACAGATGGCCATTCAGAGTGCATGATTCATGTGCTAGAGGACATGCTACGAGCATGTGTCCTTGATTTTGGAGGTTCTTGGGAGAGACATATACCTCTAGTGGAGTTTTCATGCAATAATAGTTTTCAAGAAACTATTCAAATGGAACCTTACGAGTCTTTATACGGTAGGTCGTGCTAATCACCCTTTTGTTGGCTAGAGGCAGGAGTGTAAACTATGATGGGACCTCATCATGTTCAGAAGACCACATAACATGTGGAGTTGATTCGGATAAGGATGGATACTGAACAGTCTCAAAAGAAATCATATGATGATCAGTGGAGACGACCTTTGGAGTTCAAGGTCGGAGATTAGGTTTTCCAATGTGTTACCCCGAGGTTGGGACACAAGTGGTTCAAAATATAGGGAAAGCTTTCACCAAGATACGTTAGGCTATTAGAGCTTCTGGAGAGAGTCGGGATGGTTTCTTATAAGTTGCAGTTACCTCAGAGGTACCAGGATATGCATGACGTCTTCCAGGTTTCTAAGCTTCAAAGATATTTCTCAGACCCGTATCTTGTTTTTCATCCCGAGGAAGTTGAGCTGGAGTAGGATGCATCATTCGAGGAACATCCTATCAGGATTGTTTATCATAGTGAAAAGGTACTCTATTTCCAGTTTATTCCTCTGGTGCGAGTGCTATGGCAGCACAACCGTGTACAGGATGAGAGTTGGGAGAGGGAGGCTGATATGGGATCACAGTGGCCAGAGTTGTTCAAGGTTTCTTCTTTTCCACCTTGTTAGGGAAATTTGGGGATGAATTTCTTTAAGGGGTATGTTTTTAAGAACCCAGATCTTTTTTTCAGGTTATTTTTTACTTTTCTGGTAGTTTTTGAGAAAAATAGAAAAGTATGGAAATTTTCGGAGTACATTTCGTGTACTTTAAGAGTACAAATCGTGTAATTCGATGCCACTGGAAGTCGTGTGCTGGTTGTGTCATGGCCACACATATGACTGTGTAAGGGTGACTTAGAGGCTGCCTTAAACAGAGTACAGAAAAGGAAAGTACACACTGTGTACTCCAGAAGTACACGTCGTGTACTTTCTTTTCTTTCATTAAACGGACTGGGGTCACGTCTAATCCTTTTTCCATCTTCTTCTTCACCTAATTCCATCCAGAGCATTCGAGGAGGCCGAATCTTCTCTGAGCCACCGATTCATCACTGGTTATCCCAATCGAACACCATCAGTTGCAATAGAATCACAGCGGTGAGTTCTTGGTTCTTCTTTGTCCACATGTTCCAATTCTTTATCTTATGAGAGTTATCGTAGGTTGAGAATTTTAGATGTTTTTGAATATGTACTCCATCCTAGGATGATTCAATGGACAATGTTCATGTATATCGATCTCCTAGGATCGTAGTAGGTGGTTTGTTGCCTTACATTGAAAGTCTTTGAGTTTTTGTGAAAAAGTTCTAGATTCCCATGTTTTGGGTATCCTGAGTTAGGGATTTTTGTCCTATTATTTAATTGCCTTAGATTGCTTATTATCATATGGTTAATTGATAATAAAATATTATATTTTCATGTTTTAGGATCACCCAATGGTTGTTATCCCTGTTTAAATGTCTATCACTATTTGGCATAGTTTGCCTACAAGGAAAACCTTATTTCAATTGCTAGTTTGCTTATTATAACTGATTGTATGTGTTTCCTACTGTTTTAATGCTTTTGATGCATTGTAGAATTTTTTCAAGTAGTTTATAAACATACTTAGTGCTGCTAATAGTCGATTACGCACGACTGGACTGCTCAGGGCTGTGAGGACCTTGTGCGTGAGACCAAAGAGGTAATAGACAATTAGTGCTTCCCTAGGTGGTCTGTTGGAATTAGTTTCGTATGCATGAACTACAGGAATTGGAATTTGATCTTCCTAAGAGTGTCCTTATTTTACGCACGTATCGAGACCAAAATAGGAATTAGATGTAATTCCTTCCTCAGAGAGTCTATAGCTATCATTGCAATACCGCAGGGGAATCGACATGAGTGCTTCCTAGTGTGTCTGTGACTTTGTATGTTTACCGGGCTATGGGGGTCTGCTAGTTTGAGCCACCCAGAGAGTTAGTGCGAATGCGTATTTTTTGGTTGGTTTTGATTATTCTACCAAGCCAAAGCATGAGCTTGGATCATTTTGGCATGATTGTGTGTTTAGGTAGTCTTTCGATGCCTGCTTTGTTACCTGTTTACCTTGGAATAGAGAGATTAGCTAGATTCCTTGGTTGTTTAATTAAATGAATGAATTAATTGTCAAATGAATGTGAATGTTAATTGGGAGTATTGATTACCTGTTTACACATAGTTTATTACTACATTTACTTTCATTGATTTTTCTATTTTACTCACTGACAGTAGGGCACATATCTTGTGGTGGTTGCCTATTGGAATTAGTCTCACACCATATTTGGGGATTTCTTTTTGGCCCAAAAGGTTATATGGTTTTAGGTGTGGATAAGGATTGTGGCCCTTATACTTCGGGTACATGATTGCTGGTTTGAGCTGGAGAGCATAGGACTGAGCTTAGGCTGGTGATGATGCAGGAGTTGCTGTTTATTTTTGTACCTTGTTCTCAATTGTATTTCAGCATGTTGTTGTGTTTGATGCTTTCCTTAGATACTTGTACGTGCTACATCATTTTCACGATCACTATATATTCACTGCTTCCGTGATTTTGTTTCGGATATTGTATAATGTTTACTACTTCCACTATTGATTGTTATTTCTTTTCTCTTGTATAAATTACCAAATGAGGGTATAGTTTCTCCTATGACTCACCAAGGCCCTCTCTGATAGTAGGTAGCCTTTGGAATTTGGGGAAATGTGCTTCATATCTTGTGACAAACCGCGTACAGAGAACCAGTTGAGTAGCTCCGGATTCGGGTCATTACAAAGTGGTGTTAGAGGGGTTTCTTTTCTTTACTATTCACTTACGGTTTAGCAACATTAGAAAGGGATAGGACGGGATAGGTAAATGGTATATAGCTGTTCCTGTGAGTTCTAGAACCCATGTATAGGGAAAAAACTAGGTTACCTCGAATATTGCAATTTTTGAGCTTTGAAAATGTAACAGTTTAATTGACTTCACCGTTGGGTGGTGCACTTATGTTGTGTTGATAATGTTTATATGATTGTGGTTATATTTTATTGCAACCTGATGAGATGAGGGTATTCCATCTCCAAAATCATATAGGTAGTTGTTATAAAATCACATGTCATGCATTTTTTCAGGCCATCTAAATTGTTTTAGAAATAGCATGCTGTGTTGATAGAATTTTTGATAGACTATGCATGTTGTTTTGTTAGCTGCTATGATATAATACCTACTATGTTGATAGGTATCGTTTATTTAGATAATATTTAACATGGATTTCAACCTTTGTTCTTAGATGCGTATCGTCCCTCAAGGATCGGAATTTGGTCGATCATTGCTTGGTTGCCTTGTTATAACTTGTATAAGATTCCAAGCTTTGATTCGCTGGGAGTATGGGCCCTCACAGATCATAATTTGTAACTTTAAATCTTAATTTTTTGTGATTTCTATGCTTCAGAGCAGTTTCTGAGCTACTTCCCAGAAAAACACAGAATAAACGGTGTGTATTTTATTAATACACGGTGTGTAGTTTTTAAACCGTGTCACTGACTATGTGAGCAGAAACACGGTGTTCTGAAAAATCTTGTTGGAAAACGCCGTGTATTAGTTTAGAACGCCATGTAATATAAAATAGGTACCCCACCGGGTCACAAACAACACGGGTCGTGTTATCTTTTCAAATAAACACCATGTCGGAATCTTCAACGCTGTGTAGTTTGATCATGGAACCCGACCGTGTCACGAACTACATGGGTCGGTGTTACCCTTCCTCACACACGCCATGTCTGTCTGGAACATGCTCTGTAATTTTGGCTGTTTGTCAGGCCGTGTTGCTAACAACACGGGCCAGGTAAGGCATGCCTATTACATGTCGTGTCTTCCTTGAACATGCCATGTAGTTTTTTCATAGAGGAGCTGTGTGTCTTAACCTTGTAGAAGGACTCGGGTAGGGAAGAGGATTCATGTACATGTTGTGTGTTAAGACACCACACCATGTATTTGGGGTGTTACATAGCTATTTTAGGTAGACGTGCACACCCATGTGAATGAACCGAGGGAACACACCATGTAGGGAAAGAACACGCTATGTAGTCATGTTTTGCATAACCTGAATGCCTTCTTTTCCCTGTTCCTTCTTGTGCATCCAATTTTTTCTGTCTCTGTTAATCCTGAATCTGAGGTGTGCTTTTGAAATTTCCGAGCTACGGCACTGAGACGTCTTCCGGTTGTGCTTCGGTTGCAAGGAAGTGACTGTACGCCTGATACGGCAGATCAAGGACTACCGGTAGTTCCGCCTATCATTCCGGACATGGCACCTGTAGTGATTCCAGACTCTTTTTCGGACACGTATTTCGGAGAGGGTTTCATGAGATTAATGCGGACCTTCCAGGGAGATCAGCATCTAGCCCCGTTTATGGTAGAGCTGACGTGGTTTTTTTAGTAGCAACATCCTTTCACGTTCACAGGGGATGGAGGATGTGGTTTCTCAGGCAGGGCGCCAACAGGATATGGCTTGGGGAGAGTATTAGCGTACGTTCTACGACTACTTCTACCTGAAAACGCTGAGGGATGACAGAGCCAGAGAGTTCATGAACCTGCAGTAGGGTACTCTCACAGTTATGGATTATTCCTCTCGCTTCATAGAGATATAGTGTTTCACTCCCGTTCTAGGGAATGACGAGTTGTTTTTAGCGAGGATGTTTGAGGAAGGCCTCAAACCGGATATCAGATCATAGGTGAATGTCTTTCAATTGATTTTTATTACTCTGATATTCAACTAGGCACTTATCACGGAGAGAAATATGAGGTATACTGGAGTTGTGGACCAGGGAGGTTCAACATCCAGGGCTGATTCATTTCAGATAGACAGTAGGAAGCACCACCAAAAGTCTACACGAGGTGACCCGAGGAAGCGAGATATTCGTTCTGGTAGACGATATCTTCATTATGGTAACCAATTGGTGTGATATCAGTGTGGAAAAATGTTGGAATAAAAATCCTTAGTTTTCAAGAGACCAAGTGGAGTGCTGATCTTGCAGGAAGATGAGACATCTCCAACGTTTCTGCAAGGTATTCCTTCTAGCACCTAGTGAATGAGGATCTGTTTCGACTCTGCGTATAGGACCAGGATTACCAGTTATGTAGAAGACTAAGGGTTGGAGTTCTTCAGGTTATTCAGGCTAGGGTAGAGGCCATGGACGTAGTGGTCAGGCTCAGGGAGGGTCATCTCAAGGATCTCTGGCTGTTACATAGGGCCACGGTGCAGGCCAGACTTTTGCGGTAGAGTAGATTCATCAGGAGTAGGATCCATGATCTTCTACTATTCGAGGTATGATCTTAGTAGCCTCAGTTCTATCTACTTCTCTCTTCAATACTGGTTCTACGCATTGCTTTATATCTATTGTTGTTGTGGAGAGTCTTGGGCTCTGTATCTTTTCCTCTGCCGACATGTTGACACTAGACACATTGTTGGGGACTAGAATGGAATGTGTATGTCAGTGCAAGGAGTTCCCTCTATAGGTGGCTGGGTATCACTTTCTATGGGACCTCTATGTCCTTGGGATGACAGGCTATGATGTCATTCTTAGAATGGACTAGCTCGTTCCCTTCCGAGCAGTCGTCGACTGTTATTGCCGCAGGGTGAGTTTCATATCACTGGAGGGTGAATCTCTTCTTCATAAGGGCGAGTGGGATGTCCAAGAGAGTATAGAAGGAAAAGAGCATCATGGGCTAGACAGATTTACAGCTCAGTTTGCAAATCTGTATCTAGATGACCATGGGACTTAACAGTTAGACTTTAATCTAGTGGTGGATCGTTTTAGGGATGTCTTTCCAGAGGACTTTTCAGGTTTTCCTCTAGAGCGTGAGGTAGAATTTTCTATTGATCCTATGCCAGGAGTGGCACCTATTTTGATTCCTCCTTATAGGATGGCTACACCTGAGTTTCAGGTGCTCAAGAAGGAGTTGGAGGAGTTGCAGAAAAAGGGTTTCATCTGAACCAATACTTCTCCTTGGGGTTTGGCTATCCTGTTTGCGAAGAAGGTAGATGACACCCTTAGGCATTGTGTGGATTATCGAAAGATGAACCAGTTGACGGTCATGAACTGATATCCCTTGCCTAGGATTGATGAACTCTTTGATCCGCTTCGAGGAGCCCGGGTGTTCTCAAAGATTGATTTGAGGTCCAGTTATCATCAGTTTCACGTTAGACCATCTGATATAACTCTTACAGCTTTTCGGAGCAGGTATGGTCTATAAATGTATATGGTTATTCTGTTCAGACTCACAAACGTGCCTAAAGTTTTCAGGGCACTGATGAACCAAGTGTTCCATCCATACTTATACTCTTTCATTGTGGTCTTCGTGGATGATATCTTGGTGTACTCTCACACTCGACATGACCATGCTACCCATCTTGAGATCATTTTGAGTACACTAAGGGAGCATCAATTATATGGTAAGTTCATGAAATTCCACTTTTGGATGGATTAGATTCACTTCTTGGGTCATGTTATCTTAGAGACAAGGTTATCAGTAGATCCAGAGAAAGTGAGACAAGTAGATTCTTAGGAGAAGCTGAAGAACTTCTTTGAGGTTCAATGTTTACTAGGGCTAGCTATATACTGAAGACGCTTCATATATGACTTATCATTCTTAGCAGCACTGCTGACAGGTCTGACCATGATGGGTGTGAAGTTCTCATGGTAAAATTCTTGTGAGTCAACCTTTCAGGAGCTGAATGGGAGGTTTACTTTAGCACAGATACTTGTCTTTCCAAATCCGGGCAAGAGCTATACTGTTTACTGTGATGCTTCAGGTATCGGGCTGGGAGCTATGCTTATGCAGGGAGATGGAGTCGTTGCGTACATGTATTGGCAGTTGAGGCCACATGAGAGGAACTACCCGACGTACGATCACGAGTTGGTGTTAGTTTTTCATGCCTTATGTTTTTGGATACATTATCTTCTGGGAGAGAATTTTGTGGTTTTCCCTGACTATAAAATTCTCAAGTACATCTTTACTCAACATAATCTGAAACTGAGATAGTGTAGGTGGGTAGAGTATCTTCAGTCCTTTGACATTGTGCTTGCCTATACACCTATGAAAGGCAACATAGTGGATGATGCGTTGAGTAGGAGGACTCAGATACAGACAGTTCAGGAGGACAGTAGTGAGTGGCATCTTATGGCTCTATTCTCTGATATGCATTTGGAGGTGCACAAAAGATAGGGGTAGACATTTCTTTTTCTATAGCTATTACCTCTACCCTTCTTGACCAAGGTCAAATAAGGCAGCTATCATATTCTGAAGGCCTGGTCCCATGGGAATGCGTGTCAGGAGAGGACCATCTTCCCGGATGGACCGTAGGTGATGTTGAGATCATGTGTTTCCATGGACATTTATGGGTGCCAGTAGATATACATGAGGAGTTGATGCGAGACTTTCATTCCTCAGTGTGGGTAGTTAATCATAACATCACAAATAAGTATCATGATATACACCACCAGTACTGGTGTCCAGGTATGGAGAGGGATGTTGCTGGTTTTTTCATGAGGTGTTCCACCTATAAGCAGGTGAAGGCGGGGCACCAGCGACTATTAGGGATTCTACAACAGCTTCTTATTCCCAAGTGGAAGTGGAATGATGTCGCGATTGACTTCATGATAGGGTTATCGAGATCCCCTTGAGGGAATGGCACGGTATGTGTTATCATTGAAAGCCTCATGAAGGATGATCACTTATTGTTGATTAAGTATACCTTTGGTGTTGATGAGCTTGGACTGTTGTACATCCATGAGATTGTACTCTTGCATGGGGTTTTGAGTACTATTATTTCAGATAGGGACTCCCGCATCACGTCGCATTTATGGAAAGGGCTACAGGGGGATTTGGGTACACAGGTACTTCTGAGCACAACTTACCTTCCCCAGAGAGATGGACTGTAAGAGCACAGGATTCATGTTGTAGAGGACATGATACGATCTTGCATCCTTGATTTTGGAGGTTCTTGGGAGAGACATATACCTCTAGTGGATATTTCCTACGATAATAGTTTTCAAGAAACTATTCATATGGAACCTTACGAGGCTTTGTATGGTAGGTCGTGTCGATCACCATTGTGCTGGCTGGAGGTAGGAGAGGCCGCTATGCTAGGACCTCTTCTTGTTTAGGAGAGCACAAAACATGTGGAGTTGATTCAGAATAGGACGACTACTACACATTCTCAGTAGAAATATTATGCTGATCTGTAGAGACAACCTTAAGAGTTCAAGGCTGAAGATCATGTTTTCTATGTGTTACCCTGAGGTTGGGACAGAGGAGGATCAAGAGACAGAGCAAGCATTCACCGAGATACATCGGGCCATTTGAGGTTCAAGAGAGAGTCAATCTGGTTGCTTATAGGTTGCAGTTACCTCAGAGGAACCAAGCTATACATGACGTCTTCCATGTCTCTCAGCTTTGACGCAATTTCTCAGACACATCTCCTGTTTTTCAACCTAAGGATGTTGAGATGGATCAAGATGCATCATTCGAGGAGCATCCTATCAGGATTGTTGATCGTAGTGAAAATTTAGTCCATGGCCATTCTGTTCCTTTGGTACATGTGCTACAGAAACACGGTCGTGTATAGGACGAGACTTGGGAGAGGGAGGTCGATATGCGATCACATTGGCCAGAGTTGTTTGAGGATTCTTCTTTGCCACCATTTTAGGGAAATTCGGGGATGAATTTCTTTAAGGTGGGAAGTTTGTAAGAACCTGAATCTTTTTTTCAAGTGTGTTTTTCCTTTTCTGGTAGTTTTTGAGAAAAAGGGGAAAATCTGAAAAATTTCGGAGTGCACGCCGTGTACTTTAGGAGTACATGCCGTGTACTTCGATTCCACTAGAGCCGTGTGCTGGC
Organism: Viscum album; assembly: GCA_963277665.1. NCBI lineage: Eukaryota > Viridiplantae > Streptophyta > Magnoliopsida > Santalales > Viscaceae > Viscum > Viscum album. Next base: position 641,300,613 of record OY728141.1, on the reverse strand, counting down.
CGTGTCATGGCCAAACACACATCAGTGTAAGGGTGACTTGGAGTCAGCCTAAAGCGGTGTACAGAAAAGGCAGGTACACTCTGTGTACTCCAAATGTACACGTCGTGTACTTTTTTTGTTAAACGGACAAGAGTCGCGTCAAATCCTTTCTTCCATCTTCTTCTTCGCCTAATTCTGTCTAGAGAGTCCGAGGAGGCCAAATATTCTCTGAGTTTCTGATCTATCACTGTTTATCTTAATCGAACACTGTCGGTTGCAATAGAATTGCATCGGTGTGTTCTTGGTTCTTCTATGGCCACGTTTCCTGATTCCTTTTCTTATGAGAGTTATCATAGGTTGAATGTTTTAGATGTTTTTATAGATATACTCCATACAAGGACAATTCACAGGATGGGGATCAAGTATATCAATCTCCTTGGATTGAGGTAAGTGGTTTGTTGCATTACGTTGAATGTCTTTGAGTTTTTGTTCAATAGTTCCAAATTCCCATGTTTCAGGTATCCCGGGTTAGGGATTTTGGTACTATTTTATAATTGCCTTATATTTAATTTCAGAATAAGGTTAATTGATAATAATATATTATAGTTTTCATGTTTGAGGGTCACCCCATGGTGTTTATCCCTAATGGGATGTTTATCACCATTTGGCATAGTTTTCCTTCAAGGCAAACCTTATTGCGATTGCTACTTTGCTTGTTATAACCAATTGCATGTGTTGCATGTTGTTTTAATGCTTTTGATGAACTGTAGAATTTATCCAATTATTTGATAAACTTACTTATAGATTCTAATAGTCGATTACGTATGACTGGATTGCTCAGGGATGGGAGAACCTGGTGCGGGAGACCAAAGAGGGAATATACGATTAGTGTTTCCCTAGGGGGTCTGTTGGAATTAGTTTCGTACACAGGAACTACGGGAATTGGACTTTGTGCTTCCTAAGAGTGTCCTCAGTTTACGCACGTATCAAGAACACATGAGGAATTAAACATAAGAGATTCCTCATACAGTCTATAACTATTGTTGCAAGAATGTAGGTGAATCGACGTGAGTGCTTCCTAGAGTGTCGGTGCCTTTGTATGTTTACTTGACAATAGGGGTTTGCTAGTTTGAGCCACCCAGAGATTCAGTGTGAATGAGTATTATTTGGTTTGATCAGATGAGTCTACCAAGCCAAAGTACAAGCTTGGATCTTTTTTACATGCTTATTTGTTTAGGTAGTATTTGGTTGCCTGATGTGTTACCTGTTTACCTTTGAATAGAGAGCTTTGCTATATTCCATGGTTGTTTAATTAAATGAATGAATTAATGGTCAAACGAATGTGAATGGTAATTGGTAGGATTTTTTACTTGTGTTCTCCTTGTTCATTGCTGCATTTACTTTCATAACTTCTTCTATTTTACTCACTGACCGTAGGGCACAGATCTTGTGGTGGTTGCCTACTAGGATTAGTCTCACACCCTCTTTGGGTCCTACTTTTCGACCCAAACAGGTTATATGGTTGCAGGTGTGGATAGGGATTGTAGCCCTTCTACATTAGGTACATCATTGCTAAATGGAGATGGAGAGCATAGGACCGAGATTAGGCTTGCGATGCTGCAAGAGTTGTTGTTTACTTTTTGTACTGTGTTCTCAGTTTTACTTCAGCATGTTTTTGTGTTTTATGCTTTCCTTAGATACTTGTACCTGCTGCATCATTGTCACCATTACTATATATTCATTTCTTCCAATTTTTAGTTTATGATATTGTATGATGTTTACTACTTCCTCTATTGACTGTTATTTCCTTCCCCTTGTATACTTTTCCAAATGAGGGCATAGATTCCCTAATGACTCACCAAGGCCCTCGCTGCTAGTCGGAAGCCTCTAGATTTTGGGGAAATGTACTTGAGGTCATGTGGAAAACCGGGTACAGGGAACCAGTTGAGTGGCTCCGGATTCGGGTCGTTATAGCTAGTTTATCTTGTAAATGTCATTATAAATTGAGGCCTATGACCAAATCATTAAGACCAGAGGCTTTTGAAATTTATGAAGGAAAATTTGATGATAATAATAGAAAATTATTGTTTTTATAATTGAAGGGATTTATATAGAATTAAGTGGGGGATGTGATCACCGTTCATAAGTGAATAGATAATTTTTAAAGTCCACATTACATTTCAATAATGGTATGTCATTATTATAGTATTAAATTATTCCAAAGTGTAATATAGAGGATTTTAGGATAATTGTATAGCCACCTATAATCCTCACACATTGTGGAACAATTTTAAAATGTTTTTTTATCTTTTTTCACTTTGTGAAACACTTTTGACCATTTTAACTTTTACCTTTATAAGTAATATTTTTAACATTGGAAATTAATTTTAATGAAAAAATAACATTTTAATATATTAAATAACATAAATATTTTGATTTCAAATATGAAAATTGTTTTATCATATAATATATCATCAATTTTTAAAAAAATGATTCTTAATTAATATTTGTAATGTGTACAAATAGTTTTTAGAAAAAATAAGTTTTTCTGAATAAAATAAATGTTTATGTTAAAATTTTAATAATTATTAATTTACATACATAAAATAAAGTAATTATAAATAAATAAATATTTATATAATTATATGTAATACAAATACTTTTTTAATAAAAATAAAAGTTTATGATTGATAAAAAAGTTAGATTTTATATTGGGTTACCTATGTTCTAAAAATCAAAAAAAAAGTTTTATATATCAACAATAATATATTAAATATATATTTTTTGACTACAAATATAAATTTTATAGTGTTTTTAAAAAAAATTCAATGTCTAGATATTATAATGATATTGCTAAAAATTTTACAATTTAGGTTGAAAAATTATTTTCCACTATTCACATCAACCGATATTATTTTAGCAACATCATTAAAATTTATGAATAGATAAATTTTAGAAATATAAATTAAAAAATAGAATTTAAAATTACAAAATTAAACATAAATAATTAAAATATTATATTATAAATTAAAATACATTATAAAATGAAAAAGACATTAATTGAAAATTTATTTGTTAAACCTTTATTATTTCTCAATTGTAGAGACTAGACATTTCCATGTAAGATGTTGGGATATTTCTAAATCCAAGCATTGTGTTTTTGTAGGATTTTGGGTCTTGGTGATCCCCAATTTGGTGATGTGAAAATCATTAAAAATATAATATCATTCATGAGAAGTTTCATTATAACCATTGAATAACTCATTGGAGGATTCTCAGATCTGGAATATAAGGTCATGGTTGGCTTCATAATGTGGTTTTTATGAAGGGTGTGATATAAAATTAATAGAAATAGGTTGTATTGTCAGGTAATGTGTCAGTTGGGTGTTAAATTATGTGTTTTATATTTCACAAAAAAAAAAAAACAACCCCCTCCCCTCCCTGGTGTGGAAGGAATAAGATATATAAAACCCTCCCCTTTGGAGTGATAGAAAAAAAATTGTGACCAGTGAGAAGAGGCACCACTAATCTATGATCATTATCACAATCACCCCCGGATCATGTTGAAACACCTCCCAAGCATGAAAATGAAATTGAAGCATCAATGTTTTTTTAAAGGATGGGGACGATGCCTCAATTTATTATTTTAAACCAAAGGAATCTTTAGACTGGGTAGAGGGAGACCCATTACATAGCCCGAAGGCCAAATCCAAGTGGCCTGAATACAAGTCTCAAAAGCCCATTTTTGGCCCAAATGACCCCTTCGTGAATAGTACTATTATAGTTCCCACACTGCTAGAGTCCCTCCACTGCTACAGTGATGGTACTACTATAGTTTCACCACTGCTACAGTACTTGTATAGTGCCCTGCTACAGTACTACTACAGTAACCTGTAAATTCGCCCCTTCCCAGATTTGATCTTGAAGTCGAAGTATCATTGTTTGACCACATGGTAGTTGGATTTGAGTTTTATTCCTTATCCCAATTTATATACATTATTTTAAGGTTTTAGATCACTATCATGACTGTTAGGAACCATGTGGGTGACATTCTATTAGTTTAACTAGGAACTATGGTGTTTTGGGTGGCTCTTATGGAATTCCCGATCTGACATCATCCAGTGCAGGTTCACATGCCATGTGTTCTTCCAGTTCAGGGAAGAAGGAAATTTTGGAACTAAACACAATGTACCATGGTTACACATCATGTAATGAGCCTTAATCATATGATAGATGGGCATAGACTAGGTATCTATGTTAAGGGACATTTTCCTATGAATGTACATGGATAGAGACTTGGACACATGGTATAGTACATAGAGAAGGTGGAGAGGCATGGACAAGGGTCTTGTAAACGAGGACACATCATGTCCTGGTTAATATGTTGTGTGTAGGAGAGAGAACTGGTAAATCTATATGGGGAAGAACACTTCAAGAATACTAGGTGAGGCACAAAATGTCATGTAAAGCATTTAAAGACCGTGTATTATCTCATTGACATCCATGTCGTATAACATAGCATACAACCTAGTTCTGAAGTGGGGTCAAAGGACGTGTGGACCCTATTACATGCCATATTTTCCTCTTATTGAAATTCTCCTAGAATATATCTTTATTTGGGACTCATTTTTAGTAAATGAGTGGCCTATCTTAAGAAGTTTTCTATAAATAATGTGATGGAAGACATAATAGTGGATCTGGAGAAATAATGTGGAAATATTTGAGTATTATTCTAATAAATCACTAAAAAACATTGGGTAGTGATCCAGGATGATAACCAGTTTTACATTGGGGTATGGTCACTTACTTTTCATGCGAGAGTGTGGATCCCTCATATCATTCATATGGATGGATATAGAGCTCATATTTTATATCAATATATTGTACCTCTATACAAATTTTATAGGTAGAGTGTTACTCCCCTAACGTTTCAGTGTAGAAGTTCTATATCAATAGAGCAGTAATCTCCTAATGTACTATGGGTCCATGTCCTCTATTATGGGGTTAGAACTCCCATACCATGTTTGGGTGTCTATCCTTCATTATGATTATATTGGTAGAGTGGTAATATTATATCATGTCAGGGTACGGGTCATATATCTATAGAATTTTACTCCTGTACCATGTTAGGGTGTAGGTCCTCTATTTATAGAGTTGTAATCCCCTACCGAGTCAGGGTGAGGTTCATATATATTGATTTGTACTCACCTTATATGTGAGGGTGTGGGTCCCATATATATGGTGTAATACTCCACTTTCCCATCAGTGTGTGAGTCCTCTTTCTCTAAAGTTATACTTCCATGTCTCACTAGGGTATATGGCATAATCTTTGGAGGGGTACTCTCGTATCAACTATAAGTGGCATGTAGTGGGTCCTCCATAAGAGTTAATACTCTCTCACCAATAGATCATAGTTATGAGTAGTGGTCTGGTAATACCCCAATTTATATAGTATGTATCTTCTTAAATATTTTTTCATATCATGTGTTTCCTACAAGGCCGAACATTAATGAACATTGATATACAATTAAATATTGACATGACTGTAGAAATAGTAATGTGACCATAAGGAATAGTAATGTGGCTATTAGAATAATTATTTCACCTCTAAAAGTATATATACTATTAATGAATATCATAAATGAAAATATGAAATATATTTATAGCATAGAATAAGTGAATAAATGTTTTAATAATGATATATTAAATAATGGTATTTTTATTAAAAGTAAGTGTTAATTTAAAAATTCATATTCAATATGATTAAAAAAAATTATTTTCATAAAATAGTTTTATGAATCCATTATTTAATGTTTTATAATTAGAAGATAATTTTAAGAGACCATAATTAATTGATCAAAGTGTCATAATATTTTATATACTATTAAAATAAATATTTTTTTAATAAATGATTATTTCATTAGAGATGAATTTTATCATGTTTAGATAACTAATTTTTTAAAATGGATTTCATTATTTGAATTTACTTTTCAAAAAATTGTAATGGTGAGTTTTTGGTTTTTATATAGAATATACATATTGTTTGTGATTAGTGAAATACTATAATTTATAGTATTTGATATAATAAGTAAATAAATGAATTATTTAGTTTTCCTTATGTGTGTATTAATAAATAACTAAATATTTATACTTCAACATCACATGTTATTTTATATATTCATGGTAAAAAATAGTGTTTATAGTCTTGATCCGGGATAATAAACAAATGAATAAAATAATTCAACACACCCATCTTCTCCCCATATATATACTACCCCTAACCACCTCATATCCTGAAAAAAGATATGAATTGAATCCTCTATAAATTATGAAAATTCCCTTCCCAATCATGTTCACCATATCTATGTACTTTTGGTCTTACAAAAATACTACATGCAAGTTACTTAAGGATGTTTTCAAAGAGACGATACTCAAGAATTAAAAACCTCCTTCATTGACCGTTCAATTAATATTATTTTATTATCCTATTCTCAAATATTTTATTTAAAGTTACATTATATCTATAGTATCATATATATTTAAGAATTTTATTCAGGTAACTTAATATTCACCATAAAATCACTTCCTTTTTCTAAAAATGAAAACATCATTTGTGACCTGTCGATTCACCGCCTTCATGCATGAAAAAGTTTCATATTCAATTAGAACATTCAGTTATGGTCATAAAACCATTTGAATGATTCAATAGTATTTTAATATACCCATTATATGTTATAACTTTTTTTATAATCAAATTATAAACATAATATTAAGTAAAATTTTACAATTTTGTGATCGCTAAAAAAATCAAAACATAAATTAAAACATGTTCATAAATGTTTTTTCTAATGATTCATCATCATACCATATAGAAAAATGATATAAGAGACAATTTGAACATTTATAATTTCATTAATACTAAATAAATTCAGTTTTGTATTTTTTTCTTCCATTCGAAATGAACTGTCATAATTACACACAAGGGAGCCGATTATAGAACAATAGAATGACCGCACCAAGAAAAAAAATTAAAATCATAACTCATATTAATTATATTAAATGTAATATTAAAATAATAATATATAAAATATATGTTTAATAGGTTCAAAATTGACCAAAATAAAAAATATAATTTTATTAGTTTTGACATTAAGCACATGTGATGAATTTTTTTCATTAGAACATAGGGGTTTTAGTCCCACATTATATTTAATGTGAAATTTTTCATATTAAGCACACATTTCCATTGGGTAATATTAATTCTATTTGGTATCATTAGTAATTAAATGTTTCATTAAAAATACAAATTTTTTATATCATGAATATACATATTTTCTTAGTCAGGTACCGTTATTGTGTATGGTGTTTACTTAGAATATAGTTTTATCTAGGGAAATATTGAAAAATTTGTATCCTATACTCAATATGAATATTTTGATAAGGAATATATTTGATTAATTAAACCTATTTATGAAGAATTATGTGGACTTGTAGTGATGGGTGGGACCTAGTGTTATATTCTCCTTGATGCATCAAAAAGTCTTATGAGACAAAACAGTTTGAAATAATCCATTCAAATTTTTTCCAATAAGAATTGGAACAGGTTCAACCCACAATCCTGAAACCTCATGTCAATGATCTTAGTGGTAGTTTTTTATTTTTTAGATACATGTTATCTAACAATTAATCACTCCATTCATTCAGTATTCCTTCATTACTATCCCTAATATTTTCATTACAAAAAAATCTAGGAATGCATTTTCATTCATTGTTTTATGATTAAATGGAATTTGATCCTAGGTGTTTTACATTGAAATATTTATTATTTGTTATTTATTCTTCTTAAAATATCATTGATTAATGTATCTTGTATATGTATCCCTTGTTTAGAATTTGAGTTAACCATTTTATTTTATTTTCTTCACACGATTATATAGATAAAATATTTGAATAAGTGTCATGAAAGTAGTTAATTTTAATTTTTTATGTTATATGGGTAATTAACAATGTAATATGGGAACTTAGTATTATCATGTTCTTCAAGACTACTAAATAGATGAATCTTTGGGTATATGATATTTTTTATCTATTCTTTTGTAATAAAATAAACACTGACACTAGGATACTATAATCAAGGTTGTTACAATTGGTTTCAGAGGTGGCCTAGTAGAAAAAATGTGACCAATATGACAATTAATCAAGGGGATTATAAAAATTCTTTACAATGTGTTTTTGGATGAATATTCATGATGATTAAGTGTTAACTCAGTCTATTCAATTATTTAGTGATGGAACCATATGTAAGAAATGGAATCAATACCTACAAACAAGGTAGGGATTGAACCACTATGAAATTTTACATAGTTGGTGTTAGAGTTGAGAAGATCATGACCATATTCAGATAGCTTAGTCAGGTTGTGATTAATAACCATACAACATCTATGATGGATCGATTCCAGTTTAAGAACCCATCATCTTTTAGAGGGACTACAAATCCATTGGTAGATTACTAGGGGATCAATTACTCTGAAGGGATATTTATATAATTGGTATGTAGTGAAATGTAAATTGTAGTACTAGATTTATGTTTTCTCAAGGGAGATGTAGATCAATAGTGGTCATTTGTCTACAAAACTAGGTACAAGTATAAACTATAACATATGGAATTGAATGATTTCAAACAATCATTATTAAAAAAATACATACCTCATTATAAATCAATAGAAATGAATAGAATATTTCCTAACCTAAGTAAAATGGATGATTAAATTATTGTAGAGTATGAGGACACATTCACCGGACTAGCTAGATGATCTACAGATTATCAATATGATTCAAAAAACAATATTGATCATTTATTTAAAGGTCTTAAGATAGTTCTCCTAAGGGAACTAGCATCTCAAAAAAAATTGACATATGATGAAATATTGTTATATTCCTTGATAAAATAGAATGGATTATCAAGATCATATATGATCAAGGTAATTCAGGAGAAGAAGAGTTCCTATTAAAACCCTGAAAAATATAAAGCATTAAAGAAGTCGAGGGAAATGAAAAAACTCCAATTATGAAAAAAATTGTAGAAAGAATTATCCTATGATATTTATAAAATTTATTCAAATTTTTTATAAGTATATAGAAAATTTTCATCAATGTTATGAATGAAATGAGATTAAAAAAATAAACAATGTTCAAGGATTTAACTGTAAAAAATGGGGAATTATTTCAGTCAATCTCACAAAGGCCTTGACAATAGACTATATTATTTTACAATGGGGTATTGATATGATTTTGGGATCACCACAACTAATGTAGAAGTACCCAATGAAGTGGTGGATTTTAAATTAATCATATCTAAAAATATATCCAATGGATTATTTGATTCTGGATCCTTGAGATCCTTGGAATCTACCTAGTTTTCCTAGAAAAATAGTTAGTTTTCTTTTTAATTAATAATGGGGCTGTTAATAAAAATCAATAATGAAAGTACTAGAGTAATAAAAATATGTTAGGTTGTCCCCATTATAATATATAAATTTTATTGGATGACCTTATCGCCATACTTTTGGGTGAATTTGATATAATCTGTTATATAGATTGGATTAAAAAATATGAATCAAATTTTTTTGAAAGAAGAATAAAATTTTTATTTGTAGGGAATATATAATATTACTTATCATTTAAAAATATACTTCATCATCTAGTTCTTATCTATATCCACCTGTAGTATATATACTAAATTATATTCATTGGAATGATGATAAAAAAAATCTATGTGTGGTTAATGTAATCTTCAAATTAAGGATATACCAATTGTACATGAATACAATGATGTATTTCCAAGGAAATTACCAAGAAACATCCCATAGTGTAATGTTGAATTTAACATTGATTTAATCCATTACATAAGAGAAATATCAAATCCCCTTTTGAGAATAGATAATATGAAATTAGTGAAGGAGAAGAAACAACTAGAGGTGTTGAGTAATAAGGGATTTTTTCACCATAGTGCTTCTCTATGGGGTTCCCATTATCCATTTTTAAAAGAAATATGGATCCAGGAGGATATAAATTTAATATTAGGATATCAATTTTATTTCAAAAATGAAAAAGTCTTCTCTTACTTTCATCGATGATTTTTTTGGATAAGATTCATGGAGGAAAATATTTTTTGAAGTCTGACCATCATTATAGGTGTCACAATCTGTCAAAAAAGAAGGAATTTAATATGAAGACAAATTTTTAGATTATTTATGGACATTAAGAGTTTTTAGTAATTCCTTATTATGAGAAACACAATATTATTCCCATGGTTATAATAAACACATTATTCAATTAATATCATGAAGATATTTTCAGAGTTTTCATTGATTATATTCCGGGGTATTTTAAAATCTATGAAGACCATAAGAATCACTAGAACATAATTCATGAAACTTCCAATAGGAAAGTATTAAATGGGATATTTTGAAAGTGTGAAATTTTTCTTAAGGATACATATTTTTAAGTCCATATTATCTCTAAAGATAGAATCACAAATGATCTGAATAGAAAAAGTAGATCTATGAATTCTCTATGCTATTGAAATTTACTACGGTATGTTGTTCCATGGGTCTACCAAGTTACTATTGGGTTTTCATTAAAAGTTTTTCCCAATTAGAGAACCATATAACCAAGATACCACATAAAGGGGTTATATTCAAATAGAAAATATAGTGTTCAAACTATTTTAAATATTTTTATTGAATATTAGTCAATGATCTGAATTTGAATCTACCATCAGGAAGAATTGGATTTATGATATATGGTGTTATATAAAAGAATGTTTTGGGTTTTTTCCTTATAAAAAAGGATAATTTTATCACATAATATAAATGGATGTTTTCGATCAATTATCCAAAATACCCAAATCATGATCTTGAGTTAATATCCATAATAATTTCCATGATGATATGAAGACACTATCTTTGTTGTGAAAGATGTGAGATATATAGATATCAAAATAGATTGAAATAAATCATTACATAGAAAGAAATCAATTTGAGGAAAAGATGATGGATTGATTTACTCAATGAGTATGATTTTTAAATACAAAACCTCCATTGAAATGAAAAGTAGGTATTAGATGTCATAATCATGAAAGATAATGGAAGTCTAACCCGGATGAAGATGGAGAAAGATCCTATGATTGTGGTTATTAAAAAAAATGAATATGAGGATTGTTATGGAATAGAAAACTCAACCCCTTTTCCAAATTATTGGGAAACCATCATTATTGGAAAATTTCAAAAACATTTAATCTACTGATGGGAATTTAAAAAAGTAAATTAAATACATTTTTGATTGAATTTTGGAAAAAATTGTGGATAATGATGTGATTCAGAAATTTTGGAAAAAGATTATGTGTTCCATAAATACTGGATCTAAAAAGTAAATTCATTGATGATTCTAATAGCTCAAATTACTCTATACACCTTGGAAGTACCATGATTTATAGATATATTAAGGATCATTTTTGGTTGGAAAATATAATGTAGGAAATTGCAATCTATGTGTAAATATGTTTGATTTTTTAACAAGTGACGACTTAGAGATATAATCATAGATGATTCATGTATCATATACCTATTTCTATATGTTTGTGGGATGGAATTACTATGGAAATTATTAATAGTATACAAAATTCCCCTAGAAAACATGATATTACTTGGGTTATTATTTATAAACTTACTAGATCATAAAATTTTTTTAATATAAGAGATGATTTACATCTTGAGTGCCTAACCAATCTATATATTAATCATTTTTAAGACATAACGTTGCACCTATATCGATTTTTTAATAAATATCCATAGTTTATTTGGAAATTATAATGATTCTTCAGAGGGGCTTAGAAACTCTCCATTATTTGAGTGGTTCTTATCACCATCAAACCAATGAATTTCTTGAACGGACTATTCAAACATCATAATTCATGTTGAGATCATGCTCATATGAAATTCAAGTAATGTGGGATCCTTATTTACTTTTGGTTATGTTTTCCTATAATAATAATTTTCATTGTAGTATTCAAGTGGACTTATTTGAATACTTTTATGTCTAGAGATATCATACATCATATTTTTAGGATGAATTTGGGTAGTGGAATCTTATAGGACCATAATGTATTAAATAGTAAATGACAATGTTAAACACCATTTATGATCATTTTATAGAAAATCATGTTAAGAGGAAGAGTTATGATGAAAATTGGAGAAAGGGTTTGGTATTTCCAGTTAGAGATCATTTCATTTTGAAAGTATCTCCATGAATGTGTTTCATAAGGTTTAGTAAGAAAGGGAAATTGTGCCTTATGATCATCATAAATATTGAAATTATGGAATAAATTGGATCTGTAGTTTACTAATTAGGATTTCCACCAATTCCCTCTAATGTCCGTGATGTGTTCTACATATCAATTTTAAGGATATTCAAGATAGACCCAACACATTTACTCACCTATGATGAAATAGAACAAGACCCTTATTTTTCTTACTGTGAGGGTCTTTTGTGAATATTTACACTTGAGTGAATGTATTGAGAAACTATAAAAATAAACTAGTAAAATCTCATTATAGAAATGATAAATTGGATGAATCTACATATGAATCATAGGATATTATAAAGAATAACCACCATCATATATTTAGAAGGAAATATTTATGAATGAATTTAGAGGATGATTTTGTTTAAAGGCTGAATGAATATAAAAAACTAATATTTTATTGTATAGATATTAATAAAAACAATTCAATTTATTTGATAACATTCATTTCACATAACACTAAGAAAAAATAAATTTTGATATACTAGTAAATGTAAATATGTGGATATGAATAGTAATGTGGCCATTATAAATATTAATGTGATCATTAGAATATAAACCTCACCTATTAATTTATAATGAAAATTTTTTTAACTTATAAATGATAATATGATATACATATATAAGTAAATAAGTAAATAATTGTTTAAAAATGATAAATTATGTGTTGGTATTTTTGTGAAATGTAATTGTTTATTCACAATATTATAATTACTATAATTATTTAAAACAAATTTTATTTTCATAAAATAGATTATGGATTTGATCTTTTATTGTATTATAATAATAACATTATTTTATGAAATCAGAATTAACTTCACATATTGAGGTAAAATCATAAGTAATATTAAAATCTTTGCATTTCATATATATGATTATTTAATTTAAAAATTAAATTTATCATATTTACAACAATATTTTCAGAAAATTTAGTCTAGTTTTAAAATATACACTTTAGAACATGGTTAAGGTGAATTTTTGGTATTTTTTTTGAAATAGTTGAATTTTGTGAACAGTAAACTACGATAATTTATTGTATTTAACAGTATATGTAAAGAAATGAACTATTGGGTCATGCATTTTGTGTGGATGAGTTAATAACACATTATATTGAACTCACATTCTTTAGTTACTATACTTATTCATGTTAATAAACACTATTAATAGTCTTGGGCCAAAATAACAAAAACAAAATGTTTAAATTAATCAAAAATCACCCCTAACCCTATAAATACTATAACACCCCGACCCCAATTACCTAGAACAAATGAATTATTTTAATACATTGGCACTATTACAAGGAATCAAGTCCCGAAGGAACAATCAGTTTACCATTATTTGAAAATAGATTACATACATTAACTTTACATTACAATTTGAAACAAAAAACAAAACATAGATAATTCTTTTAGAACTCCATTTTTCCTTTAGCTTAACCCTGTATATCAATCATAATACACTTCTTGGAATCCTGGTGAAATAGAACATAAGAATGGGGTGAGCTCAAATGCACAGTACGGTTAAATAATTTTGCGGAAGCTATAAACTTTTAAGGAATGATGTGTAATAAAAACAGAAGCCTTTTGAATATAAACTTTCATATAATATGGAAAAAATAAATGAAACATTACCATATAAACATGAACATGGATATTCTTCTAGTTGAATAATCACATGTAATAATTAATTTCACAATGAGGGAATGCCAAATACCGGACATCATTACCACATAGTCAAGGCCTCTTGCCAAGACTAATAAATTTTTTTCTTTCAAGGCCTTGTGCCAAGACACTAGTTTGTCTCATGAGACCAACCGATGCATCGAGGAGCTATAGCGGGCTCCACCCGTCTCTTACTATGTCCACTGCATTCCTTATATGAAAATGTTGAAACATAACATAAACATTCGTATTAAAACTAGAATACGAAATGTCAATACATTTACCATAAACCATGAATGTTATAAAAATAGAACATTCACAGTCAAACATATCATAACTCATTCAATACAATATTGAAGATTTTATTATAATAAATCAAACTCAATCAAAAATAATATCTAGTAAAGGATGCTGACATAGTTGAAAATGATGAGTAAAACATTTTTAGAGAAAAATTCATTTCGTAAAATCATTTTAAAGTCAAACACTTAAAAAGGATGTAATTTAAATGAGATTTTTGAATCTAAGTGTTCCATACCGATTTGAAACTTTTGAAAAGAATTATCTTTTCAAAACATTCATGTCAATATAAACAAATCCTTAAAATCATTTTGAAAACATTGACATTAATTAAAAATATTTAGAAATATAAATATTTAAAACATTTAAAATTATGATCTTAATAATGAATAACATTCAAAAATCCTTAAAATATTCATTTTGAAATCATTTTTATGAAAAATGGACATGGATGATAAAAATGTCCCAGTACATACTGACACATAAACAATCTTAGATAATATTGAGATTGAGGAATTAACTGTTACCTTACACTTTCATTTAGTCGAGGGAACGTTTAATCTCTTGAATGAAGATTGTAGTATGTTATTAAATTATACCAAAACCATATTAATATTTATGATATCATACATGATTAATTTATTAAATTATTCTACCCTTTTAATAATAATGTCTATGTTAAATTAACATTTCGGGTAATAATTGCTTTCTTTATCATATGTGTTTTAACTTGTTACTCTAGATTGTATCACATAGAAAAAGATTTAAATACATCTATAATATACAACATGATTTATATATCATATATATTTAGAATATAAATATTTATAATTGAAATATATATGAAATAAAAAACACCATTTATAGAGACGGTAGTTCGTACGTACGCATAAATGTTGGTTTCCTTTTCATATCGTGTTGAACAGAGCTAAGTGAATAAGATATATGTAAGTACACACACATATATATATATATATCTCTAGTATCATTATTCTCTCATATATTTCATACTTATTAGTAATATATATATATTTATAATTTTTGATGAATTGTGAATGTGGAAATGAATCTCATCGTGTCGTGGAGACGGTAATCCGTACGTACGCACGAACGACAATATAATTTCCTTAAAGCTATGGAATTGGATGGTATATTAATTTTACAGAGACATTATCATGTTATTTTCATTATTTATATACATATTACTCATCATTATATCCATCCAAATAACACAGTGTTGAATAAAAAATTACACCACGGGGTGGAGACGGTAAGACGTACGTACGCACGCATGATGACATTATCATTCTTAAGAAAGATAAAATAATGAATAAAGTTGTGTCATATTTATAATAACCTCAAAGTATATATAATATACTGTAGTTATAATTTTATATTGGAAATAATAAATAAAGCAGATGTGGAAGAAGAAAAGAACTTGAAAGAGGGTGGAGAAATTATTACCTCTTCTTCTAGTACTACCTTTTGATTTGATCAAAAGGATATTTATGTTGGATTTATGACTAAAAGAGGGCCTCTAGGATGAAGGTAGGATACTTGAGAGAGTATTTGTGCAGAGTTTGGCCAAGCCAAAATTCTTTGAAGGTGTGAATTAGAAAGAAGGGGGAGTTCCCTTTTATAAGAGCGGTGAGAAGAACCTTAGGAAAAACATAAAATATTATTTTATATTATATTCATATTCAGTTTATAATGGATCAAATGTGACTTATTTCGAGTCTAGGTTGTGGAGGTGTCTAAATAATCTCAACCAATAGGTTTTAGACAAGTTTATGTTACCATTATAACATATCATTTAGATTTAACTCTAAGTAATATAATTTAACTTTTACTGTGTCTTCTTGTATTCTTAATCTATAATGTTAATAAAGTGACTATAAACTACCAATCGAACACCAATTGGTTTATTAATGTCCTATATATTATTATATAAGTCTTTTTTTAGAAACATATATTTTTATAAGAATTATATCAATTAATAATATAATATTTGTTTTAGAAACTATTTTATGTCAATTTTGACACTATTTCGTATTTGTTTTTTGTTAAAATAATCACAACATGATTACAACAAAAAAATACATTGAATCAATATTAACATGTCATATTCACCTATAAAATTTGTGTATGTCATAAAATAGTTTAAATAATATTTGTTTTAATATTTTTAATACCATTTATTTGATTCTTTCATTAATAAGGTAATTACTACATCATAATTGTGTAATTAATAAATTTAATTATTTAATATTTAAAAATTATAAATAAAAAACCATTATGTATGAAATCTTTTTATATTTCTAATTAATATTTATAGTCGAATTTATCTTATGTATATCTCTATATTAGAAAGGGTTTAGTTATTAAACATCGATTTTAACTTTTTTAAATCTTCTTTAAATAAAATAATAATAAATGTCTTAATTTAATCCTAGTGGACCTAAAGGGTCATATTTTATTGCTAATGTTGTGTTTTGTCAAATTCAAATTATCTAATAGAATCAGGACTTGTGTTAGGGTAATATTAATATCATTTTTACACTTAATTACCATATATTCTTTTAACCGTGGTAAATAAAAGTAAGAAGTTACTATTCACCAAAAATTATTTTTATATTATTGAACCACATATTACACCTTAATATTATCTATGTATCATGGATTTTTCAAATTCAACTCACAGAAGCAGTCAAATTATGTTTTATGTAAATTTGCAAATTCTCCTAGGAGGTGGGTAAAAGACGGTAAAAAGTTCGATAAAATTTTCATATATCTAAAATTATTATAAATTGACTCAAATGAATTACATTGAATTTATATATGTATTATGTATCTATTTTTAACTAAAATATATTTAAATAAATAGTTGGTTTTAAACAATAACTCAGTGTTGTTCACTATTCATAAAAAATTGAATGTTTTTAGAAAAATTCCAAAAATCCACCCCAGATAAATTTCAATATTCTAAATCCAAAAATGATGTCTATTTTACCAAATTAAAAACATATATGTTTCATTTATTAATTTAAAATTAATCTCCATTGTCCAAACCAAAAGGCGTACTTTTAAGAAATTATAACTATTAAAAAGTTGACATTTGTTTATGTCCAATTTCAAAGAAAAATTACTTACAATGACAAGAATTGGATTTAATGGTAAAAATATTATCTATTTATAGTTCAAAACCATTAAAATGTATAATTTAACACTATAAATTATTTTGATTAAAAAATTTGTTTTCAGTTAAAATATAGTATTTTTTATTATTCACCAAAATATGAAAGATATTAGAAAAACACCAAAAATTTAATGAAACCAAATTTTTATGTCCCGATTATAAAGAAGAATTTCATTCTGTCAAATTGAATATATTAATGTTTCAAATTTTGGATTTAAAAAGGGTTCTCCACTAAAAGGCAGTAAAATTTCATTTTTTGAAAAATATTTCTTTTATCTGAAAAAAATGTATTCGTTTTTACAATATTTCCAAGAAACTAATAATAGAGATTCTATAATTATACAAATTATATAAAGTTCAAAATTCAGTTAAAACTATTCATAACCACTTTTGAAAGGGTAGTTTGGTAAGTCGTGATGCACTTGAACTCAGTGTTGTGTGTGGTGCATGTTATTGAATTACTTTGAAGAAATAACGTACTATGAAATCTTGGGGTGTTAAATTATTCCCTCCATCAATAAATTGCATCCTCGCAATTTGAAATTGTTCTTCGAAAATAAAAGGTTGAAAATAGAAAATACCTTTATGCGAAATGCCATATCGGAAATTGGGTTAATAAGATTTAGTTTTAATAAGAGGAAAAGCGGAATGAAAAAGTCACCGCCAAATTATGATGTAGAGTTAGATAACATTTTTAGAAATTAGAGACACATAATTGGAGGGAAAACAAAAATATTTATAGGGAGTGATTATGGTCATCAGTCACAAACAATTGTCGAATTGACGGCCTCAATGCCATTAATCTATGATGATTTAAAATATCATCGGTTCAACAAAACATAAGGTATTAGGTTAACAGATTTTTAGTTTTAGGATCCCTTTCCTAATGTTTAAGAATTAATTTCTTCATATAATAATAAAAGAAAATATATATATATATATATATACTTGACAAGTAGAGTTCCATCTTTTAACTAATTTCTACCACAAAATAATCTTTCACTCTAAAAGATAATTGAACTTAAAAAAATATTCTATTTATCCTATTCGTTTATGGTTCCAGGAAAAAATGAATTTATAATTCATCAACCAGACCCTTAAAAAACTACACTTTTCAATCCAGTACATCATTTGGGTCAGTCATAGGTGATACACCCTTGTCTCCCTTCGGTTGTGGGTTTAAGTCTTGCGGCCTTGCCGGACGTGACGGGTTGCCGCCCGACCTTCAGGTTGTCCTTTTTATGGAAATCCAAAAATAACCTTAAAAATAGTATCCAATTTCAAATTTAATCCATTCCAGCCTTTAAAATTATCCAAAATAATTATATCCAAACTCTCAGTCCAAAATTTATATGTAAGTTAAACATAATGAGGATCCTTTTTTCCAAATAATAAAATGTGGACGCCTTCATCATGTATTCTTTTACAACACAGAAATATCCCGAATTACCAAAATCAACCATCTCATATTCCAAAATCACTACCTCGTTATTAGGACCATATTAAGGATTAACTTTCCCTCAACCACGTATTTTCCAAAATGTGTAACTTACTATTAAGTTACTTTTCTTAGATCCATATAATCTCAAATCCTCAATAAAATAGTATTGTAGTACAATCCTTATTTATCTCCATAATTCATGTAACCAATATTCTATTGATAGAACACTCAAATGAAATAAAAACATAAGAACACTAGTCCTTCCACTTCATCTAAGGTAGTATCATAACTTGATTATTATCTAATAACATCATTTGCGGTATACTCTTATGAATTGGATATTGATTCACATAGTGTCTTAATTCCTTATAGATGAATCATTTTACATTTAAAAATTTTTTCTTACCCTTGAAATTACGTACTTGGTGTCCTTTTTCTCCAGACATACAACAAACTCCCATTCTCTTCAGGAATTTACCAAATAGATTCATCCCACATTTATCACATATTGTAAAATCCTTTTTTTCCCTATTCCCTTTATCCATCTTTCTCTCTTCTATCATTTTCTTTTATTGCTTCCCTTCAAATCCATGGGACTCAAAGAATTCTTTACTTATCTTATTAACACATTTTACAATTTATTAATATGTTAAGAATACATGGTTGACTATTTACCATCTAAATGTTGGATTAATACCTTGAATGATATGACCCTTCTTACTCTTTGGATCATACGTATTGTTGGAGTTATTATTCCTTCTACTGGGCACCATTTCTATATAATGTCATACACTAGGCTAGTTTATGAATCCCAATTCAGAATTCCAAACTTGTAAAAGACCTAATGTAAATTTAACTGTCTTTGGTTATTATCTATAATCATAAAAATGTATTCTTTGAGGAATTATTGAATCCAAAATCCTTCATAATGCCTTGTAATAAAAATGTGAATTTTTCTTAAGCATATCCCCCAGGAATTTCGTAACCAACAGTGCAGCAAGGCCTGTTTTCGTGCACTCGTTCCCGTTTGAGTCTAGCTCACAGTAGTCTTTTCGGGTTTTACCCCTAGGTACCTCTGTGGCAGAGCCACCTATACCTGCTCGTATCCAGACAGGGATGTATTGCTTGGAAAACTCACAAAATATCTACAATACCAAAATTATAGGAAATTCTTCTATACTAAACCTCAAAGTCTATTTTAGGGTATTGTTCTCTAATCAGAGTTTATCTTAATCTAGTTTCAAAGGTATTGTTAAAATTCCTCTGATACCAACTATAACGCCCAAACCCTAGTTACCTAGATCTGATTCATTATTTTAATACATTGCTACGATTATAAGGAATCAAGTCCTGAAGGGGCGATCAGTTTAGAAGTATTGAAAAATAGATTACATACATTAACATTACATTTAAATTTGAAACATAAAACACAACATAGAAAGTTCTTATAGAATGTAAATTTTCTCTTTAGCTTAACCCTACATATCAATCATAATACACTTCATGGAATCCTGGAAAAATATAACATAAGAAATTGGTGAGCTCAGATGCTCAGTAAGGGAAAATAATTAATCATAAGCTATAAACTTTTATGGCAAGATGTGTAATAAAAACAACAACCTTTTAAACAAAAACATGAACATAATATGGTGAAAATAAATGAAACATTACCATATAAACATGCACATTGATATTCTTCTAGTATAAAAATCGCATGTAATAACTAATTTCACAATGAGGGAATGCCTAATACCGGACATCATTACCACATAGTCAAGTCCTCTTTCCATGACTACAAATAAAATTTATGTCAAGGCATTATGCCAAGACAGTAGTTTGTCTCATGAGACCTACCGGTGCATCGAGGAGCTATAGCGGCCTCCACCCGTCACTTATTAAGTCCACTTCATTCCTCATATGAAAAAGTTGAATCATAACATAAAAATTCGTATTAAAACTAGAATACGAAATGTCAATACATTATCCAAAAACCATGAATGGTATAAAAATAGAACATCCACAGTCAAACAAATCATAACTCATTCAATACAATATGGAAGATTGTATTATAATAAATCAACCTCAATCAAAAATAATATCCTGTAAATGATGCAAACATAGTTGAAAATGATGAGTAAAACATTTTGAGAGAAATATCCTTTCTGTAAAATCATTTATAAGTCACAAATTTATAAAGGAAGTAATTTAATAGAGATTTTTGAATCAAAGTGGCCCATACCACTTTGAATCATTTTAAATGAATTATCATTTCAAAACATTCATTTTCTTATAAATAAATACTTAAACTCATTTTGAAAACATGTACATTAATTATAATGATTTAGAAATATAAATCATTAAAACATTTAAAATTATGATCCTCATAATGACTACCATTCAAAAATACATAAAATATTATTTTGAAATCATTTTTATAAAAAATGTACATGGATGATAAAAATGTCCTAGTAAATACTTACACATAAACAATCTCGAATGATAATGATATTGAGGAATTAACCCTTACCTTGCACTTTCCTTTATTCAGGGGTACGTTTAACCGCTTGTATGAAGATCGTAGTATGTTATTAAATTATACCAAAACCATATTAATATTTATGATATCATACATGATTGATTTATTACTTTATTATACACATTTAATAATAATTTCCATGTTAAATTAATATTTCGGGTAACAATCGCTTTCTTTATCGTACATGTTTTAACTTGTTACTCTAGATTGTATCACTTAGACCAAGATTTAAATACTTCCAGAATATAAAACATGATTTATATATCATATATATTTAGAATATAAATATGTATACTAGACATATATATGAAATGAAAAACACCGTTTATGGAGACGATAGTCCGTACGTATACATAAACATTGTTTCCGTTTTCATATCGTGTTGAATAGAACTAAATGAATAAGATATAAGTAAGTATAGATATATATATCTCCAGTATCATTATTATGTCATATAATAAATACTTATTAATAATATATATATTTTTATAATTTATGATGAATGGTGAACGTGGAAATGAATCTCATCACGTTGTGGAGACGGTAATCTGTACGTATGCACGAGCGACAATATAATTTCCTTAAAGGTGTGGAATTGGATGGTATATTAATTTTATAGAGACATTATAAAGTTACTTTAATTATTTATATTCATATTACTCATCATTATAACCATCCAAATAACATATTGTTGAATAACAAATTACACCACAGAGTGGAGATGGTAAGTCGTTCGTATGCACGCATGGTGACATTATCATTCATAAGATAGATAAAATAATGAATAAATTTGTGCCGTATTTATAATAATATCACATAATATAGATGATATTTTAGTTATTATTTTATATTGGAAATAATAAATAATGAAGATGTGGGAGAAGAAAAGAACATGAAAGAGGGTGGTGAAATTATTACCTCTTCTTCGGGTTCTTCCTTTTAATTTGATCAAAAGGGATCCTTATGTTGGCTTTCTGACTAAAGGAGTGCCTCTAGGATGAAGGTAGGATACTTGAGAGATTATTTGGGTAGAGTTTAGCCGATTCGAAAGGCTTTGAAGGTGTGAATTAGAAATAAGGGGGAGTTCCCTTTTATAAGAGGGGTGAGGGGAACCTTAAGAAAAACAGAAAATATTATTTTATATTAAATTTATATTTTGTTTATAATGGATCCAAAGTAACTTATTTCGAGTCTAGGGTGGGTATGGGTCGAAATCCTCTCAAGAAATAGGTTTTAGAAAAGTTTATGTTACCATTTTAACCTTATCATTAAGATTTAACTCTATGTTAAATAATTTAACTTTTATTGTGTCTTCTTGTATTCTTATACTATATAGTTAATAAATCTACTATAAACAACCAATAGAACCCCAATTGGTTCATTAATGTCATATATATTATTATATTTTTTTTTACAAAACATAGATTTATAGTACCATTATATCAATTAATAATATAATATTTGTTTTGAAAAACTATTTTATGTCAATTTTGACACTATTAGGTATTTTTTTAAAAAAACTAATAACAGCGTGATTACATCAAAAAAATACATTGAATCAATCATAACATGTCATGTTCACCTAGAAAATTCGTGGATGTCATAAAATATTTTAAAATATATTTATATTAATATTTATAATAAAAATTATTTGATTCTTTCCTTAATAAGGTAATTACTGCATCATCATTGTGTCATTAATAAATTTAATTATATAATCTATAAAAATTCTAAATAAAATATGATTATGAAGGAAATAAGTTTATATTTCTAAGGAATATTTATAGTTTAATTTATCTTATGTATAACCCAATATTAAAAATGGTTTAGTTATTAAACATTGATTTTAACTCTTTTAACTCTTCTTTAAATAAAATAATAATAAATGCCTTAATCTAATCCAAGTGGATCTAAAGGGTCATATATTATTCCTAAGGTTATTTTTTGTCGAATGAAACTTATCCAATAGAATTATGACATGTGTTAGGATAATAATAATTTCATTTTTACCATTAATTACCCTATTACCTTTTATCCATGATAAATAAAATTAAAAAGTCACTATTTACCAAAAATTATTTTTATCTTATTGAACCAAATTTTACTCATTGATATTAACCATGTCTCTCAGATTTTTCAAATTCAACAAGCAAAAGTGGTAAAATTATGTTTTACGTAAATTTTCAAATGCTCCTAGGAGGTGGGTAAAGGACGGTAAAAAGTTCGATAAAATTTTCATATATCTAAAATTATTATAAACTAGATCCAATGAATTACATTGAATTTATATAAGTATTATTTATCTATTTTTAACTATAACAAATATAAATAAAATATATAATTATTTAAATAAAATGTTTGTTTTAAACAATAACTTAGTGTTTTTCATTATTCATCAAAAATTAAATGTTTTCAGAAAAAATACCAAACATTCACCCTAGGAAAATTTTGATATTACGAATCCAAAATTGATGTCTATTTTTTCAAATTAAAAACATATATGTTTTATTTATTAATTTAAAATTAACTCCTGTTGTCAAAACCAAACGGCGAATTTATAAGAAATAATAACTATCAAAAGATTGACACTTGATTATGTCTAATTTCAATGTAAAATTACATACAATGACCAGAATTGGGTTAAATGGTAAAAATATAATCTATTTATACTTCTAAACCATTAAAATTTATAATATAACACTACAAATTATTTTGATTAAAAAAGATGTTTTTAGTTAAAATATAGTATTTTCCACTATTCACCCAAATATGAATGTTATCATAAAAACCCCAAAAATTTATTGAAACTAAATTATTATGTCTTGATTAAAAAGGGCAAGTTTATTTTGTCAAATTGAATATATAAAAGTTTCAAATGTTGGATTTGAAAAGGGTTCTACATTAAATGGTGGTAAAATTGAATTTTTTGAAAAATACCTCATTTATCTGAAAAAAATGTATTTGTTCTTACAATATGTCTAAGAAACTCATAATATGGATTATAAAATTATCCATATTATATAAAGTTCAGAATTCAGTGAATACTATTCATAACCTCTTTTGAGCGGCAAGTTTGGTAAGTCGTGATGCACTTGAACTCTGTGATGCGTGTAGTGCAAGTTAATGAATTACATTGAAGAAATAACATACTATAAAATCTCAGGGTGTTACAAATACCACCCTCACTACACCATTAAAGCCTTGAATATTGTTTATATTTCACAATTACCTTTCGAAACCCCATACCCTTTTCCAATATCAACTATTCTTATCAAAAGACCAAATCCATGTTCCTTAAGGAGGTTCTCAAGGAAATGTTATTCAAGAAGTAAAATCTTCCTTCATTATATTTTTATGTATTTTATTTTCTTATCCTCCCCTAACCTCCCCTTTAAAAAATGACACGATTACTCCAGTATCATTAATATACTTAAATTTTAGTATATTAATGGAATATAAATCATCAAAACTCGTCTTCTTTTTCTAAAAATGAAAACATCATCTATTATGTGTTGATTCACCTCCATTATGGATGATGAGTTGTCATTTTAGATTACCTCATTCATTGATAGTAATTAAACCATTACTAAGGTTAAATGAGATTGTAATTCACTTATTTTATGTTATATCATATTCTAGAACCAACATCCAAAAATAATTTTTAATAATATGATATGATTTTGTGATGGTCATAAAAACATCAAAAATAAATGAATACATGTTTATAAAAGTTTTTTATAATTATTCAAACTCATACCATATAACCAAATGATATATGCGAGAATTGAAAATTATGTAAGCTCCTTAAAACCAAATAATTTCACATTTAGATTTTTTTAATTCAATTTTACAATAACTTCTATAATTATATACAAGGGAACCGACAATAAACCCTTGAAATAGACACATGTGAAATAATGAAATTAAACATTACAACTCATCAAAATTATTGTAAATGAACATAATAAAGTTATAGTAAAAATAAATATTTTGAAGCAGTTTTTAATTATGTAATTAACGAATGTACCTTGATTATCCATGACATTATGTACAAGTGCAGAATACTTTTAGACATTAGGGATGTATTTTTTTGTCACACATTATTTTTTGAGGGACATATTCTATATTTAAAAATTATTTTATTTATGTACTACACCTTTTATTTTTGATCATCAATAAATAATTATTTCATTATATATACATATTTCTGGTATCATGGATATAATTATTGTCAAAAACATATAACATTCTTACATACAATTTTTACTTTGGATGTTTTTTAATTGGAAAAAGATTGAGAAATATGTATCCTCTACTCAATAACGATATTTTGATAGGAAATACTCCTCACTAACTAAATATATGTGTGAATGATTTTTCTAAATTGATGTGATGGGATGGGACTAACATTATATAGCCCATCAATGTAACATCTAGTCTAAAAAGGCAAATAGAGGGTAAAAACCACTTTCACATTTGATTATAAGATATATCTGAAGATATTATACACATAGACTTAAAAAAACATTCAAAATTTCTTGATAGTAGTTTTTCATGTTCTAGATTTGTGAAATTAAATAATTATGCATTTCATTCATTCAGTGCTCAATTATTACTATCCAAGAGATTTTCACTGCGACCAAATCCATGGTTACATTATCATTCATATCTTATTGATTAAATGGAATTTTTTTTGTTATTTACCATTACATATTTATTATTCCTTTTGTATTCTGATATACGTATTATTGAATCAGGTCTCTTATGTATTTTAACCATATTTGGAATTTTAGCTCAAAATTTTATTTTTTTACATCCTCGGGTTGTGAAGATGAAATCATTGAAAAACTTAAATGATGTAGTTTTTTTTCATTTTTTATGATCTTTATCTAATTAAAATTTAATAATTGAAAAATTTATATTTATAATTCATAAATACTAATAAATGGATCAATACATGGTGATGTGATATATTGTATGTATTCCATTACAATAAAATAACCATCATCTTTGTGAAACTAGTGTAAGGGTTGTACTAGGGACCCTTCACATGTAATACCTGATACTTAGTTAAGAGATTATACTCCATTGGCTCAGTGATGTGCAATACACTGCATACGTGTACATATGTGGTTCCAAAAAACTGATTGGATCTAGTACTCCCTCAACCATTAAGAGGTGGTTAATAGTGGGTTCCTCCTTCCCCTCTATCTATCTATAGAGTTGTGTATGTGGTGCATTGGATAGAGTATTGATCCATTAAATGTATAATGTGGTGAGGGGTCTACCTCTTCACATGGGATTCTATGAGCTTGAAAAGTGAGTAAGACAATAGTGATATGACCTCTGGTGGTGGTGACTATATATAGATATAAAGTAGATCCAAACGAAGTATGTCTCTTTAACAGTACATCTGGTATCGAAGGAATTGTGGAGTGTGTTCTCCTAGTCAAGTGTTTAACTTTGATCCTCATGTTTAATCTATTCTATTTCTATGAGGTCACAACATCTTGCGACATAGAGTCTATGATGACTATATATGATTATTTTTGGGCTTCCATGTACCAATGCCACATTTATTAGTTTGCATTTCTTGTGGATAGAGCTAAATAGTTGGGTATAAATTAGGGGTGGTTGATTTTGTGTTTCTATCTCAGTTGAGTTTCCTATGGCTTGGTTATGTTGACTATTTCCTTGTTAGTTTCTCCATTTTACAATGGGTTTTGGGCCAACTGGTAGGTATATTTATACGTAGCCTTACATGAAATTTTCCAACACATGTTGTGTCTCGTACTAACAAAAGGTATTTTACCAGAGTCTTTAGAGGACCTTTATAAGGATAAGGATAGTGAGCTAGACCGAGAGATGTTTTTACCACTGGTTACAAAAAAAATTATGTGTTTTCTTGATAGTGACCCCCTCTATCAGAACTTGATAGATAATTTAAAAGTGTATAGTAAGATTTTTTATTTCTTTTTATGTATTTTTAGTACTTATATTGTATATTTTTTTTGGTTATATTTATTCATGTATTTCGAGTTTTTGTTTTATTATGTCTACATTATTTCATAGAGATATATGTGGGTGTGGGTGTACATGTATCATAAGATCAGGCCACCTATCTATGAGATATTCATACTCATAACTGGTTTCCAACCCCTATACTATTAGATATAAGATTGGGGTAGTTGTGGCTTGGTCCCCTTTGAGTTGCATCTTGATAGAGTGGTATCAGAGGAGGTCCTTCCCCATGACCAGAGAGATATGATTTTTCTAGTGGTGAGCTTGGTTAGGTTTGCATTGTGATAGTGTTACAGTGTTTCAATTTTTCTATTATAGGTGGGAACCTCAGCGTTTGATTGTTGGATGATATATCCATTCTTACATATGTTTATAGATGATTTTTGGACTCATAAATGTAGGTAATTTGTCATATGTATTATTTTGTACATGCATCACATAGGACTAGGTTGTGGGTCCCTAATCAGTTTTAAGTCATCTCCCCAGATATAATATTAGACCATAGTGTGTCATGATTGTATTTTATGATGCCTCTATGAAGACATCCTCACAGGGTTTTATGGTAGGAATGTGTCTAAAATTCACCCATTAATGAGGCTTTATTGGTGGGAAATGGGATAGATGTGGTACCAATGGTTGGTTTTACAGGTTTTACACCACACATTATGTAGTAGATTGTTCCAGTAGATCAAGATGAGGATTCACGTAGGCTGATAGGACTTCATGAATTCAATAGGAAGAAACCCCAGAGGTATGCAGATGATACATACACCCATGCAGTTGATTAACAGATTGAGGGAGTCACAAATTTTCTCTGAATTCTAAATAAATCAACTAATCATATGGTAGTCTTAGAGGTGATATTTAAAAATGGATTTGTGGGGAAAGGGTGGAGTCTATTGATTCAAACCCATGACATGGTGAAACTCACATGGGTTTAGTTTTGTCATATATTCAGGGAGGTTTTTTATCTTGTAACACTGATATTGGTTTTTTATCTCGGAGATTCTATAGTATTGAATGTGTATACTGAATGGGGTCGAGTACTCAGTTATCTTCACAGAAATTTCATGATACTAACTATAAATGGTTTGGGATCCATTTTTCTAGACATAATCATTTAACTAGGGACAACTCAAATACATATTTGCATCTTTGATATCATTGTTTCTTCCCTCCAATGTGGAAGTGATGGATGGGCTATGGTGGTAGAGAGATTCCTGGTGGAGGTTCAGAGAGATGTGGCCTATAATGGATATATTGTGTCTAAGATGTCTACCAAATCTGGAAACTGGGTGTTGAAATGATCAAAACATATTAGGCATAACCATGCACATTATTGGATACATGGGTCTGTAGAGTAATATTTTTTAATGATTCTACTCTTCCATAGAAGAATAAGTTTTATGCTTGTTTTAAATGGGGTTATCTCTCTTGAGGTTGTCCAACATGTCCTACTACTATGAGAGAGGCAATCAATAGACTACTATTGTAGATGAATCATCTTTAACATGGTGTTTCACATGAAGGAAGATATTATGTTGTTTGTATTAGATTATTTTGAGGTGGATGATTGTTTGTGGTGTTTCCACCACCACCCCTAGGTGGACTATTCTAGGCTTAGGGAGATATAAGAGGGGGCATGGAAACTTGTAGACCATAGAGGCCTTTGACCCATAGTCTCTAATGATGATTAGAGGTATGATCTATTTTTATTATACTTTCTTCAAAAGTAAAATTTACACCATTGAGAGGAACAATATTCATTCATCATTTGGATTGAGGATTACCTAAGGTGATGCGGGACATCAGAAAACCATGTGTCAGTGTTGTTTGGATTATATTATGACACATAATGAATCGAGAAACATACCCCACCAATATAAGTTTTTGTGAAATAATTAACTCCATGAGATAGAGTTAGTTCCTCCGAAATTGGATATTGTCAAGGTGTAGTGTAATATTTATTTTTTACATTTGTGTTCTTGGTGAAGTTATGTTTTGGCGTGGTGAAAATCATCCATTTGAAGATTAGAACTACAAGGTTACATTAGTATATGTGTATGGTTAGTGTGGAGGAGTACATGTAGAACCAATTACTATAGATGGACCCTAGTGATCAGTGTTTTAAAAACTATTAAAAATGGGGATACATGTTCCCATTTTGATTCATTATGTCAGAAACGTTTGAGTTAGTTGTTGTGCGTCGTTTGGACTTTGTGGTTCCATTCATTTTGTGCATAAAGGAATCACAAGAATCCTTTTTTGAGCTTGCTGACATTGGAGTCCTAGTGGAGTACATGGTTTTTCATGTTCTTCCTCGTATTTCTCTTATTGGGGATGTAAAATATTAATCTTGGTAGTATCTAGTGACATATGGTTTTTTACAGAATTCAAATACGTCTATGAATTTATCCTAATCCAGGTACAAAGTCGGCACAAGATTCTTGCGAATAGATATCCTTTGAACAATGATATTTAATATATTAAATATATTATATCACATTATCACCATTTAATTTTAATGTGAAATAACTATTTATTAGATTCTCAGATTAGAAATAAAAGTTTGTGGTTGAGTTCATAATGTGGTGTTTTCTCTATGATAGACATAAAAATAGTCTTTGTCGGGTGTTTCGTTTGTGGGCGTATGTCAGTGGGGTGTTAAATGAAGGTTTAATGATTTAATATAAATTAAAATGATAATTTGTTTTTTCAGGAATGATTATATTTAAAACACTCACCATTTAGTGAAAATAATGATAGGATGTGAAACCGAGCAGAAGGGGAACCACCGAGATCAACTCTTGATGGCGATTTCAACTAGATCGGAGTGCAGCAGTTCTCAAGAATGGATCTATAGCTGAAGATTATTTTTTCTCTTATAGGTTTGAATATTTTATTTTAGCCCCCAAAACTAATTTATAACCATTGTTTTATGTTTTCAAATCCCTATAACAACTTCATGTGACCTAGTGAAGGTCAATTTGTATGTTTTGACTGGAAACCTAGCGGTGTAGGGTGGCTAAAAAGGAATTCTCATTCAGAATTCTTTATCACACAACACATAGATTAGGTTCAAAAGATGTGTGTTATTAAAATTTAGGGATGAGGTTTTGGGATCAATATTTCTGGTAATGGGGGTACACACCTTCTATTGAGCACATGATATTTGGCTGAGAGGCACAGACGAGTTAGTCATGTCATGGGACATGGTCATGTGAATGTACACACCTAGAGATACAAAAACTGGGTGATGTATATGAACATTGAAATGTGTAATGGCCTTTTGGATGGTTAGTTGGGACACACTATGTACCTATATCACATGCCATTGTATGAGACATGGCTGGAAAAACTATGTACAGAAAAACAATGCTGGAGGTCTTGGTGAGGAAATACATGCCTTGTACCAAATGTACACATCAATTTAGCTCACATTTATAGAAAATACATGTTATATATGACTCACATTGATGTTCATCATGGGTCACATGTAGTGTGGACCACAAAACACACCATGTACTCTTATTGGTGACTTCTTCTTAGTGTATCTATTTTTTAGGACACTAATTTAGGCATGTGAATAGCCTACCATGAGTTTGTTTCTACATAAAACATGATGCTAAAATTCATGGTGGATATATAGATATGAGGTGGTGTAATTTAATCTCAAAATTGATGATTCCATTCTTGAATTGTGGTACTAATGATGTTGGATTAATGGGTTTACGGAAGGGTTACTACCCTACCCATCAGTGTCAGCGTGCGTTTTTGACGTATCATTTGTATAGATAGATATAGTGATCCCTTGTTATATCAAATTGTGGCACTATCATACATGTAATTTAGGATTAGTGGAACACCCCGACCATTCTAATGTATAGGTCCTCTATCAACATAGTGGTACTCCCCTATCACACCAAGGTGTGATTACACAATTGGGGGGTTAGTTCCCTCTATTGTTTTAGTGTGAGGGTCCCCCATTATGATTATAACAGTAGTGTGGTACTGCCCTACAGTATTAGGGTGCATGTCTTCTACCTACGATGTTGTAATCCCCATCCATTTTATTGGGTGATTCCTCTATATGTGGACATGTACTCCCCAGTCGTGTTAGGGTTTCGACCGTATATCTATATAGCTTTTCTCTCTAGTGTTAGAGTATGAATCCTATATCTATGAATTTATACTCACAGTCAATGTTAGTTTTTGGTTCATTAATCTATATAGTTTTTCTCACTTATCAAACTTGAGTGCATGTCCTCATCTATTGAGTAGTACTACACTGTCTATGAATAGTGGTGCGAAGAGGGTCCTCCATATGAGTTGGAGCTCCCTCAGCTAGGAGAATTGTTACTACGAGAGGTATGCTCGACTTGTTATACATGATACCTAGGTAGATTATAGTTCCTTATAGACTTAGTGATGTTAGAGTCTCTCCCTACATGTACTACAGTTGATTTTCATGATAATTAATAGAAAGTACTCTCCTCGAAATGAGAAGTAGTTAAGAGAGTGTTCTCCCTTCATCTCTCACTTTATTATAGATGCATAAGGTGTATATGATGGGGTACTTACCCATAATTTTTGTGTAGTGGTTAGGGACGAGACTCTCTACCTTAGTTTCAATGATCATGTGCAAGGTTAAAGAAA
The DNA here is from genome assembly GCA_963277665.1 of Viscum album. NCBI lineage: Eukaryota > Viridiplantae > Streptophyta > Magnoliopsida > Santalales > Viscaceae > Viscum > Viscum album. The sequence goes on along the minus strand of OY728141.1, from coordinate 641,268,459 downwards.
AAATATATAAGACACCTAGTACTGGACACTATTGTTTGACCTAGATTAGATCCTGATAGGGCATATCTCTTTGACATGTCATCTGGGAAAAGAGGGTTCATGGAGTGTGTTCTCTTGGTCGATAATTTACAATTTAACCTCAAGAAAAATCCTATAGATAGATATGATGTTGAAAACACATGATACAGGATTTCAGAAATAAATATATTTAAATGTTTTATGGGTTTCCTTGTGGTTCTATAAAATATCAAAGTTCAAACACAATAAAAATAGATTTGACCTATTGGGTATAACTGAGGAGTGGTCAACATAGTGTTTTTTTATTAGGTTACCTCTGGATGGGTCATGTAGATTTTTTCCTTTTAGTTGATACATTTTATTTTAGGGTTTTTGGGGTGCCTGCTGTGTATTGTAATACTCACACATAAACAGGAATTTCCAGCACTAGTTGTGCATTGTGTAGAAAAAATTCCTTTGGAGGAAATCATAGGAGGACCCGGAGTAGGAGGAGAATACTGAACTAAAAAACCAAGGGGTTTACTGGTTCTTAGCCTAGGTGTTTTCTATTATTTTTACTAATATTGAACCCCCTCCAAATGATGTGTTTGGATGGTTTTATAATTTGTGGTGCGATTTTTTTTTACATTATTTTTTTAGAACGTCTATTTTACTTCATTTTAATGTTAGATGTATAAATACCTTTTTATTTTATGTTTTATTATCTTTTTACTATTGTATAATGATTTATGTTGGTGGTTTCATAAAATATCAAAGGTTATTTCCTCTAATGTTTGTGGTGAACCTACTCATCATTTCTCACCATCCCATAGCAAATTTGAGGCGATCTTAGGTTAGTCATGGCTCATGCCGTATTTTTTCAGGTGATGATCCAACTATATTCATTTACAGTTGGTTATAGTATATTTATTTCCAATTGAAATTATTAATAAAAAATTATAATAATAATATTATTATAATATTTCATGTCTCATTTCTGTTTAGTGTCACCTACTAAGCAAGCTATCAAACATAATATCTATTTAGAGAAAAATATTTTCCAAATTTCCATGGTGTTATATTATTTACTTAAATAAATTAGATCAATATAATTTAAAATATCTATCCCTAATGGAATAATCTATCAGATCCATTAGAAACTAAATATATATAATCTATTATGATATTAACCACATAATATTTGATACTAGGAGACTCGTCATTTCCCACATAATATGAAGGTATTTATATTTTCTATTATATCATCGGTTTTTTCCAAATATGTATCCCAATTAGATTATTTGAGTTTAGAAAAAAAATTTCCATTCAAATAATCATTTTCATGATAATTTTTATAGAACAAATATAAAGAAAAAATGGTTATGATAATATACATTAAAATCAAATTCAATGATCATTTCAATATGAAAAATCAAACATTGAATGTATTCTCTAAATAAACCATCAATTAATCCTCGGATAAATTTAGTTCAAAAGTGATAAAATTTGATTAAACTTTTACTTATTTAGTTTAACTTGAGTTTTCTATGGTCATAGTTAATTATATTATCTAAAACCAGAGGTTATAAATTTCATTCGTAAATTTTTCATAAATCCATTAGAATGATTAATATATAGAATTTGACTATAACCAATCATATTCCATGTGTGTGTCTAGTAATGTGTGAATTCATAGTCCCACTCATCTTGCCCCATGTGAAGATCATGATGATATAGAGACAAAATTTTCTAGGGAAATTAGCCCTTGAGTTATATATTCCAATGTTGTATCAACTTTATAGTATCCCTATAGGGATTCAATGTGTTGGATAACTACATACTCAAACCTTTACCATACACATGGATGTAATATTCTAAATTTAATTATCCCCTGGAATTTCCACTAGGTATTTCCAAAATGTTATCTCCTTCAAATCCAAAAAATTACTAAACTAGTTCATAAAAATAAGAAAAATATTTTATAATTTTAATAATTATAGCCCTTTAACATGACCATTACATGATAACATTTCATAAGTTATGTGTTTCATTATGATATATTCCGATGATCTTCTTTTTTTAAGTACTTAATAATATTCATGAACAAAAAAACAAAATAGTTCTTCAACTAATCATTATTTTTACTACTATATAAGTAAATTTGTAATCCATAATTATAATTCATTATCTCCCTTATATTATTTATAAAAAATAGTCTTCTAGAAATATTATATTTACTACTTTTCAAAATAACTTTTAGAAATCAAATCATAAGATATGGTGTGTGCATGATCATTTTAAGGGTATATTAAATTATCATAATTGTCCATAAATTGAGTATTTGGGTATAAAAAATATTCATAAGAATGTAATACCGACAAAATAATGGAACATAAATCTAGTCAGGAGTCATGGAATGAATAAGAACACATCACGGAATTGATTCTTTTTTAATGAGGTAGGGAAATATTAACCCATTCGGGAAGTATAAAATAATAAACCCAAATTACTATAGCATAATATATGGGTGTAGAATATCTTATAAAGAAAACCTATACATGAAATGTTACATAAACTAGATAAAAATTAATAAAAAAAAGTTTCACAATCAAAATAATATGAGAACTTAGGAGAAAACCAATTATTTTTAGGAATTTTTCAAAAAATGCATTGAGATTTTTCATTAACATTTGAGAAAACTCATTATTACAAAACCATGGTGGTGAAAATAATTTTATACATGCCTTATTATCTTATGTGATATTAAAAATAACCAATAAATTAGATGGTGATATAGATTCTCACCCATCCTCATCCATGCATTTGTGTTTCAGTTGAAATCATTCATTCCAAATGAAGACAAGAATAAAAAATGGGATTCAAAACATTTTTAAATGAAACAATTCAAACATAAGATTCATAATTCCATAAATAATTGTAATATTTCATACCCATTAAAAATAATGTTGTATCCTAATATATTTTATAATTTCCAATTTAAAAAACTTCAAAAAATACAATAGACTATAGAGTATTTATGGTACATTTATATTGGCTATATAGTTAAATAATATATCTCCTTAATCAATTTATGAGTGGTTTCATTAAGAAACCCACTCAATAAATATAATAAGATATAGAGAATTCATAGAGAGAAGATATTGTACAAAAACATAATAATTCATGTACTAGACCACAAATAATGTTATATATTTCGATGAGTTGAATCCCCAAAAATTTTATAAACGAATTTTATGGGTAATTCATGACAATGACTATCAAGGGAAATAATATTTTTAAGATAAAAAAGAAAAATTAAATGAAAATGTAAAAGAGTTTTTTAGAAAAAAATAACATTGTCAGAAAATAAGCATTATAGGTCACATTTAAATTATATTTTTTAAAGGTGTTGTGAAATCCTTTTAGAGTAATTATCTCTAAAAGGAATCCAAAAAAATAGATCCTTAAAAACACATAACGTTAATTTCATGGAAATGGGGAGTGAAAATAAAATAAATGGTAATGGAAAGAAAAAATAAAATATATTTATTGAAACTCATATCATTAAAAGGGATTTTAAATATTACATAAAAAATAGGGGAAACGTTTCTAAAGGTCACATAAAGAACTCATAATTGGGATTCTAAATATAACATGGAACCTTGGATGGAAAGAAAATAACTAAAATAAGGGATAATATTCATTAAATAGGATATGAATTATTCTACCAAATTATAAATAGATTTTGATAAACCAATTCATTTAATGTAATATGTTTTATTAGAAGTTAAATTTACACTAGAGAGGACATTAATGTATAGTGAAAAAAATTAGCGTAGAGGAAATGTATTATTGATGACAGAAGTTCAAGAATAATCATTATTACTCCTTGTAGAGAGTTATGTTAGAAATAAATTACTAAAACCATGTTATCAATTAGAATCAATAAACATTTAAAGATAAAAGATTATTTGTAACTAAAAACCCTATGAAATAAATTAATATGGTTAATATCATTCATTATGGTGGACTCATAACATATAAATAATATTATGGTGTACAATATTAAATATCTCTCAAAACTATAATTTTAAACAAAATACCCCATAGAATAATTAATAAGACCCAATAAAACCTGAAAAAGAATTTCTAAAAAAATATCATAACCACGTATTTCACAACCTTATTCAAATATATTATATTTTATATTTTCTTATAAATATTCTCAATATATATATTAGCATGTAACTTAGTATTTTCAATATCGAATGTGAGTAATCTTGATTGTTTTGAAATATTTTTCTTATAGAATTTTCATTCTCCATTACTCTCCAAAATTTCAATTTTTATTGATCAGAAAATGTAATTTCATTTTATTAACTATTTATGTTCTTATAATTTCATCAAATGGGTTTTTGACCCTTAATAACAAAATCTGTGATGAGAAAATATCAATTATTTTTAACGAACAAACATTGGATTCTTAATTAATGAGTTCAATAATAATGATTCCACAATAGAAAAATATAATTCATTAATTAATTATTTATATAATATATTAAAATTTACTTATTTATTATATTAATACATCATTTTGTTTTTTATAATTGACCACATAGTTGGTCAGACAGACCCGAAATTGAACAAACATAATTATTGGATTTTTACGTTTATAAAACTGGTTTCTATTGAAATAATTTCATTATTATAGATTTATGATGATATTATTTATAAATAATTATGTTTTTATAATTTTTATTGTATTTTAACAAATATTGGATATACAATATGAATAATTAAAAAGTTTATTTTTTGAGGGGCAGTCCACACATATAGAATACTATAGATTCCAATTCCCAATGAACTCGATGGAATGATGGAATATGATAAATTATCATTTAATTATTATAATATAAGAATATTGAGTATAATTATTCAACAAATATATCATTTTTACTATACTTGAGTTGTTTTTATGAAAAATTAACCATACCAAATTGTGGTGGTTGATGTCTTCACATATGAGTGATATGTGTTGTTTTTTTTCTTTGTGGATGTAATGTATTTAATAATGTTTCCTAAATTAATATAATTGTGTTATATTTTTATATTAATACCTTTGGAATTTTTAAATGGATAATAGAATGTTCTATGAAGAATAGTATTAAGACTAAAAGACCATAGAGTAAAAAGTACTCATGTTTAGAAAATGGGATTTATCTAGAAAATATCTATAGAAATGTAGGCCTTAAGACAACTAATTGAGACCCAAATACAATTAACATGATATATGAATCTAGTTGGAGAAAAGTTGAATAGTTTTATGATGTTATTATAAATAATATCAGAATAATGATTTGGATGAAATGATCCCCTATCATAATTGAAGAGAAGGTAGATTGTGGATATACCTAGTAGATTTCAGAAATGGAATGTCAATATTCAAAGGAAAACAGCCTCAACGGATTAAACTAATTTATTTTAGGATTTTTTTCCAGTAGATATCTAATAATCACAAATAAGTGATTGATTTTTAAATTCCTTTTATTTTTCAGAAATAGTAAAAATATGTTTACCATTTTTACTTTAAAGTGATAGCTAATTTTCTGAAATATGGATATTAATTTCAAAAACCCCAATTAATATTTTTATTATTTATTACAAAGAAAGAAAATATTTTGATCATAAATATTATTGTATCAAATAATATACCCCTATTTTATGAACAAAAATTTCAAAATCAATGAATATGAAATATAATAAAATTTCATAAAATTTGGTTTAACATTTAAAATTTATGCGTAGGTTAATATAAAAAATGTTATTAATTTACATTAAATAATTTCTTTTAATTAGAAATAAATATTAATTAATTTAAAATAAATCAGGTCTAATTTTCGTAAAAAAAATTTATTAAAATTAAAACTCTGAAAGCATTTTCTAAATTATATTAAAATTTTACATAAATTATAAAACAAAATATAGCATTTATAAATTGAAAATAATGCATAAAATTCATAATTTTACCATAAAATTTATATTTATTACATTTAATTAAATGATTTTTTTTAATTTCTTCACTATGTAATAATCGGTCCATAAATTTTTTAATTTTTTTAAAAAATAAAAACTCTAATATTCAGATAAAAATATATTATTTTAGAAATGTATCAAAAATTTATCCCATCTTAATTTTCGCATTTTAAATTCAAAAATGAAATTCATATTATAGAATTGGAATTATAGAATTTATAACCCTATATTATAAATGAATATCAATAAAATAAATAAAATTTTATTTACTGAATAGCGGGCATTCAAAACTATAACTGTTCGTAAAAATATTTCTATGAATTTTTTTTGATTAAAAATTTTAACTATTGTTTTTGTTACTATTGAATTTTTTTTCATATTGATCTAATTATTTTAGGGACATTTTTATTGGATTTTTTGTAAAACACCCTATGAAACATACTATCAATTTTTGGAAAAATATATTTCAAAATGTCATGGTTTTATATGGGTTTTAATGTACATTGGGTTTATTGATAGTTAATTTATTATAATGGATATATTTAGTGCAGTGTTCAGTTCCCAATTAAAATAAAGAAGGTTTTGTTTAAATAAAAAACCAATCCATTTTTATTATGAGTCTGTAGAGTGGATGTTTATTTTAAACTAAATCATTATATGTATGCATATGTGTATACGAAACACATGTGATAAGATGGTGGGATTTAATAAACCTCAATGTATAATAACTATTTTATTCCATAAAAATAAATCATATGTTTGTAAATTAATCAATCAACTAGGTGTGTTACTCTAACTAATGGTGCCGAATGATTATAATGTATAAGACTTGATGGAAATAGTTACCACTTAGAGTTAGATAACCAAATTTCACAATACTATTTAGTTCCCATCTAGCTAGGAATCCTCAAGAGATATAATAGAAAAATAATATTCATGAGTTTATTTATCTAATATATTTGAGTAAATAATTGTACATTCAATTTTCAATGAATGAAATATGATAGGATTCGGTATATTTACCCCAAATAGATAACTATTGATCATAATTATAATGTTCACACAATAAAATAGTTTAATTTAACTCGATTTTAATTAATTTATTAAATGTATATTAAATGGGTCCATCATTTAAGAGGGAGAAAATTTAGAAAAATCACTTAATAAATAAATGATAAAAATATTACTCATCAGTTAATACATTATTATATATATATAAAATATAATCATTAATAATTATAGTTAGATAAATCTTACCGAAGGATAATATTAATTGATGAAATTTAATTATCTAATAAAATATATAATCACTCATTATGTTTTTTAGAAAATTATGTGTTGTAGAAATTTTTCATCTAATTGAAAAATAATTTAAATAATATATTGAATTTATTATGAAATATATTAAAAATATTTACTTTATATTGTTAATAATGTTCTTATATAAATGTATAATATGTTATAAAAACCATGACATCATGCATGCATTTAAGATAATAGTTAACTTAAAAAATATCTATCATAAATTAGTTATTCTATTGAGGAATGAGGTTTCGATGGATCTTTTTATATGTAAAAGATATTACTTAAAATTTAACTTATCTCATGAATTCAATGTTATTTAGAATACCAATATATTAAATATATCCATGTTTTCATTCATGGGTTTTCGTAGCTATGTATTTAATTATAAAATAATATCTATAAAGGTTATGATAAATAATTTTAAATTATAAAATAAATCTGTTAACTAAATTTTTAACTAGTCTACTCAATATGTTGTGAATCGATCTGTATTATGTAGGACGTTTTATAAAATATTTAATATTTATTGATCATTATGTTAAAATCATTAACCAGATAGAGAATTAAACTTACTTAAATCTATTTTATATAATCTTATAATCTCAAGTCCAACACATTACAACCTAAGGGGGTGTTTGGATAGAAAGGTTGTGATTCCATTAGAGAATTGTTATCCACTAGAGAAGGAATTTACAAGAAACTAAAATTTATTTACCTTATTGATATTTAATATATAGAATAAAATAATATTACAATTTGAGTAATATGTTACAAACTAAGCATACAATAATTTTTATGAATTTTCATAGAATCTTAAATTCGATGAATGAAAATTTGTAGAAACATTATATCTGAATTAAAGTGAAATATAATTACTTTTTACAACATGGATATTTTATTTAAAGGATTAATTCTAATTTTAGATCGATTTAAAATAAATTATGTTTATTATTATTCAATTTCAATAATGTGTTAATTTATGTTATTTGTAGAAAATGTGTTTTTATGAATTAATGGTATTATTTTCTCATTAACGTGGTTATTGAATTATTAGATTATATAATATGATTCAAAATAAGGTTATCAAAAAATGTTTCATCTAGGATATAAAAATTTCCTAGATATATTATGGAATCACTTCCTTTTTATTACATAACATTTAATTTACATGGTAAAAACATAGTATCTTTTAAGTATTATATTCTTGTAAAAATGGTACAAAATACATTAACACATAAAAAATATTCTAATAAACATGAGAGGATTATTATATGGTTTATACTAGGAAAATTTACATCATATCATTCGCTGGGGACATACATTAATGGATAGGGTGTTTATAAGGCCTAATAAGAGAATGTAAGGGGAAACTATTTACATGTGATCTTGGGTAATATAAATGATTACATGAAGAATATAATTATGGAATGTATAAAATAACATGATTTTTATCATACATAAAAGAAACTGAATCATTATATTAATACAATCCTAATCATTTTTATTTAGACATCTATAAGAATACAACCAAGGTGTCATAAAAATTATCATGGTTATTCACCAACGTATCATATAACAAGTCATCTTTGTAGATTAAATTATATACCCAATGCATTGGATAAATATCATAGTGAACCCTTCATTTATATTAATTTTTTTACCATCCACATATATCATAATAAATAAAATCCTTAATTACATGTGGAGAAAAAAATAAAACGACTTTCCAATCAAAATAACGGTGTTTCAAATGTTCTTTTAAAAGAACATGTCCATTATAGGATTTTTAACCCACATAATGGGAATGAGGGTTTTATTTATGTCCTTAATAGAATAAAATAATCCATTTTTACATTTTGGTGAATACCCTAAGAATATAATGAGGATTGGGAATTCAAAAAAAATAAAATTAACCAGAATTTCAATTGGAGAAGAGATAAATGTGGAGAAGTAATATTAGCATCATAATAGGTATAAAAATGGTTATAGAAAAGGGTAATAGTTGTGGGTAAATGAATATCCCATTGATAAAACATGATTTTAATGTAATATAATGAATAAAATAAAAATAATATAGAGTGACCATAACATTCAGAATACATTTACCAAAAATATGTTATTAGATGGAAGAGAAAAGAAGGATATTTCAATTACGTTGAAAAATAACAAATACAAAATGAGTATTGAGACCTTAATGGATTAAAGATACATTTGTTGGACTCTTTGTGTGGTAAAACTACAAATTCATATTTTATTATTTTTTGGAGGGAAGGAAAATGGGTTAATGGTTTGTTATTTGTAGAAAAAGTGGAATATTTTTTTATTAGACTCCTAATATAGGTTTTGAAACCTAGGTCCTTGAAATTGAAAATACATGGGAATTAACATGTTATAATCACATGCTATTAGAATCAGTTTAATTAATTTATGTTATTTTAATCCACAAGACTCAAAAATCTTTTTATATTACTTTTTTTGGCAAGGAATATTAGTATTTTTTCTAAATAAAAATTTTGAAGCTGAATCATTTATTATAGAATTTGGAAAGTAAATTAAATATTTGTAATTAGATTAAAATATATAAATATACTTGATATTAATTAAATAATATGTTTTGGGTCTTGGAATGTGTTAGTTTTTTATTAAATTATTATGTCATAATTATAATGATATTAAACATATTGAAAAGCACAAACTGTATTTTTTACTATTCACGAAAAAAAGTATTTAAGGAAATATTCATAAATTAATCCTAACATAATTTAAAAATTCTTATTTCAAAATGATATATATTTTATCATAGATTTTCTATAAATTTTATTTTTTAGGTTTTAAAAATTAAAAACCTTATTTATTAATAAAATAGCAGATTAAAAATGCATAGTAATATTTCTTACACATGAAAATAAAATATTTTTCCATTTATTTATCAGGAAGAGTGTTTTAATCATATTAATTCATTAAAATATACATTAATAAAAATAATTAATTTTATTATAGTAATTATTTTGTTTCTGAAAAGTAAAATATCTATCCGAAAAATCAATTTATCAAATTTCATCCCAATGTTATCAAGAAAAACTATTCTTAAAATATAAAATATTGAATTAAAATTTTATCAATTCAAGGGAATTAAACATTATATAACTAGGGAATAGAAACATAACCCCTTATAACACCTACATATAACTTAAGGTTAAGGTGTGTGATAATGGTAGATTCCATGGGTGACTCTCCTAGCATCACTCGAGTGGTAATTTCAACTCACATGAAATTCTCCCACATGATATTTCATTGAAGATTTACTGTTGAATCTTGGCTTTGGAATTGTAAATGGAAATCCTTATATATTCTCCCTCCCTCCTAATCTATGATAAATGGGATTCGTATTTCATGACCCTAATGGTTGAGGACATCATTTATAATATCACCTTTAATTATACTTTATATCATTTCATTTTATATACCCAAATTTTAATGTTTAAATTATTAATAAGAATATTGTTTCCAACATTCATATTGAAAAATGGTCATATATGGCCAACTGTCATATACTGATTGAGTCGTGGTAGTTATGTTTCCTTTTACACACACTTCATTATTAAAAAGAAATAATATTTTGCATATAGAATAATATAACACTCATTTTATTCGAAAAAAAATTTATTAAAAAAGTCAGTGTCATTACATTCTTACCCTCTAATAAATTTCACCCCAAAATTTCAAGTGATCATATTAGTTGAGAATGTTTGTGGATAATTCAGTCTCAATTTTTTTTTCTGATTCCCACATTGCCAATTTATATTTATGGTTCCTACATAACACTTTAATAAGGTGGTTATTCTTGTTTCATAGAACCTTGACTTTATGGTACGATATCTCCTCCAGATTCTCTTAATAAGAGAGGTAATGTTATTATTGTACCACCACATGATTCATTACATGTGAAATTTTTTCTATGAACTTCCTCCAGAGAGATACAGATAATACATCATAAACTTTATCTATATTTAGATAAAGTACAAGTTGATAGGCCAATTCACATATGTCATCAAGTATTTCATAAGGGACAATGTATATGGGGATAAACATCCATTTATTCCAAAACTATATGACTATCTTCTAATGTAATATTATATGGGAAAATTTGTTTCTAACATCAAAATCTATGTACCTTTGATGGTTGTCATCATAGCTCTTCTGCTAACTATGAGTAGCCTTTATGTATTTTTGGATGACATCAACCTTTTCTGTCATCCCCTGCACAAGATTATTCCCAAGGAGCTTTATCTCACAAATTTAATCCCAAAATGTAGGATATCTAAATCACTTACCATTTGGAGCTTCATTTTATTCCATTTGAATACTCAAATGGAAGCTAATTTTTGATAACTCAAGTAATAGGAGATGTTTAACTCATATAACATTAAATTATATAGATCATGTTTTTATAATTTTCTAAAGTGTATGAATAGTAAATTTAGATTAGAAATTAGTTTTGTGTTGATAGGATATACAATAAATCAATTATATACTCATAACATGTTTAATAATTTTCCAAAACTGTGATGTAAACTATGGACTATGATTATAAAACATACAAATTGGTACTACAATAAAACTAAACATTTCCATAACCTAAATCCTTTAATTTTAGTTAGGAGAAAAATATTCTCAAATAGATATGTAATGGGTAGTCGTTGTGAGATGATCATTTATAACCTATATCATATTGTTTCTTTTTGTTGTCTTTGGGAGTTTGGTAACGAATACAATAGTGATATTTTCCCACTCCCATGTTGGTATGGGTAATGGTTGTAATACATATATAAAATTTTTTGTCTTTTTCATTAATTGTTGATATACCAGGAACTTTGTACTGTATTCGGAAATATTCTCTTTCATGTTATCCAACCAATAATGATCACAAAAGAAAACTGTACATTTTAGTGATCCCATTATGTATGTAGAATGTAGATCTACGAGAATCATCAATAATATCATTATTTATTTCTAAAATAGATGGAACATGTATCCTTGGATGAAAAATCAACACACCTTCTCGATCAATATTCAAATCTGAATAAAAAAAATTCATCCAAGCCTCTATATATTTCTATAAAAATGATATTCTCTTTGAGATTTCTTTATATTCTATAGTATGGATGGTTGAGAAATCGTTTGTGATATGGATGATGATTTCCCTTACCTCATGATTCCCACGTCCAACCTTAATATTTCCTTCATCAGTGGATATCACTGAATCCTCATCATTTATAAAACAATAGGGTTTTGTATATGTAATGCATTAGAAATGTTAATTTCTCTTCAGAGGTGATATTTAATAGAAAAATCATAGCCTCTATGAGGTTCCATACATATCATATATCTCATGTTCATTTAATTTTGAGTGAATGTATAGTTCATACATTGGTGGTCTGTTTATATATCACACTTCTCCCTATAAATATACTGCCTCAATATCATCTCACACTAGGTTATGCTTAGGATAATTTCTCTAATGAGGCTTCAAATATCAAGATGCATAAGCAATCACCTTTTTATTTTCCATGAAGATGCACCCAATAAATTTTAGAGATGCATCACTAAAAAATGAATCCTTCTCCAATAGTAGTTAGAGTTAAAAAGGTGTATTTTCCAATCTTTTATTTAGCTCTGGGAAACATTCTTCACACTCCTTCATCTAGAGGAACTAAGTCCCATTTCTAGTTAATATGGTTAACGGATTAAAAATTCAAGAAACTTTTCACACACAAAATATATAATATACTACTACACTAAGGAATATATATATCTTATTTATTATTATAGGATGAGGCCACTCATCCACAACCATTTTCAGGGTAGGGTCAAAGGAGGTTCCATCACTGGTTATAATTTCTTAGTAAAAGAAATTTTTTAAAACAAAATTTACATTTCTTAAACATTCAAAATAGATTTTGATTCCTAAAAAATTTCAATATCACACATAGATGATCATCAGACTCCTCATAGATTTTTATTATATTATAATACCATATGTATAACTACCACAATGTTATCAAGGTAGTCCTTATATAATACATACATTAAAGCCATAATAATATGTTTATCATTAGTCATGATGAAGTTCATAACAAAAAACTCATAATGACCAAATCATGAATTGAATGAATTTTTAGAATAAATTCAATAGTCACCCTGAATTGATCACTACCAGTTTTTAGATCAATCTTGGAAAAAAATGAGCCCCATGAAGTTAGTCCAATGAATCATCAATACTTAGAAGAGGGTACTTGTTCTTAACTATGACCATAATAATTTTTCAACAATTAATGTGTAGCTCTATTGATACATCCATATTCATCACAAAGAGAATAGGTTCCCCACATGGAGACACAATTTGTCGAATATATACCTTATCCAAATGATCTTTAAGATTTTTCCTTAATTCCTCATGCTCAAAAATTTCTCTTATATATATGGTTTTTGATATTATCCTCGATCATGGAATGATATCAATAAGGAATTGAACCTATCTTTTAAGGAAGTAACTCCTCAATAAGTATGTCAATGTATCTTTTAAGGAATTGTACCTCTCTTTTAAGGAATTGTACCTATCATTAACTTGTTTATCTTCACTGATCATTTTTGAAAAGAATGCAATGGGATGTGATTATAGAAAAATATCTGTTCGGGGTATCTATCATTTGAAAAAAATAGGCTGTCCATTCATGACTAATGATATTTCCTTTCTTCTAATGTTGATCATAGAATTATACTTTGAGATACTGACTATCCCTATTATAATGTAAAACTATACCATGGGATGGAATACTATATTTTTACGATATTATTCTCAAATGTAAATACGTTAGTTTATATACATTATTGATGTATGGATATTCCCTCCATGAGTCAGACTATTATATATTCTTTTAGAAGTTCAACAGTTGATTCTATACTATTTATAAATATAAAGTAAATAATAGAATATGTAGAAGAATAATTAAACAATGTACTATATAACATTGATAGGAAAATGAGATTACCTACCACAACATCATTTAAAGATTAATTTTTTTTGTCTTGATAGAAAAATATCGACCATTCAACCTTAGACTATGATTTGGTTGATGGTGATTCCCCTATGTTTCCTTCTGAATCAAGTAGTGATTGGAAAAGTTCAGAGGCCATCCACGCTTGATTCACATGAGTTCTAGATGGCCTTCCCCAATATTTAAATTGTCGTCAGTGAAGAGAATTATAGTCTTGATGTCACTACATCAATTCTAAGAAATATAGTCATCTCTTCCAAACTTGTAACATTTCCCACTCCCATGTAAGACTTTCCTCAAATGGTTTCCTACATTTATGGAATGTGGGATGTCTCACATTATTTCCACCTCATTAATGATCAATTTTCCTTCCAAAACATAGATACAATGATCTCTTATTCTAATTCCATCTATGGGACCAATACATCATTCCAAACACTAGTTCAACCTTCATATCAGTTCAAACTATATATTCAAAGAGATTATAGTATCGATTGACTATATTATTTAGTAGATGTATTCAAATTTCACTAAAGAATATATGAATTGTTCTAGTAGTATCTATTTAAATTTTTTTTGGTATAACAAGACACTCTTGTAAATTTCATCTCGTAAAATCCTACAAATTCATTTTCTTTCTACTTTACCTCTAGGAATTTCATCTTCATTTTGGATCTCTTTAAATGTGGTAAATATTTATGGAACAATGATCCACTGAACTCTTATAACTATATAGAATAAATATATCTTATATAATTCATGTTTTTAATAAATGTACAGTACTGATCATCTTTACCCTCTATGCAGTACATAGATTGTGTGACAATTTCTTATTCCAAAAAATGGAGTATATATGAGATCTTTTAAATAGTTCTTATACATTTATTGAAATCAATCATTTGTTAGATACACTTCTGAAAGGTGGTGGTTAACACATCAAGGACATAATAGAATGTTATTCCCTTCGATTTGAATTTGGTATCTGGTCTTGAGTAATTTTATTCTTTATAACTCAAGTTTGTTGATTTATATTTGACAATAAGTTTTCTATTATGGATTCAATTGGAGTGTTGTCAGCACATGGTCTATTGCGCTCACCATTTATGTGGTTCTTCGTATTTTCCTCTATTTTCTAAAAGAAAAAATCCCATAGTGAAAAATAGGTTTCTTTTAATAATATTATAATCATAAATGAATTTATATATCTTAAAAAATTATGAAAAAATATTTTATTGCTTAATAATTACATTTTCTATAAATTCTTCATAATGGTATATAATAATCATGTGATTAACAAAACATATCCCTCAGGAGTGTCAAAACCAAGATAGAAACAAGGCCCATTTTCATGCACCAATTACGATTTTTTCTATCTCAAATCTATGATTTGTGGTGTTTCCCTAGATATATATATTCTAGAGAGACACCCACTTGTTTATATCCATATAATAGTTTATTTTCTCTTAAACCACATCTTTAATATTTCCTCAAAATACAAAAATAATTTATTATATTTAAATATTATTATAGGATTTTTCGTAATGTTTTGAAATTAAAATTTCCATTAATATCTAATACATCCTCTGATACCCAATATGGAACCCCACCCTTTTATTACATAACATTTCATTTACATTATACTGATAGATGACCTTTTAATGATTTGTTTTACAGAAATATGGGTCATTATACATTGAAATGTAAAAAATTACTCTAGTACACTAGGAAATCATCTTTAAAAATCATCATATGTATATTTAATTCATATCCTGTCCTGGGGAGATACATCAGAGGAATGGGTTATCATAAGGCATAGTAAGTGAATGTAACAGGAAACCGTTTACAGGTACTCATTAGAAATACCAATAAGAACATGAGGAATATATATATGGAATGAAAAATGGAATGTGAGTCTTATAATAAATAAAATAACATGAATCATAAGATGGAAATGTGGATAAAATAGTTTATACATTAATAATCATATCACCAAGGTTAATAAGGAATCTATCCTAAATATTAGCATGTTTATTCACAAAGGTTTTGAATATCATATAATCTCTAGAGAATATATTATTTACCCAATGCAATAGGGATATTGTAAGGAACACCATTAAAATTTAGGAAGTTTCACTTTATTTACATATATCATAAAAAATTATATCATTAATAATTCATGAATAATAAAATAAAATAAAATTTATATCAAATATTTATTGTTTGAAAAGAACTTTAAGAAAAACAAAGCATTATGTAATTTCTGACCCACCAAAAGGGAATGAGGGGTTTGTTTATGTTATTAATAACATAAAATAAATTAAATATAGGTGAATAATCTTGTAATATAATGTGGTTTGGGTACTCATAAAATGAATAAAAAGGGTATTTCATTAGGAGAATTGAGAAATTTTGAGAATTAAAATCAACAGTATAATGGGTATAAAATGTGGTTTTAGAAAATGCCAAAAAGAGATGTGATAGGGGTATCTCAATCATAAAGTTGAATTACAATTTAATTTTGTAAATAAAATATAATTAACTTAGAGTAACCATAAAATTTGGTAGACATATACAAAAAAAGGTTCTTGAAATGACGAGAAAAGAAGGGTATTTTTCTTACATTGAAAAGCTACTTATAAAACACAAGGATTAAGACCATTGGGGTGTAAGGATAAATTTTAAGGACTATATGGTAGGTAACACTATTTTATATCCATGGAAGATATATTTTATATACATGTAAATGGATAAATGGGTGGGGATTTAGGGAAAATGTGTATAATTTGTGTATTAGTTTACAAATATTGGCCTTGGAAACCATGGTTATTAAAATGAAAACCCATGGAATTATCCCTGGTATTTTCATATGGTATTGAATTCATGGGAGACCGTTTATTTTATTGTAACGCAAAATATTCTGCCATCATTTTATATTACATATTCTGTCACTAAAAATTACCATTTCTATAAAATTCCATTTTATAATTTAGTGTTTTCATTTTAGAATTTGGAAGTTAAAATTTTTATTTGGAAATTGATTAAAATTTATTAAAAAAAATATATAAAAAAATATATGTTGGGTTTTGATTTTTTTAATTAGTTATTAAATCGTTTTTACATAATTATGAATTTGTTAAAAATATAGAAAAAAAATATACTGTATTTTTTTATTCATGAAAAAATAATGTTATTATGAAAATTATCATAAATTCAACCTAAAAAAATTCCTTCATGATGATTTCTAAATTTAAATTTATTTTATCATAATAATTCTATAAGTATTATATTTTTAACATTTTACTAATAAATATTTATTATATAAAAAATTGTGAATTGAAAATACATCGTAAAATTTATGACACATCAAAAAAAATTATTTTTTCATTTATTTTTAAATAAGAATATCCAATAATTCTATTTATTTAAAACAAAAAATATCAAAAATACCAAATTTTTTTATAATAAAAATTTCTTTTGTTTAATGTGCAGTCTGTATCCAAAAAATACATTTATCAAATTCTATCTCAATTTAACTATGAAAACCCATTCTTAAAATGGAAATCACGGGATAAAAATATTATTTATACAATAGAAGTAAACTTTAAGTAACGATAGAATTGACACATGACCCATTTTAAAACCAACATATTCCAAATGGGTAAGTTTTGTGATGGTGATAGATTCATGGGGTGGCTTGGTTAACATCGTTCGAGTGGTAATTTCCACTAACGTGAACTTCTACCGAAGGTGATTTTTTTAAACTTAACATGGTGAATCTTGGATTAGGATTGGTCAAGGGTGAACCCTTGTGATTATCCCTCCCTCATAACCTCCAAAAAATGGGATTCATATGACATGACCCTACTGGATGAGGACATCATTTCACCTTTCAACAATAATAATACCTTTTGTTTTCTACTAATAAGCATAAACTATAATGTTAAAATTATTACTAGGTGTATACATTCTAATGTTTATATCAACAATATGTCTTTTTCATCCAAAGTTCATATAACAGTCGAATCTCAATAGTAACATTTCCCATTTTACTCATTTTATTGTTAAAGAGATAATGTTTTGTTGTTTACAAAATAAAATAACACACATTTTCTAATGAAGTATAGTTTATTCAAAAAATATGGGTTGTTATATAATTGATAAAATATAATGTTAATAGTTTTCACCACCTACCAATTGAATCTTTTTAATAATATAATATTAATTATTTAATATTTTTTCCAAGACTAATAACATATGTATAAAACAAATTAATTCCTAAATGATCCCACTATAGTAAATAACAAATTTTTCTTAATACCAAGGTGATTGTGTCATAGAAATATATTTTTGACATAGAATAATATTTTTGGGGTAGTGAGATTATTTTTATACTATTAAAAATTAAATTGAAATATAATAAAATATCAAGGTAGTCTTATTCAATGTGAATGTCACCTTTTATCCTTAAAGAATTTTGTTTGTTCTGAAACATAAAGAATATAATGTAATTTATTATTATATAGTTCCAAAATGATAATAAAAATATGGAAATATTATATTATTATTTTCTTAATGAAATTAATAATTCTATATTGATAATATAGTTAATTAATTAATTAAATTTATACATTATAAAGTAATAAATGATTGAATATAGGTTCAAAGTGCTGAAAATTTGGAATGTGATTCATAAATCTATATAGAATTGCAATATAATATATATAAATTAAATTTGTTTTAAAAACATAAATAAGAGAAAAAATAAGTATTATATAGAATTATAACATATGTTATGTTATTATATTGTTTTTTATGTATGTTAGTTTTATTATTCATAAATGAGTTATTGAATATAAAATATATCATTTCATATAAATGTTAGTCTCCATATAATAATTATATCATGTTGGGTTGCTATATTACATAAATTAAGATATTTATTACCCTCTAAAAATTTTAGTTTAGGTTATCCATATCATAAGTTTCCGGTAATTACTCATGATTTTAGTATATACTTTTCCAAAGTTAAAATCCACGTGATTTTAATGTCTAAAGGAAAACACTATAATAAAATAAAAACAAAATTGCCTTAATAAAATTATTAAATAGTACCATTATTTGATAAATATGAAATTTTATGGAATAAATATATTTAACCACATTAGGAAATATTTATATAGTGATTAAAAAACATGTTCATTTTATGCTAAGACATTCTCTTTTAAAAATCCATTTCTACACATTAAGTGTGCTAACAAAAAATTTATTATTTTCAAACCATTAAAATTTTCAATTACTATTCAAAAATTATATATAGATTCTCATTTTATTTTTCTTCAAATATATAATATAAGTAATAAAAATTTAATAACGGTGATAATGGTGAAACTAATATTTTCACTGATCTATTTTATATATATTATGTCATTATTATTTAACAAATTAATTTAAGACATTCTAGATAATTACTCTAATAGTATGTTTAAACACAAATATTATTATATAAATACATATTAAAAGTGTAGTTAATTATTCTTATGACTAAGGAAAAATATTTATTAAACTATATATTATTTCAATAATAAACTATTTTTTTATTTATAATATTTTATTATCTGAAATGTATTTTATCTAACATATAATTTTAATTACATAAAATTGTGATTAAATGTAGTTTCATGATATAAAAATTTTGTATGAGGGTTTACCCTTAATTGTAAAAAAGATATAATTTACTTTGTTAAATACCTGTTAATAAGATAAAAATGAAAATCGTTACAGGTAAAAATTTTATAGTGAATGGCGTGAAACCTGTTTTGAAATTTATGCATTTGGTATAATAGATCTTATCCCATCCAAAAAATAATTATCTACATTTATATCCATTTGTAATGGTTATAATGTGGTCCATATATATGATGTTGGTATAAGTAAAAAAATTATTTTTACTACTTATAAAATGGGACTCTCACTACCCCTTCCAGAAAAATAAAATATTTCTATATCCACATAAAAATCCACACATTTTTATTAAATTATAATACTCTAACTTCTAATATATCCTCTATTCATAATTAATTGTCTTGAGACCTCTATTTTTATTTATTACCCCAAGTATAATTTAAATATTTCAACATGAGTACTAATCTTTTTCCTAACATTAATACTTATATATCATAAAATTTAAATTCTCAAACTTTAATTCTAATATAATTAAATAATTACTTTTTTTGTAAATAATTTTTTTAAGAGAATAAATATTAAATACCTTTCACCATTTATATAATTAATAATGATACATTCATTTTTTTTGTGGTGGGGACTACCACCTTCATGAAGTGATGACTTTCATTTTTCACCACCAAATCCAATTATAAATCATAAGTGTGGAATTGAAGAATAAATATGAAATATATAATATATTTTCCATTTTTAAAATAGAAAATATAGTCCAACATCATTCACTATAATTATTTAATAAATGAAATTATTAATCATATGCTATGACGACAATCTCCTCCATGATGTAATGTATGTCGTTTTTAACTAGTTTCATTCCTATTAAATAATACCACTTAAGGTAAAATTCAACCCCAAATTTTCATTAAATAATATAATTATTTTTGTATAATAATTAAACTATATAAAAATGAACCACTTTCATAATCATAATCATCAATTAATTATGGTATGTTCATGCTTCGGCTGGTCAAACAGCCTACCTGAAAAATAATCTAATATAATATGATCAATGACTATGATATCATAATTAATTATTATATATAATATAAATAATAAAAATTTGTTTTTGATTTTTTCAAGAATTATAAAATCAATACTAAACTTATTAATTAATATACCACCAAATTTTTTTAAGAAATCACTAAAACATGGTTGTGGAAAAAGTCATCTACTAATACCCTAATAAAAAATAAGATATAATTAATTTATAACATAAAAAACTATAAAAAATTAAATTCTAGTACCATGTATTATCATTGGATGATGACAATAGGTATTTTGATGAAAAAAATTTAGTTATTATGAAGCTAGTTCCAAATAATAATTAATACTCATACCCAATATAGAAAAGTTAAAAGAACAAACAGATATAAATTTATACAATTATTTTTTCTGTTTTTATAAAACATTTTATACCTGATTGAATATATTAAATATTTAATTAATAGGGTTATAGTTATTACATCACATGGGGTCATTGGAATCATAAATATTAATTACTTATAACTGTACATAAAACTCATATAGTGATGAGAAGAGTTCAATACTCAATGAAGGGCTCAGAGTTTGTGATTTATTTTTCTATCCATGTAGAATGAAACAAACCATTTAAAAAAATATGCTGAAATTGGGAGTGGTATTTAAGAGTAGATGGCAATAAATATTTTTAAGTATGTGACTGTGGGTGTGATAAGTGACGGAGGCAGAAAAAGAGGATAAATGAACACAACTGATGGGAGTGATAAATCGATAATGTATGGGTAATTTGAATGGAGGGTTTTTAAGAATTTTCCTTTGTTTATTAATTCGAATTAAAACACATGTGAATGATTATAACTGACCAAAAAAATTTATTTTCTACTAAAGGTGAGAGGAAATCATTTATCACTGAGTTCAAATTGTTAGTTGAACCTAGTGGAGATCCTTTGTTAAGATTGGTTTAGATTTTAGTGAAATCATAATTTTTAAAAAGGTTTAAATATCAATGTTCCCTGACTCGTGAAGTTTTGTATAAAAATAATTGTCAAAAGTGAAATATTGAGAAGAATCCATTTATTAAAATTAATTAAATTATTAAAATTAGCCTACCAGCGCAACCTACTCTCCCATGTATGTTATGAAAAATATCATGATTACATTAATCATTTTAAATGATTTCATTGGAAAAGTATTGAATAAACCAAATAATAGAATATAGTTTTTCTAAATCCCAGAGCTCTGGTATATCCCATTGTATCGCTTCTTTGCATGTGCTCCCTATTCTACTAGTGGCCCCCTTCCCTTCTCATACCACCTGATTTATTTTTTATATTCTAATTTGGTGACCAATAATTTCCTGAATATCATGTTCATGGATCAGTTATAGATTACCTAGGTTCAATTTTTTTCTTTAAACCTTCACATTATCCTAACTTGTAAATATATTTAATCACCCCATAGAATGTCATACATTGAAAGTATGTTCCTGACAGAATTCATGATCCCAATAATAGATTATCTCTATGTATATGGATCAATGATTATGGTCATTAGTTTTTTTCTCATAACTTGTATCATTTATTTAATTAACATGATTGTTCACCCCCACACTATTTAGATCTACGTGAATCTTCTAAAAAATTTGGGGAATTATTATTCATGAGCATCGATGGTCCATTGAAAGTATTTATGAAATTTATCAAAGTGCTAGGATCAATTGTTGACATATCCATTATACCAATATATTTGACTCATGATACATAACTAATTTACATCACATAGATGTTTGAAACACATAGCCGATTCTCATCATGTAGCAGTTTTATGACATAGTTGAATTGATCGATGTACATGGTTTCCCACATAGGCAATTATATCATATGAAATATTTCTGTGTTGCTTTCTTGATTGACATACATGAGATCACACATATGAAATTATCATGTTGATGGATAAGTTGTTGTATTCATTTTGAATTTATGTGTTTGAGATTAATTTAGATGAATGTGATAGCATATGTGATTATCAATGTTCATAGTAATACGCAAAACATATTTTCCCTTGTATATGGTCTAACCATGTAGTTGATCGCTCTAAAAAATATGAATTTGACAAAAGTGGTATATATCACATATAACATTATTGTCTTCATCTATAATTTTCAAATATGACTATCAAAAAATTTGATATGTCTCTTGAAAGTGGATCTACATTAATATTTAGAATAAACAGTTTAATCACCTTTATTAGGCCGCTCCTATAAAAATATAACCTATTCTTAATCCATTAAAATAATTTCTTTCATCCTTAAATAACGGTGTACAGTAAACATTGGAGTAGTGGAATGAACCCGTAGTATGAGATATAGACTCTTCGGCATCCCAGATCACATACTAGCACAATTCAACATTGACTTTTCTCAACTTTCTGTTTAATCGCACATTAAGTGGGGATCCAAGAATCGATATATGTGGTGGATAATTCACCATTACCATCATCTTTAGACCATTCACAATTAACCAGGAAAACAAGATTCTCCATACCCAACCCAATGACTGGTGGTGGCACTAGAAACCTTTAGTTTTTCTATTCACTTAGGGGAACTCATCTTCCAGATGTAATAGACCAAGTCCCAGTTTCTGGAAAATCATGATTAGATGTGTTAACCATTGAATAAATATGTTCTAATATTATTTATTATTTCCAATATATACAATTCCATATAATTTTAATTTTTTAAAGATGAAAATTAGTTCAAAAATATAATAGATAATTTTTATATGCAACATCTTAGATCAATCAAGGTAAAAATATATTTATTAGAAACATTAATGACTAAAAAAATGTAATAATTTTTTTAGAAATATCAAAGTTCATCATTATAATCTCAACACATTAGAAGATACACATTGAATTCATTCATATAGATGTGGAATATGTGATAAAATGTTTCCACATAAAACTCCCCAACATTTAAATGTTTTTTTCCAAACAAATTCTCATTTTTTTGTATTTTTAAATAAGAAACAATAAATTTCACTATAATATCAAAATTGGGCATGTCAAGATATTTATTTAATGAGGTAGAAAATCTAATATTAATCAAGATTTTAAAATAATTACCAGAGGAGGTCATTCCTATGATCAAATACATAATTTTAATTGAAGGTAATATAGATTCATTCACTATTGAAGTGGTCATGCCTTATATTTGAAGTCACACACTATTTTACATCAATTAAAATTCATGTTCCAATTCCTAGAACATTAGAATGTTATAATTAAGTAGAGATAAAATAATAACTAGAGGCACTTATACTTTTCACTCTCTTCTATGTTCCAAAAATTCAAAATTTATTTTTATCACATTATTTATATAACTAATATTATATTTATATAATTCAATTTTGACCTTCTTCATTTGGATTGAATATTCTTCTCACGTTAGAGAGAGTATTTTTGATAAACTGGTTATTTTTAATTTTTTAAAGACAACCTTTCTGTATATAACTATGAGAAGTACATATTGAGTTTGAATTATACTTAGTTACACAAATACACATAGTGGAAATATCAAATATACTTACCATGGGTCCCACATTCCCCTTTTACTATAGATATAAAGGAATTATATGATTTTTTTTTATTGGACTCTAAAAAGTGAATGAATTTATAAATGTTTATTCCCCTGGGATTAAGATCAAATTGTTATATTCTTTATGTTATGAAAATAATTCCACAAATATCTAACTTATCCCACTACCTTTGTATGATCCTAAACATAATATCTATAAAAATAGTATAAAACAACAATTAATAATCCTAAACCCCAAATAATTATAGATTAAATGGATCCATCAATAACCAACACGGTATAGTCCTCAAGGGTTGATAGAAATTCAGAACTAGGATAAGCCTAATACTGAATATTTGGAATTTTTTTAAAAAAAATGTAACATTTTTCAAAAGAAATTTATTTTTATTTTTATGGGTTTATAATTTATTCTTATCATAGAAGAAAGAAAAAACCACCATCCCAACACTTAAAAACCAAAATTTCTCCGAATATTGAACCCTAAAATTGGAGGTTGTTTATTTAAAAACATGTTTTCAATCTTGATGTAAATGCAATGTTGAAGTGTATTATTAGAATGTTCAAAAATATCCCTGACACATATAAAACAAATTTCTGAACAGAAAATGTATTTTAATGTAAAGGCTTATTATTATTTTTCATAGAAAAATATAATTTTGAATTTGGTTCAAATAATAAAATGATAAAAAAACATCATAGAGTATCTGTTAAATGAATATTATTTTAATAGGGAATGAAGGATACATAATACAACCCAACATAGTTTTTATATCTATAATAAAAAAATCTAGAAACCCTATAACAAATTAAGTAAAATATTTTTTTTCAAGATCCTTTGGTATTCCCTCAAATGTAGATCACATCAATATCTATAAATTGTTATCCACAGTGTTGAAATATTATAATTAAAATAAAAAATCCTTAAATATATGATCTCTGATCAATTACGTTTATGCAAAATGTTCTGCTATATAGCCCTGAGTAAATTCCTATGTTTGGAAATTGATGTTTTATAAGTGGATAATAAAATATAGAAAAATACATAAATTAATGATGAATATAAAAATTAACCAAATGTGGAGTTAATGAGGTTATATAGGTGAACTATTGTGTTTCTCCTTTGGTTTTTATGTATTTTGTTTTTTGAAATAGTAACACTCTAGCAGTAACAAGAATGTGATGCAAGCAGATAGGAGCAGTAGTAGAATAGAGATTTAGGTAGTAGGAGTTCATTTTTTTGGAAAAGGGAAATAAATCTAAAATAGACAAATAATGTGGGTTAGTTCACATGAAACACTTTATTTTTAGTTCTTATTTAGAATATATATAGTTTCATTTTAAATAAAATTAATGACATCCAATATCTATGACTACCCTTGAATGTAGTGTTTTATTCTCTAGACATTGACCAAGGGTGAGGTGTTTTCTACTCCAACTAACTCCACAACTCAATTAACAATAACTCTTATAATTGTGAAGTGACTAAAAGACATGGTTTTTAATTTTCCATAAAAAGGTTTCATCCTATTATTTAAAAACATGGCCCCTTCTCCAACCTTGGAATCCCTATTCTAAATTATTGAATATTGATAATATTTTTTACCATATAAAATTCATAACATTCATATGACTCCCTCGTAATTTCTTCAATGTCACTTAGTTCAATAGCTTCCTCTGAGAAATATAATTGAAGTCAATGATCATGTCCTTTACATATAAAAAATATGTTTTATATATTTCCACTTGTAGATGTAATGTATTTACAAATAGAAGTATTTATGAAGAAATCACGATGAGAGTCTTGTAAGATGTTATTTAATCCCACAATGTCTCATAAATCTTTTGAAACAAATAATTTCATGGCATAGAAATTTTTTTCTCTAATATTTTTTTATTTCTTTTAAAAACACATCATTCATACCACTAGAATACGGGTGGTAGGTTGTTCAATTTCTTTTAGAAAATACATACATCTTTATTAAATGCTAGATCATGTGATTTTTTAAGTGGGTTTGATTATCTAAAATGAATTATCTAGGAACTCCAAAACTATATTATATGATTTATTTTGGAATTTCACTATACTAGTAGCATGAATTTTGTAGAAACCTACTACCTCAACCCATTTAGAAACATATTCTATAGCCATTAGAATGTATCCATTCTTGTATGATAATGGGAAGGGTCCCATGAAATCCATGCCCCAAAAATAAATATCATAAACATCCAAAAATAATTTCTAAACTCTTGAATTCATCCAAAATATACAATGATTTGGCACTATTTGTAAGAAATCATCAAACTCTTAGAATCCTTTAATAGTTTTGTTTAGTAGAAATCATCCAACAAAACCTTTTGTGCAGTCATCTCCCCACTATTATGTACACCCCATGTTAGATAAATGGAAACACTATGGGATGGGTAAAATTAAATCCTCAATGACATAACTCCTCAAAAATACAATCATGAAATCTTATAAAAAGTTGATGGTAATCCTATATGTAATATTTAAACTCAGATATTTATCTCTTATTTTGGTTCTATGAAATGTACTTGAAAATTTCACCAAAATATACTATGTTTTTATAATACACAAACAATGTAGATTTTTATATAAAGGTGGAAAATAATTTTTCATCAATGAATGATATGTTGGTCTACCAAGGATTCTTAGTTTGGGTGTTATGAAGCATAGAAAAGTGGTCTAAAATAATATTTTCCATTATAATTTTTAGCAATTATTACCAAATAAAACTAAAATGGATGATGATTCTACCATATGATCCTTGTATTTGATACATTATTAGCCATAATTTACATGATATCTGAATAGTTAGTGGAAATGATCACCAAGGAAACTATCACTTAGTGTCTAAATCTTTCAATGGAAAAAATAACCATACCCATTTCCTTTCCGGAGGTTTAATAATTCTTATGGTCATCATCCATTAACTTTATATCATAAGAAATTGTATGTTACATCTTATACATCCACTTCACTAGAGAGACACATATTACTAGATCACTTTCTACACACATCACATCAAATGGAAACCTCCTGTGTATGATAGTGATCAATGGATAAGTAGTAACATTACCCCTAATACATATAATAAAATCAGTACATTTCTCAAAAAAATGTTGTGTCTTTAACAAGATGGGATCAAATCATCCTAGGGATCATAAAAAATTCATTACTGAACATATTTTAAACATATCCTAAAATGATTCTAATCCCCATGACATTCTGAAGAGTTGGTATCCAATATATTAACTCAAAATAATCAGTATCATCCTCTAGTCCCTTATTAGAAACATTGTGATGCAATAGAATTTCCTCAATTGTCATAAAATGATAGTTTTCCCAATTTAAAATGTGATTTTTTATTATCATATTCCTAAAAAATTTATACATTTTCAAAAATGTTTTCTAAATCCTTTCACACAACTAAAAAATAATTAATGAACATAATAATAATTCATTAAATCCTTTTCAAAAACATTTCCATCATAAATAGATAAAAAGTTGTCAGATCAATTCACAAGACAAATTGAATAAACTGATATGAAAATGTTCCTAATAAAAATGGAAGGCTTTTTTTCTTCTGATCCTCAAGGGAATTTTCAATTTAGTTTTACCCAGAGTATCTATCAAGAAAACAGTAATACTCATTTCTAGAAAACCTCAATATATTTTTTTAGACAATGTAATTTGAAAATTATCCTTCCTTATAGAAGTATTATGCTTTCTAAGGTTGTTAGAAACCCTTTATTTGATCACTATTCTTGTTTGAATGTTCACACTTCATTCAATTTTAATCACAACCACTAGACTCTTCTTATAGAATACTTAGATAAGACTTTCCTAAGGACTATCAAAAATAGTAAATTTTATCCAAGCATCAAGAATGATGATAAATTCCCTTCATACAATTTCATTGATGTTGATTATTCTCTAGGATGTCCCTATTGGTATAAACATAGGATCCATGGGGATTTTATGCATAAAATTTATGGACCAATACCATTGATAATTTCAATTTACCATCGAATAATAGACTTATACTTCCTTAATACATTAATTTTGTTCTCCTCATGGATTTACTTAATTTTTTTTGAGATAATTACTTGAAGTGTAGATAACTCATCTAGAAAAGAATATTTCAAATTGGTGGTTGTGTCTTGAGATCTTGATAGGGAAGATATTTTCATGAGGGAAGACACATGGGTTTGGGTGGGTTGAGGTCCTCACAGAACCTATTAAATAATTTGGAGAATAAATCATACTATAGAACACAATTATTTCTAAAAAGGGTTCCTCAAATAATTAATCTTTTTTAGTTCAATGAGTGTTCTATGTCAAACTCATCAGGGAATTCCATGAACTCCCCCTCAAACTCATCAAAATTATCCTTCTCCCTTCTAGGACTAATTCTTATATTGTTTCCAGTAGGGTACTCAGTTCCACCCTTAATTTCTTCTAACATCCTAGAAAACTCATGTTCTACTATTTTAAATTATTATTAATCTCCTAAAAACATATCTCAATGATAGATTGGGTCATGGTTGAATTATTTAGGCATTTGTTTATTGAAAACATTTAATTTTAATTTTTTCACCAGGCTTAGAATTATTTTTTCCTTTTGAGATATTGATGAGTACTCCCTGGGTTACTAGAAAGTTCCCACCAAGTATTATAGGTATCTCCCAATTAAACTCAATATCGAGTAATAAAAAATCAATAAATTTTTTTTATCACCACTAATCAATTTATCTACTCTACTAACCATGTTAGTGATGGATTTATCTACAAGTTTTAATATTATTGTGGTGGATTTTTAACACCAAATCTTATGTTTGAAACAAATATTTAGTAATTAAATTCATTCATGATCTAGTATCACTCAAACAATTGACCTACCTACTTCTCTATTTAATGTTTTAAGGGATGAAAATTTCAATAGATATTTATTTTTGGGAGGAAACCTATTCTCCAACACAACACTAGACACCTCTGTGACATTATTAGTTCAAAATTCATGAAAAGTTATCTTATTTGAATATATAATCATGTTGGATTTTGGATAATATAGGATTTTAATTAAAACCTCAATGAAATAAATTAAAAATAAAATTTTATAACAACATTTGTAAATATCAGTATTTCTTAATCAATGATTTTTTAATTAACTGTGGAAAATGAATTGATGTTGAGAGGTTTCTAACAGTTTTATGCATACCATTAACTTCTTCTTTAAGATTCTTATTACCATTATTTTATTTTATTTTCAATAAATTTTGTTTTACTCGTTTCAAATAGCTTTATACATAGTGTTTCTAGAATTAGTGTCCATATTTCTAGACTCATCATCCACTACATTTGAGTTTCTAGGTTCATCAATTTTTTATTATTTTGTAGTTTTGGGTATTTTCCATTATTATTAGTGCTTTTATAAACCACTCGTAGTTTTAAAATCCATATAATTTCCATACAGTTCAATAAAGTGTTTCTTATAAAATTACATTTACCTTTACCACCTACATCTCTAGGAAACATCCATGTTTGAATTTTTATATTTTTTATCTTAAAATCCATTTTTACTTTACCAAAACAATTTATAAACTGTTGTTCATCGTACCTAACTAACAGATTTCAGACCATACCCCTTACATCATCTTTTGTGTTATTGGATTCATCTTTTGGTTTAATTAGTAACTAATAACTTAGTTGTTGCATGTTATTAGGTGATTTAACATGTATATGGACTACCTACTCCCTTAAATAATAATTTTTGTGAGTTTTTATACCAAATATTAATTATGTTTAGAAATGGGTAACCCATTTGATAAATCCTAGGACTATATCCTCCCAAAGGATGATTTTCAGAATCATTAGATGTGTTATAATGATTGGGAAAAAATGAGTATACATTCCCAATCCTGACATAGTGGTGGAATTTCTCTAGAAGGGTGTTTTGATTATTTTAAGTGAGAAATGAAACATCTTATGACTCATCTTATTTAACAGAATTTGTTTCATTCATAAAAATTTTCCATATATTGTATAATTATTGTAACTATTTTTTTCAAATGTGTTATCATTTTTCTTAATACATTAATTGATCTATAACTAAATTATGTACCATCATATTTTGCAAAAAATGTTTGTGGTAAGGGTTCATCTTATTGTATATAGTATCCATGATGAATTTATATTTCCATTGGTGGTTAATACAATGTTTTTGTAATCCAATAAATGTATCTCAAACATCATTGAATACTTTTCCCTCAGCCATTATGAGAATAATGATTTTATGCCTAATTTTAGTTATCATTCTCTTAGGCTAAAAATTCATGGTCAATGATTTGTAAACATGGTCCTAGACCACAAATATTTCATCTTTATAATAATTGATACAATGTTTTAAAATTTACCTTGATGTAAAAAAGGTAATACTACCAGTTTAATCTCATCAACCAACTTTCTTCTTAGTGGTAGCTATTGAACACTGTAGTCGATGTCCAAGATGATTTCACGATGTTATTTATAGTGTATTTCGTTGATCTTTGGAATTTGGGACAACATTGATTATTTTATTTCAAAATTCCAAGACCTTGGTGAGAACCTAATGCATGAATTTTTACAAGATACAATAGAAAAAATAGTCTCATGAATTTTTCTAATCAAAAATTGCATTTGAAAATAGATTCACATTTCCTGGTGGTGGATTATCAATGTCTTATTTCTCAGCCTCTCTGTTATTTCCTATTTTTATTTTCTTCTGGTCTTCATAAAATTAATTACATATTTATCAATTTCAGGTATGAAAGGCGCAATAATCTTAGATTTAGTCCTAGTTTTCCTACACACGGAATCTTAAATAGATTTTTGTGAATATTTTTTCATATTTTTTTCTAACAGTTTTTTCATATCATGTTTTTTTATGTATTTCATGTTTTTTTTGTTTTTTTTCTATATATGTAAAAAATTTGATTCATTTCCACACCAAAATTTCATATAGTTTGTTTCAAAATTTGAAATTGGTGTTTTTAATGGAGATAATTTATTATTTATAACTCTACATTAAACAATTATAGTGTTTATAAGAACTCTATATATAAGTAAGTACTCGTATTTTTTGATTTAAGAGTATGACCCAGTTGAATAAAATTATATGTTAAAAACAAAAAATCTATAAATATATATGTAAAAGGATGGAATGGTGGTTAATAAGTGATGAGAATTAGGATTTTGGTCATTGTTATTCTAAGATCCAAAATTGAAAGAGAAAAATAGAGATTATTGAAAAACAAAACATGAAAAAGAGATTAGTTGATGATTAGGTGGAAGTTAGCTGGATGGTTTTTATGAATGCTTACATCCATTTATTAATTTGAATTAAATGTCATGTACATGAATAAAATTGGATATCCTAATTATAAATAGGTCAACCTCTGAATGAATAGATGGTATACCTTTCTAGATACCACAATCACTCATCCAATGAATGAGACAAATAAGTTATCACTAAATTAGAAATTGAAATTTTAACTCAGTGAGATTCCCTCCATTATTCATGATTTACATTTAATTAAAAAATCACATTGAAGACAACATGAATTTCAACATCGCCTAGAGCATCTTCTATTGAATCAATATTTATAGTAACAAATTAAAACTTAAAGATAAATATTGTGCAGAATCCATTGAAGAAACTGAATGAACAAAATAAAAAATTCCAACCAACACATCCCATTTCCCCACATATTTTTATAATAAGATCATGATTATATTTAACATGATTAATTATATTGTAATAGAAATGTTCATGATTAATGACAAAATAATCCAATGAAATGATATTAGAGTTCTCTATAACGAATATCTTTATTCTCCCTGTTTATCAATTCTCTACATGTGCTCTTCATTCTACCTATGACCCCACTTACCATATCCCACAATCATTTTTATTTATTATAATTTCAATTATTCACTAAAAACTTCTTGAATCACATGGTCCCGACTTCATATGAAATTACCCATCATCTATGTGGCATCATTATCCCAATATAGTGCCCTCACAAGTAACTATAACTAGGATTCCAATCATATGTATACCTTAAAAAAACTTCCATGTTGTATCCATGGTCCTTGTATTGGATTCCCTCCACCTGGATTGATCAATGGTAGTGATTACCCTATAATTTCACCTAATCTGAAACTCTCTCACATGGCCAAAAGGGGTTTCTTACGATACCTCGATCACACCTCCCCATATGCATGAGACTTCCAATTAGACATGGTAGTGTGATACATATAGTTGGGATACTATGCCCCCTATTCATCTGGAATATTCTCTAGATTTGATTTATGATATATTAACGTGATGGGCGGATGCTGGATTACGGACCAATGGTTCCCGAGTCAGCATTCACATACCCTGAAAATAGATGAATTCCCCAATCAGATTAAACCCAAACCATAGAGTTTCAGCTGAGCAAAAACTGTGAGAGAGGATTAAAATGGATTATGCGAGTAAAGAAATATACAAAGAAGAACTCCCCTTGATGTGGTGGACATGATTCATGAAGAGTCTGATAGGAATCTCCACACACAAAAAAGATGTCTAGGAGAGGGGTTGTCATTCCAAGGAGGGGGGCTGTGCTACTACCGGGGTTCTTCCCGGGGGTGTCATGCGTGTAAGAAAGGGGTTCGTCTGAGAGAGGTTATGACTATAGAGTGGGTGCAGGAAGAGGGAACCATGACATGGAAGTGGAAGATCTCATAGAGGTGGCTGCAGGGGCACATTGCACATAGAGGTAGAAAATCAGGGGGTTCGTACGCTGGGCTTGTGTGCCTCTCCCTTCACTTTCCCTCTTAAAATTGTAATATAAAAAATAATATGAATTAATTTTAAAAAATAATAATAATATTTATTATTATTTCCACACTCATTTAATGTAATTTTTCTTCATTAATATTTCTACACCCCTATTAGGTAAAACACAATACTTCATTAACACATCAATATATTTAAATTCTCTCCAATAAAATTTAATTAAATAAAAACTATAACTAATTTTTTTTACTTAATTATCCCAATATGAATTAATTAAATAAGACCACCACTTAATAGTGTTTTATTAAATTCTTTTTAACAATTAATTAAAAAATCCTCCATTTCAATTTTATTAATTAAATTACTCTTTATATTGAATTAAATAAAATTAAACCCAACACCACATTTATTCCTCATTTAATATTACCATTTAATATTACTATTCATTCAAAACCTCCAAATACACATTTAAAAATAATTTAATATTACCATTTAATATGGCCATTCGTTGATAACACCCTACTCCTCATTTACATTTCATTTAATTAAATTATCACTACATTAATTATATTAAAAAACCCCCAAAACTCATTTAATAAATTTCATTTAGACTAAAATAAAATAAATGAAACTAACATAATAATAACCATCATTATTGTAAATATAACATTTCTTTTATAAAACCCAAATATCCCCACTACACATCATTTTATTAAATTCTATTTAATTAAATTTATTTAAATGAAACAATTATTTTGGAAAACTTAATTAAATCCCCCTATTCAATTATTATTTTTATTCATAATAATAATAAGAATAATAATAAATAATAAATATTCTAGTCATAAAATAATACTAATAATAATCGTATTATTATCTTTATTCTACCTTAGATAAACCCAACACCTCTCTTAAAAAATGATTCATTATTAACATTGAAACACCTTATTTAATTAAATGAATTTCTAGAAAATTTGAAAATAATCATTTAATTTAACATAAGTATAACTACTCTTTTAATTAAACATTTATTTGACATACCCAAAATCCACTTTAATTTCAAAAATAACTTACATCCCAATAATCATGTAATTAAAATCAGTTAACATAAATGTTACACCCCATTTATCATGATACTAAAATCATTTAACATCCAAATAAAATTATATGCTAATAATAATACTGAAATTATTATTGTTATTAATTCATTCTTCTATTTAAACAAAAATATCTTATTTAATATTATTTAGTTGAAATAAATAAAATATTAAACTGGGTAAGCTGTATGGGTTGGACCGCAACAGTGCACAACCCTTACAGATCATTTAAAGTAGAATTTTCTAGATCTGGTGCTCCCAAGAATTATCAGGACACCCATGAAAATTATCGCATATTTATCAGGGAACAAAAAAAATACCTCTAAGTGTTACAACACTCATAATAATGTTTCATATCTTGGTTTAAAAACTTACCCGTTGATACAGAGGAAAAATTTGAAAACCATCGTAATTTAAACCTGGTTCAAAATCACAGGACATTATAGTAGGTCAAACCCTTAACATAAATAATATATTTATAGTAAACATATTGAGGTTATCAAATCATCATCTTATAATAACAATAGATTAATTTAAAGATTGAAGTAAAAAAATGTATGTTGATGAATGTTACCTCTTCTTCGAGTAACTCCTTTTCAATTTCCCTAAAAGTGTTCCTTGGTTATATTTATACCCAAATTAAGACTTATGGTATGAAATTAGGTATTTTTATATGCTACTTTAAAATAATATAAAATAAAGAATCATAGGTAGATGTCTATATGTGAGTGTAGTGAGTTCCCTATTATAGATAAGGATGAGAGGAAATCTTCTATATACTCAAATGTATTTACTATTGGAGGATCTATATTACCTAAAGTTGATCCTAAACTAGTAAGTGATGGTTTTTTGGGATTATTTGGTCTGTAAAACCATCCAAAAAACAATAATAATTATTTTTTAAATAGTTGTACCCTAGCTTCAATGATTCTATATTTTATTCATTTTTGGTTTTTCATTATGGTAACTATATTTCAATCCTATGTAATATATTAGTTAAGACTAAATAAAAGTGATATATATTATAAAAATTACAACCATTTATTCTAAATATTATATATAATTTATCAAATAAAACACACATGTTTGTTAGAAATTAATTTTATCATTATCCCATAAAAAATGAAAAAACACTGTTTTAACCCTAACCTTGATAATAATGATTTTATATCATATGGGTCAATATAATTATTATAAAATATAAATTAGTCCATTAAGGTAATATATTTTAAATTTATTATCATTTAGAATTATCTTATATTATGTCATGATTTTAGTGATTTAACTAATTTAATAAAATACCATGTGTCATAAAATAATATACATGTCCATTTTAATGTTTCTTATTTAATTTATTTTTAAAAATATACAAAAAATATTTATTTTAATTATATTAATTTCACACATTTTTAGCATGATATGTTAAAATAAAAATTCAATGAATTAAATTAATTCAATATATTTATTTAACATTTAACAAATTTATTCTTATTTATTTTTCTTAATTTTTAACAAATAATTTTTAGGGTTGGTGTTCATTATGTATTTAAAGTGCATAATTCATTTATAATAAATTAAAATAAATTATTATGAAAGAAAGAAGTCAATTATATTCCAAAATAAATATTATATCTGAAATTATATTATTACCTGTCCCAAATCATTATAAAAATTTAAAATAAAAAATGTTCTTTTGTACCCTTTTCATTAGATAACTCATTATATAGGTCTCATTCTTGTAGACATGTCCCAAAAACTAATAAAAAGAAATCCCATAGTGATAATTGTTGACATATGGGCATAAAATGGGTACCAGATATGATTCAATGGAATTTAACCGACAATGTTTAATGTTTAATCCCTCAGTAAAATCATTTTTACATTAATCTCTTTGAATAATTTAAATTATTTTCACAAATCATTACGGTCAACAAATAAATTTTTTCTTATTGGAAATTAAGAATTATTTTTATTTCAAATATGGATTCCATTTTTTCAAATCCAATTCACATAATTGGTCAAATTTATCTTCAAATTAATCCCATAGATGCCATGAGAATTCATGTTTTTAATGTGAACACGTACAATGGTTTATAATGACTTTATTACTAAATTAAATATAAAAATGATTCCACTAACATAAATTAGTTTATATAATGAATAATTTAACTAATGTTACATTAGAACAAATTGAAAATTTATTTCAGCATTAAAAAATTGTTCATATAAAAAGGTTTTTTAATTAAAATTCAATATATTTCACTACTTATCACAAATTGAGACATTTAAGAAAATTACAAAAATTTCACTATAAGATTATTTTGGTATTAATATTTTAAAAACAACATTAATTTTATCAAATATAATTTCTATGTGTTAATAAAATTGACTATAATATTTTATCCATGAATATATAAAATAAAATTTTGAATCAAACATATTTTTGATGGATAAAATCAATCTACTCAGAATTTATTGATTGTTCTAGTAAAAAATTATCAATAAATGATATTGGTTAAGAAATATATATGCATATATTTTAATTTTGGAAATAATATTTATACACTCTAATTTAACCGCTGTGTTATAATGGAATTATAAATTATAAGGTATTTATGTTTGGTGATTTATGTTGAATATGTTATAAGACACACAATTCTCGAGGATGAATGTAATTCCAGAAAATCATAGTGTTTCATGTAATAAAAAACATTCTGCATTTTGGTTCTTTTATTGTATCAAATATAAGAATCTTATTTTATAATTTATAGTTTTTATATACCACTTTAATACTTATCATAATTTAAATTTGAATTTAATCTCAATAATTAGTTGTTTCAAATTTAAAAATACATATTTTGTAAAACGACATCAAAAAAATGGGTTTATAATACAACCTCTAATGACATATAAGGGTACGTAAAAAAGATTATATAGAATATCCAATAAATAGTTTAACAAATAGGTTAACATATGTTGGAATAGATGAATGTCATTAATAATTACAGAGGGTGATTGAGGTCATTTATCCCAAAATACATAATGATTAGTGGAAAACTAAGGGAATAAAAACAAAAACATGTGATGATCAGAAGACAATTTGTTAAACATAATTGAATGGACTATGGTAATAATGTTATTTCATGGTCCTTTTCATATATTTGTATAATTTTATTACCCTCTAGAAAATATAATATAGAAATACACAAATATGATGAGTATAATTTAATGAATTTATAAATATCAACAACAATAATATCTTCTCACTCAAAATAATGAGTATTCGACAATAATGTTTCATTACTGAAGAAATAAAGTAAATATTTAAAGACCACATAACCATAAAATTTACAAAAATATATTCATCAAATCTTTATACATTAACCAAAAACAATATGGTAATTACATGGTATGATAGTTCAATAAATGAATAAAACATCATATTATACATTAATATTCAAAATTAAATATTAATACCAAATGATAAAACCAATTAATTATATAAATAACAATCCATAAAATTCTTCTAATTTTTTTTACTATCATAAAATCCCATGGTTTATAAGGATTTGACCATATCATATTCAAAGTTAAATTTACTGTTATTCCTAAAATAAAATCGCATATGATTTAAAAATAAACATAACATTTACCTAGAAAAATTCATACAAAATAGGACATCTTTTAGTCCATTGGTAGGTGCATTAACCATGTATCTATTCTGTTGTTGGTTCAAGATTCATCTCATTACTATATATGTTAGTTTATCAGTCAACCTTCAGGTTTTCCATCAATTTCTTTTATAAAAATTGAAAAATTCCTCCCTAAATAAATCATAATGTTGAACCTAGCAGTTAAAATAGCCCATACCTATAAATTTCTCAAATATATTCATTACTCACATTATGATATTATCTCTTGTAACCACAAAAGGGTTACTATGAAATTGAATTTAAGATCATGGACATGCAATGAGATATATGTGGATCCCTCCAAAATATATGAAATTGAGGGATGGCCGAGGCCATCATCAGTAACAGATATCCATAAATTATTGTGGTTAGCTAGATATTATAAATGATTTTTGAGAAGTTTCTCATGATTGTCTAACCCTCTTACCAAGATAACTCGGGAGGGCTTAATGTTTCTTTAGAGAGATGAATTAGAAAATTGATCCTAGAGTAAAAATAGAGGCTTATCACTGCACTCGTGATCACTTAACCCACAAGTGGATGACATTTTCAGTATTCAATGAAGCTTTGAATTAGGGTATGGGTTGTGTGTTGATGAAAAATGACAAAGTCATTGCCTATGATTCAAGGCAATTGAAAGTTTATGAGAAGAATTATCCAACAAATGATTTGGAGTTTGCTGCGATGATCTTCGCTTTAAAGCATTAGTGGGATTATCTCTTTGGGAAGTAGTGTGAAATATTTACTGACCAAAAAAGACTCAAGTATATATTCACACAGAAAGAGTTGATGATGCGCCAAAGAATATGGTTAGATATGATCAAAGACTATAAATTCTCAATCCATTACCACCCAGATAAATTGATCAATGTGGAAGATGCTCTAAGAAGAAAGGACCTAGTAATTAAATCGGGGATGGGAATTGAGAAGGGTCAAATCCCCTTAAATTGATGAATATGTACATGGGAATCATAAGGAATTGAACATCATCAATACTTTCACTAATTATTTCTCAACCGTCTCTTTTGGAAAGGATAAAGAATGCTCAAAAGAATGATTTTGGAATTCAGAAGAATGTGGAAGCTATCAGAAATGGGAAATCCTTGGAGTTTAATGTTAATGATGAAGGAATTTCATGATTTGGGAAAAGAAATTTTGTTCCATGAAGTTCAGAGCTGAAGAAAGAATGTTTGGATGATGCACATAGTTCAAATTTCTCTATTCACCTAGGAAACAACAAGATGTATCGATATCTCCATGATCATTATTGGTGGGATAAAATGAAGAATTTGATCACTGAGTATACATCAATGTGCCTGGTGTGTCTAAAAATGAAGGCATATAGGTAGAAGTTTAAAGGGATGATGCAACGATTGCCCATACCAGCCTGGAAATGGGAGAACATCTCCATGGAATTTTTCACCAGTCTTCCAAAGACATCCAAAGGAAACAATGAAATCTGGGTTGTTGTGGATCATCATACAAAGTCTACACACTTTATTACAATTAGAGAGGATTTCTCATTGGATCAACATGCATGAATATATATTAGAGATGTGGTAAGGCTACATGGAGTACCATTATATATTGTATCTGATCAAGATTCAATATTCTTATCTATGTTTTCGAAGAGTATTCAACATGCTCTGGATACTGAACCGAACATTAGTACGACCTATCATCCTCAAACTAATTTCTCATATGAGCGAACTATTCAGACATATGAGGATATGTTAATTTCATGTTTTATGGACTTTAAAGGATGGTGGGACAAAAATAATCCATTGGTTGATTTCTCATACAATAACAGTTTCCAATCGAGCATCATAATGGCGCTTTATAAAGCCCCATATGGGAAGAGGTTCAATACACCAGCATGTTGGGATGATGTCAATGATCATAAGCTTCTAGGACCAGAAATGGTCGAAGAAATGGTGGAGAAGGTGAAAACCATTCAGTAGCTTACTAAGGCATCCCAGAGTCGACAAAAGATTTATATAGATAACCATCAATGAGACCTTGAGTTTAAAGTTGGAGACATTGTATTTGTAAGCGTATCTCCATGGATGAAGGTCACGAGGTTTGGAAAGAAAGGGATGTTATGTAATAGGTACATCAAACCCTTCCAAATTCTTGATCGTGTTGGGGCTGTGTCCTATCGACTAGCACTTCTACCTACCATGGGAAAAGTACATGATGTCTTTCTTTTATCCCTCTTAAAAAAGTACATACCAGACCCTTCAAATGTAATCTATTCAGCAGTAGTACAGCTAGAGGATGCTCTTTTTTGAGGAGAAACCAGTGAAGATCATAGATCATAAAGAAACATTTCTACAAAATAAGACAATTACTCTCTTCATGGTGTTGTGAAAAAACCACAAGTTTGAAGACCTGACATGGGAATCAAAGGAAGTGATGAAGTATAGTTACCCGCATTTGTTTTACAGTGGGAAGAAGAAATTTCGAGGGTGAAATTTTTTAATGGGGAAGATTGTAATGACCCAAACATTCATTAATGGAAATTCATCTTGATCAAAATAAATGTATTATTATTGTTATATAATATATGAAATTAATTGGCTTTATGTTTCTGTATTTTAAAGAACCATTATGAATTGTGATAGTTTCTAATATAGTCGTTGAACAGTGATCACATGATTAGTATAAATATAGGGCTTTAACAAATTCAATTTACTCAGAGAAAGGAAGCGATGGACTCATCCAGTAGACTTGCCCTGTATGAATCCCATTTTTCAGAGCTTAGAAATGAGGTTTCATCATTGGGATTATCTCTTGACCAAGCCCAAGTTGAGGTTGAACACATTATGTTTCAGTGGAACCGACTATGGGAGAACTTGAAGTTAATAGATATTACCACCTGAGTGATGCTATCTGAGACACCACAGGAGTCCGTCACCATCGTACACCTTACCTTTCGGTCATATGCTGGTGATATAATGGCTTATGTAACAAGACCCTGGCACTATGACTATGTACATTAGTTTTGTATAAAGAATGTGCATTAATTTATTATTGTTACTTTGTAATTAGTTTTTAAAGGACAAATAGTATTTTTTCGACTAAAAAATCTAATTTAATGAATTCATGGATTTTTTAATTAAATAATATTTTAATGAAATATTATTATTATTATTATTAAATTACTTTTTATAAAATATAAATTATCATATGATTTTAGGAAAGCAATTGTAATTTTTATTATGGTTTGAATGCTGTTTTTGTCAAAACCCATGAATTTTCGATAAATGTCGGTTTTTATTATAAAATTGAAAATTAAAAAATTTTGAAAATTATTTTGATAAAATGAATATTATTTTTTGGAATCAGGATGTCAAAATTATACATCGGTGAATTTTTCATAATTTTCAGAGACAGTTGAATTTTAGGTTAAAAATTAAAAAACCATTTAAATATATAATGTGTTTTATGACATCATAATGACCCAAATCTGATATAATAAAATTATATAAACATTATGTTCGTACAATATATGTCTTACCATTAAAATAATATGATATTGGGTTTGTATGATTTATTTTAGAAAGATTAAGTGGACCCTTCAATGCTAATAAAACATTTTGTCTTATTAAATTGTTTTCCATGAAAGTGTGACTCACCTCCACATGACCAACCTTATTATTATAATAATTTCGGCCATTGGCCTTATAAAATATTGTTTTCCACTCCCCTTTTGAAAAAACCATGTGCAATAACCATGTGCTAGATTGTGGTTTTGATTAGTTTAATGTGAGGTGTTCCAAACCTAAATAATAATGATTTCTCTCTCCATTCCTATATAAACCCACCCATGCTCCCAAACCCTCTTTAGTCAAAGCCTTTGGAGTTTTAACAACCCCTTCCATCCCCAAAGTTTCCCAAGCTCTCATGATGCCTCTCTCAAGCCTCTCCCAAGCCTTTGGGATCACACATCCATGTAAGGTATTTCTTCCATTCTCATTTTGTATAATTATATTTAAGTAGTGATTCCATTTTTTTCAATTATAAATGTTGGGGTATGATTTTGAAACTCCCCCATAAATCCCTTATTATTTTTGTATGATGTTATACCCCTTTATCTCGCATTAATTCCTCCCATGTACAAATGTTACCATGCCGAAATTCCTTGATTGATTTTTCTCTTCTCATTTACATCCAAGTAATTATTTTGTATTATGCATATAAATTCCTTTATGTTATTTGGGAGAGGTATCAATATGACCCCATTACTGTCCATTTCATGTAAATATGACGTTACACCCATTTCTCTCTCATTAACAAATTTTTATTAGTTCTTATTTCACGTCGTTATGTTGCCGAAATTGTACTACGATTTTCCAAGCCAATTTTGTTGTGTAATTAATAACTTTCCCATTTATCTATCAAGGGTATTCACCTTTATGAACATTTATATATTGATTATAAAGATTCATGTATGTATTACAAATCCCTTTATCATGGAATAAATTATGATGATTGATTCTATGTGGTATGATTCATGAGGCAGACTTATGCATGAAATTAAATGTTTATGAAGGGAGTGCCCTAATAGCCCTCCAATGCATTTCGTAAAGTATATTATCATGATACATCATGTGAAATGGTTGTTGAATTATGCTAATTCCATTACAATGAGGTTTTACTCATGATTCATGTTCATGGAGGGTTTACTCACTCTCTAGGTGCAATGAACATTGGCTTATGCTAATTATATGTTATGTTTTGTTGCAACATTTCCATGTTTCGATTATCATGCTTTATCATGACTTATTGTTCATGTTTCTATTGTGATCCGTTGTTATTCCTATTATCTAACATGTACTATATTCCTCATGTTATTCTCTGTTTATTCCCTTATTGGGCATTATAGATCACATTTTTCTTATGCATGTCCTCAGGTTATCCCATGTAACTCTAAGTACGATGGAATGTAGTCGTCATTTGAAGGATGTTATAAACAAAGATGTTGTGTGTTTTATGTTCTAAGATGTTATGTAATTTTACTAAGCCATGAAGACACTAGACCTCTCGATCTTCTATGTTGAATCAAGTGAAGATTTGTTATAATAAATCTAGTTTAAGGATGTACTAAAAAGTAGGGTTGTAATAGGGCAGCCCAATCATATAAGCTGTAATGGGCTCAAAAAAATCCATCTAGTCCACCAAATCATATAAGAATTTGTATCTCTACTGATGATTTCTAGTCAAACCCATCGTATATGTTATTATGGGTTGAAATAACACTATCTAAGAAACCCAATCATATATGCAATTTCGATGAACCATAATATAAATATAGTACACAGAGCATTCATTTAATCATAAAACACCCAAAAAACCATTATTTCCTTTAAAAAATTATGATCCCTTTTAAAACTAATGGTTTTTAGGTCAATATAATTGAATAATTATTAAATTGTGGAAAATAAATGAGTTTATAACAATATCATTAAAACATGTTTGACATTTTTAATGGGAATGTGGTTCTATAATAATATCATTAGGGAAATATAAATCCCCCAACAAAATAATATGGATGGAATCATTACAAAAATATCCCAGTAGAGGATTAGTAACATAAATATTTATCTAATTTGAATAATTTTAATACCCTTAAATGTTCATTTATAACATTATTTGAGGAAAATATCTATA
Source organism: Viscum album (assembly GCA_963277665.1). Taxonomy (NCBI): domain Eukaryota; kingdom Viridiplantae; phylum Streptophyta; class Magnoliopsida; order Santalales; family Viscaceae; genus Viscum; species Viscum album. The sequence continues at coordinate 641,224,449 of OY728141.1, read as the reverse complement.
TCATATTAAATTTTATTTTTTAAAAAAATAAACAAATTGGAAAAATACATATCTTTGAAAAATATTTTTTAAAATAATAAATTTAAATAATATTAATAAAAAAATCTATATAAATAAATATGTAATATTTCAAAGGAAGATTCAAATAAATTTTGGATATTTATGTGGGTAGTTCTATACATGATGTATAGAACATCATAATTTTCACCCAAAAAAATAATAGAAATAAGACTAGTTTAGAAGGTGATAATAATATTCCTTTTGAATAATTTTTTAATAGTCTACATGGGAAACAATTCCTTTGATAAATACTTTTTTAAAAGTTAAAAAAAATTTGAAAACATTTTTAGAAGACAAGCAGTTGAAAGAATATATATATTCATTCAAAGAGGGAAATGAATCTAGATTTTGTTGAAATCAATTTCCCAATTATTCTATTAAACTATGTATATAACAATTTTCATATTAAATTAAAATATCTTGAAAAAAATTATTATAATTTAATTTTTTATATTATTTCATCGTTCGAGAATTAATCATACTTAATACCGATAAATGATAAGATTGTAAAAAATACACTATCTGCTTTTATAACACTGGATCATATCCCCCAGGAAAGAATAAAATTTATAAAGCATAAAATATAATGAATACATGAATATTAATTATATAACCTGTTAAAGGGGAAGTATATATACCTCATAAAAGATGATAGGTGTATAACATTACAAACATCTAAAAGAAGGAAAAATATAAAAAAATGACTTTCCTATTTGGTTACTTTTAAAATAAAAACACATGAAATATAATTCCAAAAATGTATTAAAAAATATCCATTAAAGTATTTACAAAATTCATACATTTACATCAATGTTATTTATATACACTCCATGAAAAAATAGTTTTTCAATAAGGAATATATCTCAAAAATATAAAAGATAGACGAGTTGGACACTTAAATTGAGTTTGACTAGTTGTGACAGTATTTATCTTCCCAAGTAATAAACATGTGTAAATTATTTTTTTCTGGGAAAATTGTTTATTTTTCTTATAATTTTTATTCAATTTTTAGGATTTTGTATACAATGACTTATTCAATTAGGATCTCATCGGATGTTTTGACCCAATTAGGATTATGTGACTAAAACAGTTTAGGTAAGTTGCATATTATATGAATGGTCATTATTTAATAATATATAGAATAACAATCATAAAATATTTATAATATTTATAAATCCATTATACATACGAAAAAATCATGAAATATGGTTATTGAAAAACGAACTGATATTACGATCATGTGGATGGTAGGTCACTCATATGACTGAGTATCTTTATCATTTACTCAATGACCATTATGAAAAGAAAGATGGAATTTTAATATTTAATGTTAAAAGAAATTTAAATTGAAATATTAATATAAAAAATTAATATACTAAAATTTGTCATTCAATTTACTTCACTTATATCACTTTTTCTAACATTTAATTTAGTTAATTAAAAATTAAATTATTAATATGTTGGAGGTTCATAAGAATATATAGTGATTAATTAATTTTTAAATAATTAAAAAAATCATTATAGGAAAACAATAATTTCTCGTTGAAAATAATATTCATAACTGATTATATATTGTTTATGCTTCTATCCCAAAGCATCAAATAAATTAAATTGAAAACTGGTTCCTTTTTATAATTTTCAATAAATAACTTATTATATCTGTATTTCATGGATAAGTGTCCAGAAATATTTTTAACAAAGGTCATAATATCATAAGTGTAGAAATATATCCATTAAATGGATTTTTTAACTAGTTTCAATGATATTTATCCCCTAAATTTTAAATTTTAATTCATCGGTTAGGTAATTTCTTCCTTAATCATTATCATGAATTTTTACTCCTTTCACTAATCATTGTGGTCAAAAAATAAAATTTTATTTATTAGAAATTAGAAATTATTTTATTTTCATATTTGGAATCCATTTTTTCTAAATTTAATTTATATAACTATAAAACTTTAATTTAATATTAATCATGCAGATGTGATGAGAAAGATTATGTTTTAAGTTTAAATTAACAAATGTTTACACATTTTTTCATATCAAAATTCAAAATGAAAATGATTCGAATTTTTTAAATTGGATTAATTTTTTTATAATTGAAATATTTTATTAATCTATTTAAACTATATAATTTATCATTATATTTATTTAATGAAAAGCAGTTTTAAATTAAAAATCAATTTTTGTTCAATTCATCAAAAATTAATATTTTTCAAAAAAATACAAAAACTTCACTTTAATAAAATTTTTGTATTATGATTTTCAAAATTAATTTATTCATTTTTAGATACACTTTATAAATGTTAAAAAAATTATACAACTTAAATTCCATGAAGATAAATAAAAAATATTTTTGAATAAGGAAAATATTTGATAAATAAAATCATTTTAATAAACATTAATTGATTGTTTTACTAAAAATTTATCAATAAAATATATTGAGTAAGAAATATATATATATCCTAAAGTAGTTAATACTATTCATACATTCTAATTTAATCGATGGGTTATATTGGTAATATATCATGGAATGTTTAAGACTTGTGTTGTGTATTGAATATTCTATTAAACAAAAAATATTAGAGTTTAGTGTAATATAAGATAAAAAGGGTGTTTTGTGTAATTAGATACAATATCATCATTGTGTTTATATTATTCTATCAAATATAATTTTCTTATTGTAAAATCTTGGGGTGTCGCATCCATAGCCCATTTAATAAATTATGTCATCATAGTTTGAACTTTATCTCAGTAATCAAATATTATACATTTGAAAATAAAATTTTTTATACTCAAATAGTAAAAAAGGATTAAAAAATCATTTTAATAAAAGTTAAATCTAATTACACATGTAATATAGAAAACATAGAACTATGTTTCCAAATAATAGAACATATGCGCAAAAATAAGAAATGTATATACAAATAAAAATGCTATTGAGGTCATTGATCTCATTAAAATGAATTATCTATGGAACATTAACGACATAAAAACAATGAATCAATGATGATAAAAAAACTATAGGTACGTTATAATTTAAGGTAATAGGATAATAATTTTGTTTTAAGATCCTTTTTTTGATATTTGAAAAATTCTATTTTCGTCTCCACTAAGAGTATACTGAAATATTTTACCTTGATATGTATAATTTAATTCTTTAATCAATTTAAACCACAAACATATATCTTAATCCAAATTATTAGTAATCAAGAAGAATTATTCCAATATGAAGTAGTAAATGAAAATTTAAATACCACATATCCATAAAAGGGAAAATAAGATATTCATTATATCTTTAATCATTAACCCAAACCAAAATTATTATCATATTGTAAGATAATTATCTAGATATATAATATTTTATATGATAAATTAATCATAAATATTCAATATTAATACATAAATTTCAAACCAAATCAATCCATAATAAAAATTCAATAAAATTATTAAAAACAATTCCTAGTTATGATTGAAATTCAAGGATTAGATAGATTTGATCATATATTCTTCCAATATTTATTATCCATTATTCCAGAAAAAACTTCTAATGTTTCTAAAATAAAAACAACATTTACTGTCAAAAATGTTAGAATAAACCAAGAATATTCTAGACCATTAGTGGGAACTACCCCTTGTATCCCTTTGGTTGTTGGATGAAGCAACATGACCAATCTATATGTGACATGTTTTCACCCAATCTTCAGGTTTTCCTTTTATTTCTTTAATAAAGATGAAGAATATTCTTCTCTAAATAAAACATCAAATTGATCCTATATGTTCTAATTCCATATCAAAAAAAACATATCACAAATTATCATTAAAAAAATTATGATATACTTTCTTAAAACATCAATATTATATCAAAGGCATTGAAATTTTGATCATCCTTAATAATATAGACATTTGATGGTATCCCTAACTCTTAAGATAACCTTAAATTAAACCATCCAATTCATCAATGTTTTCGTTACCAACCAATTATTCAAAATATAATAGTCTAGAACCCACACTCTTAGATCAAATGTTGTTATTCTAAAGATTACATTTTTCAGATTCTATGATGATAATTGTGACTCGTATTTTTTCATCTAATCCATACAACATGAGAATGAAAAATTTGATCACTCTCATTCTTGATGTCCTTTTAGGTTTAGAGTTTTAGGTAGTTATGAAAAATTACTACATAAACAATACCAATTTAATAAAAATTGAATTTCTACCACTTAACCCTTATTTTCTTATTTCATATTAAGTCATTATCATCTTTAATATTAAATCCCTTCTAGAAATAAATTTTTAAACAAAATTCATTATGAATTAAAGAATTGGAAACATAATAATGATGATCTCAAATTATTAGTAAGTATAATGATAATAATTACCATTTAAATATCCTAAACGAGCGTAATATTGATTTTGTGTATGGTCACTTAATGAGGGTGTGCAAGAGAATCATAAAAGAAATCATACTCATCAATACCATGATCATAAAATATGAAAAAAATAGATAAGTAAAGAGTCATCTGAAATAATAATCATGATCCATGTGAAGTCAATCATGATGAAATGAAACATTATAAACCAAAAAAAATTAATTAAAACCCTTTAATTTACCTAGGAGTTACATATTAATAAAACTATTTAAAACAATATCAATTAAATTTACCATATAGCTGACTTCCAATATAATAATTACCCAATGACTTATAGAGCTATCTAGGAACACCAATAATTATTGTTATAACATGCCAAATCAGTTCAATATAGGTATCCCCAATATATAATCTTTATTATGCACACCTAGACCAACCTGGGATATACCATCAAATAATCTATAATGGGATCACCAATCTCTATTTGTGATAAAACATCATATATCTATAATGGGATCACATGGTGTTATCTAGGCCACCCCATAATATATGTAATTTTTTAGAACAAAATTAGGAATATCATTCATAGATATTTCATTTAATAAAAATACTCAATGTAGTAATCATTATTCCCTTTATAACATGATCACCCCTTAGAAAATTAATGGATTTAGGTCAATCACTGAAGACATGAAGAACCTAAGAAAAATAAATCATTTTGATTAAAATATGTTTGAATCATAATTAAAAAATGGAAAAAGAATCATGGTTTATAATTATCTCTTTATAAAATGTGATTTCATCCAAAGAAAATAAGTATTATATCATTACAAAAATTCAAAAGTGAAGATAACCTAAACTAATGGTTGTTAAAATTGATGAATGAAAAATCATTTATAGTTATTTCAGAACATTATTCATTGAAATATCCTTTTCATTTTTGAAATCATTTTTAAAAAATATATTTGTTTTTGGAATATTATTTATTTTTAAAAAGATTTTAACCACTAATAATTTTAGTAATATTATGAAAAAATTTCATTAAAAATCACCTTGTAAACTATCAAAGGTAGATTCAATGAAATGACAGTCATGTTAGTGGGTAATTCCATACATTCCTTAATTAAAACATCTTTTCCATTGTAAAAATGTTATAATGGTTACTTGTTTAGGAGGAGGAAAGAAAATTCCTTGGGAAAATTTTTTAAATGGAAAAAATATGTAAAAATTTCTTTCATCAATCATTTTTAAATGGTTAAAACATTTAAAAAATTGTTTTCAGAGGAAAATATATTTCTAACTGAAGAGAGAAATAGAGTCATATTATTAAAAGTTATTTTTTTATTGATTCGAATTACCAATGTGTAAAGAAAATATATCTATTACATTGAAATCTTAGGAATAACCATAGTATATAGAATTACTTTTATAATTTCAAAACTTGAGAAATAATCATATATAATCCTGAAAAATTATAAGATTATATGAAAATAATATTAAAACATTTGTAACATTGAATCATAATCGACGTGAAATAAAAAAATTAAATTAAATATATAATATAATTAAAATAATGATATTATTGACATATCAATTAAATGTTTTCTATATAAACCTCATAAAATAAAATAGGTGGATAACATAAAAAATGTCTCAAGGAAGAAAAAATGTGAAACAAATCCATTACCACTTTGGTAATATTGAAATATTAAACCCCATTAATATTAAATCCTAAAATAGATATTAAAATCCCCATTAATTTTAGGTATATTAATAATTCAACAAATTGATGGTTTTATACACGACAAACAACCAAAACAAGTATTGAATATGGTTTAGATATCTTATAAATACATGTGAGATGAGAAAAACCCTTACCCTTACCCTCACTTGTCATTTATGACTTTATCATCCTTAAATATTAACATATGATATTAACTTACATTATTTCATATACTTTTTCAATTATTTTATCATTTTTAACTTATTATTATATAATATACAATTACTTATTCTATATAGTTGTCATCTGATGTTTTTACCATATTTGGCTTATATGTCAATAAATATTAGGTAGGTTGAGTGTAGTCTAAGAGGGAATTATTTAAAAATATATATAATAATAATTATTAAATAAATATAATATTTTCAAATCGTTTATAATTTAAAAAACAATGAGGAATGGTGGTAATTAAAAATGAACCAACCTTATGATCATAGAGATAGTAGGTCATGTGTACACATGAGTGAAATGTCCATTTTTCCAATGATCATTATAAAAAACCAAAAAGTTATCATTATATATTGATCATTATATAACAATAAAAATATTATGTAATTATAAATAAATAAATATATATATATATATCATTTATATAATTTGGATATGAATAAAATAATCACATCACATTGAGGTGGTAGAAGTCCACACATCCATGTCCGTGGTAACTCATCTGAGTAAATACTTTTATTTTTTCCCAATCAACTTCTATTGTTCTCTTTATGAAATAATTAAAGATTCGGAAATTAGAGGAGGAATTTTTAGATGTGAGTTATTTATTTTTTATTGTTTAAATTGATTGAGATTTGTGAAGATGTGAGGTGGTTTACATCCCGTTTATAGTTGAGGGGGAGTGGAACTGTTAAAAATACTCTAATTTATTCACTATTAAGAGGTAAATATTATATATAGTTGATTAAATATTTATAATTAATTGATTTCAGAGGATATATGTTCTATAAAAACCTCAACCACACAGTTGTACACTTGTTTTGAACATTTTTTTATAACTATTATGATTCATATTTTTTTATTTCAGTTTTTATTATGGTAATTATTTTTCTAATGTCTAAACTTTTTCCATTAAGAATAAATTAAAGTGATAATTATTTATAAATTTAGTACCAATGACTATAAATATTATATATAATTTATGTAATTACAATATCATGTTATTTGGAAATTAATTTCTACAGAATCACATTTAAGGAACACAAAAACATCTTTAACTATAACTCTACTAATAATGTTTTTAAAATTTAGGTGTTGATATGTTCATTAAAAAATTATTTTAACGAACCATATTTTTTATTTATTAATATTTGAAAATATCTTTTAATAATATTGTTTATTTATAAATTTTAAATCTTTAAAAAAAATATCATATATCTAAAAATAACATTAATATAAATTTTCACATTATTTGTTGAAGTTAAATTAAAAAATATCATAAAAAAGATGGAATTTGAATATATTGAGATAAAGTTTTATAAAATGACATATTAATCGAAAAAAGTAGCATAAAAATTTAATTTATTTAATTAATATAACTTTTAATATTTTTGTTATTATTTATTTTAGTTATTTATTAACTAAATAATTAATGAATTGGTGTTTCTTATGTTTTTAATGTGATTAATTAAAATCAGAAAAATTCAAAGAAACTGTCATGATAGAAAAACATCAATTAAATTTCAAAATAATATATAAAACAAAAAATATATTATTTTTTCCAATCCTAAATCTTCAGAAAATATTAAATGAGAATGGTTATTTTTTTTTTATTTTTCATCACATAAATTAATATATGTCACCTTTAGGGAAAAGTGTCATAAAAAATATAGAAATAGATATTATGGTCATAAGAGTTAAAATATAATCATAAAATGGGGGTTGCATTATTTTCAATAAAAGATTATAATTATTTTAAACTGATTATAATATTTTTCCATGAATATTAATAAAAACTTATTTTGATGAAAACTTATTTTTGAAAAATAAAATCACCATAAAAAATATTTATTCATTGTTATGGTAAACATTTATCATTAATATATATTTATTATAGTGTTTTTATATATTAATATATTTATTTAAAAAATTATTTAATTTTATTCATACTATACAATTTTATGGCTAGTCTATAACGGTAATACGTATAATGGGGTGTCTATGTTTAGGGTTTCATGTTGAATATGCTATCAAATATAAAAAACTATTGGTTCTATGTAACACAAGATAAATCTAGTGTATCATGGGACTAAAGATAATCTCAATGATAAAATTCCATTATATTATCAAATATAATTTTCTACTTTTAAAATATTGGTGTGTTAGATAAATTTTTACGTTGCAATCTTTTTTAAAAGCATTACATCTCTAGTACGGGATTCTAGACTACCGCATCAATTTATCAATGAGATTTTTATCATTTTAGATTCACATGGATGGCAATAAGAATATATTTAAAAAATATATATGTTGAATATGAAATATTTAGGATTTTTTAATGAGTAATTATTGTTTAACTTTATTTTATTCAATCCATTGAAAAGTGAAATCATCACTCATATGTAAGTACATACAATCATCTCCACAAAGTGATTTAATTCATTTTTCATCAACAATTTATATGAATAATATTATTATTAAAAAAGAATAATAAATATTATACTTTCTTCTTGATTAAAATTTTTTATATGATGAAAACATTACCGATGAGAATGAACCGGAACCATCTAACAAAAGAAAACATATTAAAAGTAGTTATCTCCCATAATAATGATATTAATAATTAATTGATAGTAAATGGGTAATAGTATTTTATAAATAAATCAATTATGATATGATATATGTTAATATAGTACTAAAATATATTTAAAAATAAAAATAATTTTATTATATATGATATTTTAATTTGCAATAATAAATACAAGATGGGAGTTAAATGGTTTTCCATATTGATTTAATTTCTATGACATTATATTATATTCACTAATTTTATCATATTTTTAGTGTATATAAATCCCATGAATTTCTTTTTCAATTATTATCATGGATATTTCTATATTTATAAATCCATAAAAGGACATCGCTCTTTCATGTGGTCAAAATTTGGATATCTTTAGTGAAGTATGCGTTTATCATCATAAATTTTCATCATTGTGATATATGTAATTGTTTCCCCAATATTATTTTAAAATGTGTATGTAAATCCATTTTTTTATTTTATTTCTTTAATATCCATTTGATAAATATATTTAACTTTCATTTTAAATTATTCTTTCATGGGTTTTATGATTCAAAAGATACAAAAATGGTAAGGTGTTTATGTTTCAATCACAATTAAATCAGGAATTATTAAACTTGAATTACCATTGAAAGAAAATTATTTGGTCCTTATTTTATAAAACCCTTTTATTTTTTTCCTCTTGTTATTCATAGAATTTAAATGTAATTTGAATAGTTCCCATACTTTGGTAATTAAATTGATCGAGAAAATGTTTTTTTAACCAAAATATAATAACATTTCATTCGAGAATCCATTTTTATATATAAATTTTGTCATTATCAATGTAATGGATATTAATACTAATCTACTATGATATCTGAAATTCATTTATATCCATTTATTTCAAATTAACAGAATAAAAAGAATATTATTTTCCTTTTTTAAATGAGGACCTTATGAATTTTTATCAACAATGTGAATGGAATATTTATTTTACCATGCATTACATGGATGAAATTTTTGGTTTCATGAATAATCAATGTATTGAAACATCCATTACAATTTTCCATGATTATTCCAAAATATTATTTTTTAATTAATTTTCTGAAAATTTTATATTCTAAATAATGAAAATAGAATATTCATTAAGAAAAATTATAATGGTATTTTTAGAAAAAAAAATCATCTGTTGTTAACATCATTTGATATTAATTATGAAGTAATTGGATATGATATAGTAATAACACCATTATCAGTTATCTATATTTTTTACGATTATTAAGACACTATTTTTATGAAAACTATTTATTTTATAGAGGTTATAATTTGAAAAACGTTTTACAAAATCTATAAACATTATATTAATTATGATATGATGATATATGATGAGGTCTTTATTGTATTATAGAAACATATGAATCTATTTTTATTATGTGATATGTTGAAAAAGACTTATATATCTATACAATGAATCAAAAATTATGGATATTAGATGACATAATTAGGATTGGAATGGGGACTGAAACCATTCATTAATATACTATATCCACTATGATAGTCTTATGTGTGAACCATAACTATGTATATAATGGAATGAAGAGTTATCCAAATCCACTATAATCCTCTCGGTAGGGAATTTTGAGTGAACAAATGATTTAATATGATTATTTTTATTCCAAATATTTATTTTTTATGCTTATGAAATTTTATAAAGCAATAAGACTAATTATTGATGATCATGCACTCTTAAGACATAAAAATTTGTGTTTTGAAAAAGCTATATTCTTGGATTTACGATTAATGATATTTGAATTATTGTGTATGATCATTTTGAGTTAGGATTATGTTATCAAACACAATATTTTGTCTTATTATCTTCTATGATTGTGGATTGGTTACACTTTTGTTTATTATTATTATGCTTATGAGAATGTTTCATTTCACCAAGTTATGAAGAAATGTTTTATGTAAAATATTCCTAAAAAAACTATATTTTATTAAATTTGTCGAGTATTATTTATGTTTTAATTAACTAGTTGTTTGTGTCTATAAGATTTCAAGTACACTAAACCTTTACAACTATTTCATGGATAATAATTTTATGATTTCAATATCCAAAAAATCAGATGTAATTAATATATTTCAAAATTATATTAATATAAAACAAAAATACTAAAAAATTACCATTACACAACTTTTTATAAGGAACTATATCAATGGGTTGTGGTCAACTCTCCACATAAATCCATGTCTAAGACATAGTATCAAATTAAATTAAAAAAAACTAATTTAATTTAATTTAAATATTTAATATTTTATAAAAGCCATCGAGAATACTCATATCACTAAAAATATGTCCAGGAACTCAAAAAAATTTTAACACACATCCAACACCATCCATGATCAATTATTTATCACAGTACTTCATTTCAATTTCAATAATATTAATATAATGAAAAATAAAAAACAATTTGATATATCAGACTACATTAAAAGGAATAGTATGAGACATGATGTGGTCATCATGTCGTGCCTTCCTCTATACATATCAGGAAAAATAAACAACAAATTTGGTAGATTCCACTAGGGTATGAAGGAATTATCAACAAATACCTTCGATGAAGTGTCCCAAATCACAAAAAGAACATGGAGAGAAAGTAATATCGAAAGGAAAGGATATATCACCTAAATTAACCAAAAAAATTGTATTGAAATCCAACCTCTAATCGAAGGGGTCAAATGAATAAAGTTAAAGGGGATACCTTGTCTTTTCATGCAAAGGGGCAGAAGAGAGGAGGGGGAGGATTATTAGAATGACAATTGGAAAATAGATTTTTCATTAAATTTCAAATAATTAAATGTGAAAAAATTTAATGACCTGTGGTTTTTGATACACCATGGTTCACCTCCCAATAGAACTAATTGTTCAATGACATGCCTAGGAAAGGTAGTTAGGCTATTACCCACACTCTCTATTTGTCACAAGACACACAATCAAGTCCATAGTAAAAAATAAATAGCATCAGGTCAGTCACTTATGTACACCGCCATTTTTACTATTCCATAAACTAATATAGAAAAACCTCATATATCAGTCAAATTTAATTTGACCTCAACACTCACCAATTTCCATTGACCCTCCTCCCAGTTGAAATGCCTAGTGTATTGGGACCTTTGTGTTGTTGGTCACCATTTCTCTTTCTGGATCCGCTGGCTACCAATAATATTAGTCAGACACCAAGAACTAAGAATTTTTGTCAACCCGTTTCACATAAATTTCACCACATCAAAAAATGTCGATATTTATTTTGTGGAGATCCTTGTGGTCTTCCAAACATATCCAAAATAGGGTAACCATGTTGTATACTCTATCATAGTAATCCATGAATTTCTGTGTGAAAACATAACATTGTCTTGATATCCACTCGAGCACCCACACATATATCTGAGCTACATTATACATCCCAAAATATCCCCTTTAAAAGTTTAAATAGAATATATACTAATTTTAACATCATTTCTCAAGAAAACCAACCACAAAAAACTAAAAATTTAAATTCATCTTGAATTTTCATTAATCATAAAGGAATGTGGTTTTACAAAAAGAGTAGTACATTTGTATCATGATGCCTAACCCCCATGGAAATGGATCTTATGTTATACTGATGGGGTAGGATCTTAGAAAATCTACCTCAATGAGGCTTATTATTAATGGGTTTGGGTGATGTTCCTCACATTCAATCAATATTTTTGTCCCACACCCTTACATTGTGTAAAAATATCACATATTTTTAATATATTTTGAGTGAAATTTTGTGAAAAAATATTCTCATGATATTGAATTGGTGGTCTTACCTAGATGTGCAGAGGATATCATCCACTATCTTAAATGATTTTGTTTTCTACTTTAATATTTTTCTATTTGATTATAGAAATTAGAATAAATGATCTCTTTATAGGTAATTTCCATTTGTGGAATGTAATGAGTATAGATTTTAGTAATTATAATATTATTAACCTTTTGTCTATGTAATGGATGGTTATGATAAAATTTTCTAGATTATGGTCACTTGAACACTAATATTTTTATCCTGTTGTCTAAATATGATATAGTTAGATCCTTTTATCTGATCAGGTCATACACAATAGAATTTGTTGGCCCATGTCATCAATAAGTAATAATATGATTCGACAAAGTTGGAGTAGGTTATTAGTGTTTATTTTTATTTTTGTTAAAAAATTATTAGGGAGAGGAAACAACAAAAATAAGTTATTTTTCATAATGGGTGTGAACATATTCAAATTCCCCACTAAAATTATGGAGTTTTCTCTAATAGTTTTGGAGAGATTCATTAAGAATGGATGTTTAATATTAATTTATTATCAAACTAACATTAATGAAAAGGAGTTTCTAGTAGAGGATGATGGGATGACAGATCAGACCCCTAAGATCAAGATGCCTTTCAACTAATCTCAGGATAGTGTAGAATATTCATGGTGTGATAAAAATTGTGTATCAATGAAGATATACATTTCTCATGTGATGGTCATTTGGAATTCCCTTAGAATTAAGGGAATATAAAACTCCAATCAATTATTTCATAAGAGATAAGTAAATTTAGGGGGTAATAGTTATTAGTGGTCTCATATAATACAATTTACTTTAATTAACATTGGGAAAAGTATTTTTTTGGGTATGGAGGCCTAAAAATAAATAAATAATGAAATATTAATCTTGTACTATTATTTATTATGAAGTAATTTTGAGATGATAAATCCTCTTTCATGTGGATGATGCGGAAACAAAATAAAAATTAATATGGTGAAAGACGATGTTCTAAGCATATAATGTTGTTTACTATCTTCACATCTACATTTTAAAACTAGATGTGAACTATGTGAGTATTCTCATAGAATTTATTTCATTATTTTTTTCATTATATTTTAAATTTATGTGTTCTAGTAGTTTTTTATTATGATCCTAATATAGATAACAATGGGGATGCAATAGTGACTCATCATTATTTTACAGTTCTAACCTTTGATGCTTGACATGTTTACTATAGGAATCTCAAAAAAAAATGACTCATCTTTATAAAACGTTTGGACAAAACATTTGTTTTGGTTCTAGATCCAGAAGTCCTCTAAATTGGTCTGATATTAAATTTATCATGGAAAACAACATCAGTTTATTATAATTCTACTAGTCATATTGTGTGGTATCCCCCCCCCCCCCCCGAATCAAATTTTAGGAAATTTAAACATGTAAAATTTTGGGTTTTATATAATTTTTATTATATAAGTAAATATTTTTTTATAAGGGATATTGATATATCCTTAACAGATACTTTGATGATAGTTTTGGAATTGTATTTATTCATGGAATTGAGAAATATACATAAACTTTGTATAATTTCTATACTCTTATATTAGGCTAAATTATTTTCTATTTTGGGTTAATTATAGAGAAGGATGGTTTACCAAATTAAGGATTGTAATTTCCAAAAAAAATTCTTTCCTCTTAGATTGATTTTCTTCACTAATAAACAATCCTTATGTTTGAGGTAGAATAAAGTATTGGATCCATTTCCACATGTGATGTCAATTGAATGTTAAATGGGGTGGAATCTAGTGGTAACGATGATCAAAATTCAAGGATTTGATAATCAAATTGAGGCATTGGTGTTCCAACAATGGTGTATGGTTACATTTTTTTTAAATTAAATCCTCGGTTATAAATCTCTTACTATTGATAACATTTTTATCTCATTTTTTTCTATCCTAAAACTATTGTCCTTACAAAGAGAAATTAAATTATTTTTATCCATTTAATTTGATTCCATATATTTTATTATTATAATTTTTTTATTTTATCATCATTTCACATTTTTTATCCTTTACATTCATTGATTTTTTTTCTTTTAAAAATTTTATACATGGATAAAGTTATCGTATCCACACATATCTTCCTAGCTCATATTTTATTCTAGATAAATGATAATCAATAGTATTTTTCATGGTCAGTAGCTCAATAATGATAAAAAAAGTCTGGTATGATTAATGAAGATGTTGAGAGATTGGGATGTGTGTATTTGCAGTGGAAAATAGATGGAATTACAATAATAAAATATACTTGAGGATCCTGTGAGATTTAATAGATATTTGTAACATATGACAGGAATTCATGTGGTGTATCTTAATGAAGGAATTATAGTGGTATTGTTTTGAAGGAACCAATAGATATTATTCAAGGAAATATAATAATTTAGAAATGGGGATGATTTTATATAGAGTTATGGTTAATTATTAACATAAATTTGAGATTTTTAGCAGACTTGGAAACAAAAATTTTCTAAAAAATATAACCCTAAATATATTTCAAGAAACACAAATCATATAGGAAACTTTCATTGTAATTCATGGTTTTTTGCATCTTATAAGTAAAAAAATTTGTGTAATTGTGGAACAATATTCATGTACAACTATTCGATGGTGGGTATGATTTTTTTAAAGTGTTACATATAATATGGTGTGTACTTTCTTATTATGAATCACATAATACATGGGAAATAAGAATCAAATTATACATAAGTACACACCCAAAATTCCACATAGATACACATTCCATGTATGTCAAAGGTATATATCGTTTATGGTGATAATAACATGGATCAGTGAATGAATGTTTCAACAATATCCCACCACATTTTCCATTTAATTGGACTGTGTTTTGATCCATGATAACTATGAAAAAATAGGGTGTTCATACCTAATGTATTCTTCATCGTACTCTAGAGGTTTTCATCCCATGTTGATGGTTTATTAATTAGTTTAGAAGACTATACCATATTTTGTTTAGATAAACATATACTATAGTATAAAATATATAACCCAAAATTACTAGACACAAAAGATGAATAATTGTTTACATCGTAACTATATACCATCTGAAAGTAAATAACACTCCTAGAAATGGAATTTATAGAAACAATGTTATCCAGCCGAAAATAATGTAATTGGATCACATAATGGTTTTTCATAAATAAAAAGATGCAAAAATTAACAATATAAAACATCACCATCCAATTTGGACTTCATGCTTTTCCTAGTTCAATATCCCAAAACCTATCAAGCTCTATGTCTTAACCGTCTAATGTAGGTCTCATTTCCATACCCTCACTTGCAACTGTGATGTCTTTTTTTATACCATGTTTCATTAATAGTGTGTGACTATTACTCAATTTGACACCAATAACGGTGTCCCTATACAAATAATTTGTATAAAAGTTCACGTACAATTTAATATTCTCATAAATATTATAATATAAAATGATAGTAATAATAATCATGTCCAAAACATGGGTACTAAACAACCAAACATGTGTGACCATGCCTACATTGGCCATTGTTGGGGTATCTCTATACTTATCAGAAAACCATTTATAAAGAATCACATCCCTTATCAATATCCAATAGACATATCATCCCAACAATGAGAAATAACTATTTCAGGGGAAATATATCATTATAACATGGTCACATCGATAAGAATAGAATTACAGTATCAATATTCCATATGAGGGAAAAATGTCCATAATAAATATACATCTATGAACATAAAATCCAAATAATATTAGTCCATAAAGGTAAATTACATCTAATAGAAATTATCTCAATTAAGCAATCCATTCTGATATAATCGTCATAAGAAGTAATAGTATCCTTATCCATGGGTAGCTGAGAAGAGGAATATCATCCCTAGTTATGTGGTGTATCATAAGAAAGTTCTCCACATCCCCCAACAAGCATACTCATTTGGGAAACAGTTTACATAAAATAAATTCTCATATAGGAATAACATTCCTTTATATGGAAGCAACACGCCATTATAATAATGTACCACTTCCATGGTTAATAGAAAATACTCAGGCAGGGCATCCCTTCACTATTATTATCTTGACCACTTTGGAATTACTTTTCATTCCCTAGTTGGTATTACAATAAGTGTTGCTGAGAATATCATCTCGACCATTATTTCATAACATTATGGGAATATCATCTATGATCACATAATCATAGAGTAATTAGTAAATTTGTGTCCTCCAATACATCATAATATCACATTGGTCATATCATCTAATGATTTAATCATTATCAGTAACAGAGGGAATGTTTTCTGAGGCCATAGGAAAGACTAGAATGAATGGGTAGGTACGCACAAAGAAAAACAATCATATTTTGTGATGTGTGTCTCATTGATCATATATCAATGAAAATAAAAAAAAGGAATACTGTCACATAACATAAAAATGACACATAATAACATGATAAATTTCATAATAATGGTTATATTGAATATCATAATTTTCAACTCCATTTAAGTCAATTCCAGTTTGGACCTTGCACACCCATCTTAAATACAGACCCAAAACTAATGTATAACCCAATTAGTTACTACATACCCTAGGGTGAGGAACATTCACACGATATGTTCATCCAATAATATAAAAATGGTAATATGGTACCCATAAGGATCATTTCAGGTGAAGCCTTAATCTTTACATAAAAAAATTACTTATATTACACAAAGGGATTTCTATGTGAACTTATTCTTGGTCATTTACCATATAATCTTACAAATTAGAAATTCCACCTATTTCTAAAACCATAATTTCCATTAATTTAAATTTTATTATAGCAACACAACACATGGACACATATTATTACATGATTTTTAAAATAAACATCTATTATTTACAAACCAAATATCAGTAAGCATACTGTCTTTAAAAGAATAGGTTCATAATACATAATTTTCCAGATAAATTTAAAATTCATTATTTTATTATACATTATGAACTCTTAAATACATTATATCTATTAATACTATATTGGATAATCTGGGAAACACATAGAAAATTTTGGTGAGCTAAAAATCCTATTAAGGGAATAAACATTACAATGAAACAAGACGTGTGACTCAAAGGTATACCATGATACCATAAAAGATAAGGAATAAGGGAAATAACATTATACAATAACAATAATTTCATGAAATCGTAGTATAGTGGCATCATAAGAAATATTTAAGAAACATATAACATGATATAAACATGATCCAGGGCTAACATCCTATAAAAACTTGCATGGTGGATGAAATCCCCTAATTGATTAGGTTTCCTCTATAATCCCATACATGATGTATCATGAGACTAAAAAAATTACCCCATTAATTGGATTTCTATCGAGGGGAGTCCATTACTAAATGTTTATGATTATGTGTTCTTAAAAATAAAATAATTCTTCAGTTATAAAACAATATTCCCATAGAACGATATAGGTTGCATAATTAGTATTCATAACATAATAAATGAAAATTTCATAATTATGGATTTTGATATATAGACATAATTAATGTATTAACCCATTATATAAATTGAGAATAATCTAGGTATATATTTTAGGGGCAAATATAAATAATTTTGGTAAATACATGACATCAAATCCTTTCAGTATGGATGAAAATGTCTTTAAAACATTAGATGGAATAATTATTGTGAAAAAATAAACATTTTACATTGCAATTAATTCTTAAAAATATAAAAAGATTTCAAAAATATTATATAATAAATATTTATATAACAATAACCGTAGAAACATATAAATTATTATTTTAATAGTTTCGTGATCTTGCCACTTCGTAATTCATTTCTTGTCATTTATGATAACGTAAAAATTATAATAATATTATTTTAAAAAGGATAAAATCAGACTCCTTTAGAAAAATAGAAAATTATTCCTTACAAAATATTTTTTTATATTTGAAAAAAAATTCAAAATTTAATAAATAATATTTTTTATTTTAAATATATTCTTTAATTTTTTATAAAAACAAAGGGATGAAAGAAAATTGATTTATGATCGAAAAGAGAAATGATGTTAGATTCGATTAAAAACATTTTCTCAATAATTTTAAGTACCAAAGACTGTAACAATTACATTAAAATTTCTCATATATCAAATGTATAAAAAAATAAGTTTCTTATTGTAAAATGATCAAATATTTTCCTATAATATAAATTCGTTCATAAATAATCATGATGAAAAAGATGTTGAAATACAAAAAGTTCCCACTATAGTATCTTTTAAATATTAAATAACATGGATGAAGTAAACGAATTAAAAAAATTAAATATTATTATTTATTAATAATTCATGATATAATACTTAAAGATCTGTTATATACACTATTTGAAGAAATTAGGTCCATAAAAGAGCATGGGTATCAAAAAATGATGTTTAAAGATGAACCACTGAAATTTGGTTGAGTATTTACCATGTATTTATTTTATATTATATATAATTGAGAAATATAAATTATTTTATATCATAAGTTAATTTCATGGGTCTAATAATTACGACATAAACCATTTTCTGCATTTATTTTAATGATTTATTTAATTTCATAATATGTTAAGTCCATGTTAGGTGTTTTGAAGATGATTTGTTCATAAATTCAAAATGGAATCAGTATGTTGACAATGGTCAATTTGGTTATTTTCTCATTATTTCCAGAAAAATAATAATTATATAATTTTTTTTATTTTTTAAAAATTATATTTTTAAAAATATCCATGCTTTATGGTTATCAAAAATGAACTACGATATAATAATGAAAATGGTCGGTTATACATACACATGTGTATTGTTTTCATTATTAAAGAATCATGAAATAATAAAGTTATGTGTTATTTTAAAATTAATTAATTATTATAATATAATAAATATAATATTATTTAATTAAATAAACATATATATACCAATCATTGTGAAATGGTAATTATAAAATGAATAACATCATCATGTAAGGTGGTTGTCTGTCGTACACACAAATGATGTTATCATTTCAAAGTTTATGGTAAGGTAAGAAGGTATATGATATTTTTATTTTATATAATTATTAATACATAATTAAAATTATATTTATATATTAAATACATCATACTGAAAACTGTGATAGGTAATGATGTAAAATGAATCACATTGGTTCATGAGGTGACAGTACACCATACACACAAATGATCGTTTCATTAACCATTTGGAGGGGGGAATGAGGATGAATATTATTCCATTAGAATAATATAAACACAGTATATAATAAATATAATTTTTATTATTTTTTAATTTTTAGGAGATTATTGATTTTGGTGAATGAATTTTTATATTGAAGGATCATGGTGAAGACGATCACCTTCACATAGAGGAACATCCCTAAGCTATCTTATTTAAGACATGATGGTTGGTCCTTTGGAAATATTAGAGGCTCTTTAATGTTGATAAGGGGTTTGGCAAGATAATATTTCATGTTTTTGTAGAATAGATTTCTTGGGGGGTGAAATGAAGTTAGGGGAGGTGGTTACCTTTCATAATTGAGAACATGTGACATTTTAGAAAATACACAAAAATATTCAATAATGGGACGTCACACTTAGAAACAATTCCTCTATAATAGATAATTAATGGAGTGGAGGGGTTATATAACTGACACAGTTTTATAGAATTCAAAATTAATCATTTTTTATAAATAATATTCTTTTTACCATTATGGTTACCCACTTTCTCAAATTTTGTTTTTAACCATGGTAACAAGTTTTTTTACTCTTTTTAATATTCATTATGACCAAAATTAGGATAGAAATATTTATAAATATTATTTATAGTGACTATAAATATGGATTACATTATATAAATTAATAAAAAATTATTTTGAATAATTAATTTTAGAATTAAACCAAAAAAATGTGTTAAAAATGGTTCTTCAAGAAATCAATTTTTCCAGATATAGATGAACTTATATGTAACGCCCCGACCCCAGTTACCCAGAGTCGGTGCATTATTACATAACATGGACATAATCACAAGAAATATCAAATCTCAAAAGACCGATTTGTTTAGTAGCCTTAGAAACACTAGATATATTCATAAAGTTTTACATTACATCATAAAGTGAAAAACTACTACAACAACATATTTTTTTCATAGTCCGCACTGTTATCCCCTCATAATATACCTACAGGTCATTCATAATTTACTTCTTCACATCCTGGGAAAATAAAACATAGAATAGTGGTGAGCTCAAATGCCCAGTAAGGATAACAATATAGCGGAAACATTCATAAATAAGAATAAACATTTAAGGCAGTGTATAACTAAAACAAAAGCCTTTTAAACTTGAACTTCAACATAGTATGGAAAAAATAAAATGAAATAATTCCATTTACTTATTCACATTGATATTCTACTAATCTAATAATCACATGCAATATGAATAACCACTTTCATAATGATGGAATGCATAATGCCAGACTATCATAACCACATAGCGAAGGCCTCGTGCCAAGACTAAAAATACGATTTTGTCAAGGCCTTGTGCCAAGACACTAGTTTGTCTCATGAGACCTACTGATGCATTGAGGAGCTATAGCGGGCTCCACCCATCACATATTAATTCCAATGCATTCCTCATATGAACATGTTTAAACATAACATAAACATTCGTATTAAAAATAGAATACGAAATGTCAATACATTCTCCATAAACTATTAATGGTATAAAAATAACACATCCACAGTCAGACATATCACAAAAACATTCAATACAATATAGAAGTTTTGTATCATAATAAATCAACTTAAAATAAGCGTAACATTCATCAAAGGATGTTGACATAGATGAAATCAAAACTCTTTTTAGAGAAATATCTCTTTCTATTTTGAAATCATTTAAGAGTCATATATTTATATAATATAACATTTTCTTTGAAAATATTCTAATAAGCTTGTAATGGAAGCTTCGACGATTTTATAACGGCGGAAAATAACTGCACCCGCTGTATAAGTTAAAAAAACATTCTTACCTTAATTCTGTCGAAAAGGTTAAAAAGCACCTTGTTTGGAAAACCACGGAAATATTCCTTTATAAAACACTTATAAAAAGTCAAACAAGGATAGAAATGACTTTAACCCATATTCTTTTAAATAGTAAAAATGTTTTGAAATACATTTTTAAGAAACATTGATGTGGATGATAAAGAGATCCCAGTAGATTATTACGTATAAACAACCTCGGATAATGAAGAGATTCTGAAATAACCCTTACCTTGTACTTTTCCTTGGTATGGGTAGGTTAAACTCCTATATAATGGTGAAATAATTGTTATTAAATTATACAAGAATCATATACATTAATATTATACCATATATGATCTTTTAACATTGATTTGTTAATAATATCTTAGTATTATCGTTGTTTCGGGTGTTAACTTACTCGTTTTCTTTGATATGTTTTGTTACGTAAGACATGTTTTTTACGGATAGGATGTATCTTATTCATATCCATAATGATATCAAGTCCTTAAACTTTATTTTTAAATCATCAAATGATAATTATACTTGAATGGATACGCTGGAGAATGAATCTCATCGCGTTCGTGGAGACGGTAGTCCGTACGTACGCACGAGCGACAATATCATTCTTTTGATGTTAAAATAATATATAATTGGATGGTATAACATATATAAATAATCATTATCATGTTATATTTATTATTTACATGAGTTACTCATCATTATTATACCCATCCAAATAATAATTTATTGAATAACAATTACACCACGATGTGGAGACGACAAGCCGTACGTACGCACGTATGGTGACATGTTATTCAAAGGATGGATAGAATACTCAATACAGTTGTAACATATTTATAATAACATCACAGTATATATAAGATACTGGAGTTATTATTTTAGAATGGTAATAACAATGAAGGAAGAAGTGGAAGAATAAAGGAACATGAAAAATGGTGGTGAAATCATTACATCTTCTTTGGGTTCTTCCTTTTGATTTGATCAAAAGGGATCCTTAAGTTAGCTTTCTGACTAAATAAAGGCCTCTAAGAT
This sequence comes from Viscum album, assembly GCA_963277665.1. Taxonomy (NCBI): domain Eukaryota; kingdom Viridiplantae; phylum Streptophyta; class Magnoliopsida; order Santalales; family Viscaceae; genus Viscum; species Viscum album. The sequence goes on along the minus strand of OY728141.1, from coordinate 641,201,540 downwards.
GAATAGAGGGAAGTTTAGAGAGTATTTAGGCAGAGTTTGGCCAAACAAAAAGGCTTTGAAGGTGTGATTTAATGAGAAGGGAGAGTGCCCTTTTATAAGAGGGGTGAGGGGCACCTTTGGAAAAGCTAGAAATATTATTTTATAATAAATTCATATTCAGTTTATAATGGCTCCAAAGTGTATTATTTAAATTTTATGGTGGGGATAGGTCTCAAACCACTCAAGCAATATAATTTAGACAGGTTTGGGTTACTATATTAACCTTATCTTTAAGTATTAACTCTTAGTTAATTAGTTTCACTTTTACAATGTCTCTTTTTATTTTTATGTTATATGGTTACTAAACATACTATATACGTCTAAGCGACCCCCATGTGGTCCATTAACGATACACTTATCATACTATAAGTCTCTTGTCCGAACCTTACATTTTTAAGAATTTAATATCATTTAATAATATAATATTTGTTTTAAAAACTCTTTTATGTCATCTTTGACACTATTCAATAGTTGATTTTTGTAAAACTCATAACAGAATTATTACTTCTAAAAAAGTTAATTAAATCATTACTAACATGTCCTATTAACCTATAAAATTAGTTTAATCAATTAAAAGTCTCATATTATTTTTATTTGGGTATTTATAATATCAATTATGTTAATTTTTCACTATTATGTTAATTACTGCATCCTTATTGTGTCATAAAAAAATTAAATTATTTAGTGTCTAAAAATTATAAATAAAATAATATTATGTAATAAATAGTTTTATCTTTCTAATTAATATTTATAATCGAATATACGACATATATAACCCTATGTAAATTTTTTTTTCTAAAACATATATGCTTGTGTCATTTTTGTATTCATTTTAACTTAATTAAAATAAAGTGTCCCTATCACTTACAAGTGGCACCATGGGGTCCCAAAATTGACCCAATGATGACCATGGTCGAACATGTATCAACCAATAAGGTTATCACACGTTTTAGGGTAATTTTGTATTATTATAATATTATTTTTTAACCCTTATTTGCTGGATTTACCCTTTAACCATGGTAAATAAAATATTTACCAAAATAATTATTCAAAATGTCTAAAAATAAAAGATACCATTTTAAAAAATTTGAAAACCCTGATTCCAAATATGGAATCCATTTACCAAATTCAAAACACATAAGTGGCAGAAATTAATTTAAAATGAATTCCTGCTGTCAAAACAAAAAGCGTGTTTTTAAGATATAATAACTATCAAAAGATTGATACTTGTTTATGTTCGGTTTAATTGGGGAATAATGTCCAATGTCAAAAATTGTATTAAATGGTAAAAATATATTCTAAATATACTTTAAAACCACTCAAATTCATATTTAACCACTATTAATTATTTTAATTAAAAAAGTTGTTTTTAATTAAAATTTAGTAATTTTCACTATTCATCAAAATATGAAAGTTATCCGAAAAGTACCAAAATTTAACCTTAGGCTAAATTCGATACTCCGAATCCAAAAATCAAGTCCATTTTGAGAGATAAAATTTATAATATTTTAAAAGGTAGTTATTACTATTCATAACAACTAGTTTGATTGGTTATGGTGTGTTAGAATCTCGAAGTTGCGTACAATGCATGTCATTGCATTATTCAAAGGGAAACGTACAGTGGAATCTTGGGATGTTTAATTGTAATTTTTTTTGATTTCCCCATTCTAAAAAGTAAATTTATTTAGTCAAATTGAATATATAAAAGTTTAAAATATTGGATTTAAAAAGGTTTTCACTATTAAAAGTTGGTAAAAGTGCAATACTGAAAATGAATTTGTTCTTACATTATGTCTAAGAAACTCATAATATGGATTCTAAAATTATAGGGATTATATAAAGTTTAAAACCTAGTTAATACTATTCATAACCTCTTTTGAACGGCTTGTTTGGTAAGTCATGGTGTGCTTGAACTCGGTGTTGCGTGTAGTTCAAGTAATTGAATTATTTTGAAGAAATAACACACTATAAAATCATGGGGTGTTAGATTCTCCCCTCCTTCAATAAATTGTGTCCTCGCAATTTGAAATTTTTCTTCGAAAATAAAAGGTTGAAAATAGAAAATATCTCTGTGGGAAAACCCATATCGAAAATTGGGTTACTAAAATTTAGTCTTAATATGAGGAAAAGAGAAATGAAAGGGTCACCACCAAATTATGATCTCGATTAAGAGAACATTGGTGGCAATTAGGGACATATATTTTGAGGAAAAATGAAAATATTTATAGGTAGTTATTGAGGTCATTAATCACAAACAAGTGTAAAATTGAGGTCCATAAATTCATCAATCTATGATGATTTGAAATACGATCAGTTCAACAAAACATAGGGTATTAGGATAACACGTTTTTGGTTTTAGGATTCCTTAAATAAAGTACAAGAATTAATTTCTTCATAGAATAAGAGAAGAAGAAAAATATATTCTTGACAAGTAGAGTTCCATCCATTAACTAATTTCTACCACAACCTCATCATTCAGTCTAAAATATAATAGAACGAAAGAAAAAAATATTCTATTTATCCTATTCATATAGGGTTAAAAAAACGATTTTATAATTCATCTACAAGATCTTTTAAAAACAAAACTACATTATTTAATCCCAGACATCACGTGGGTCAGTGGTAGGTGATACACCCTTGTCGCCCTTCGGTTGTGGGTTCAAGTCTCGCGGCCTTGCCGGACGCGACGGGTTGCTTCCCGACCTCCGGGTTGTCCTTTTATGGAAATCCAAAATAATCCAAACTAGAACTATCCAAAATAATTCAGTCCAAAATTTATAAGGAAGGTAAAAACAATAAAGATCTTTTTTTCCACGTAATAACATGTGAACATCTTCATCATGTATTCTATTAAAACACTACAACATCCTGAATTACCATAAAACATTATTGATTACATTCATTATACCTTACTCCTTAAAGAATAATAGATATACTCCTTCAATCGAAAAATGTTTTAAACCCCAACAATGATGGAATATACAAATCATTAATCAGTTTCATGGTAGTCAAGAATATCCAATATAATTTATCAAAATCAATCATGTATCATTCCAAAATCACTACCTCGGTATCAGAACTATATTATGGTTTATCATTCTCTTAACCATATATTTTCCAAAAATTTATCCTGCTATTGAGTCACTTTTCTTTGTTCCACAAAATCTCAAGTCCTTAATGAAATAGTACTGCATTAGAATACTTATATACTCCATAATTATGATAACAAGTAAATTATTGATACAACATTCAAATGACATAATCAACATAAGAACTCTAATCATTCCTCTTCATCTGTGGTAGTATCATAACTTTATTATTATCCAATAGCATCATTTGCGGCATAGTCTGATGACTGGGACATAGGTTCGCTTAGTGTCCAAACTCCTTGAAAATGAATCATTGTACATTTGAAACCATATTCTTACTCTTGCAGTCATGTACATTGTGCCCTTTTCCTCCACACTTATAAAAAACTCCCATTCCTTTCAGGAAAGTTCCAGGGTCTTTTTTCCCATAGATATCACATATGGGAAAATTCTTCTTTTCCCTCTTCCCTTTATCCATCTTTCTCTCTTCCATTCTTTTCTTCTCTTGCTTCCATTCAAATCCATAGGACTCAGTAAAATCTTTACTTATCTTATCAACACATGATATTATTTCTTCATATGATGATAATACATGGGAGACTATTTCTCTTATAAATTCTAGCTTAAGAGCATGAAAGATATGATCCTTCTTTCTCTTTGGATCATGTGCATTTTTGGAGTTCTCATTCCTTCTACTGGGCGCCATTTCTAAACAATGGCATACACTAGATTGGTTTATGAATAACAATACATAATCCCAAACTTGTAAGACACAAAACATAAATTAAATAGTTTATGGATATAATCCATAATCATAAAAATTTCTCCTTTGAGAAATTATATTCTCATAAATCCCTCATAATGGTTTGTAACGAAAATGAAAATTATCCTAAGCATATCCCCCGGGACTGTCGTAACCGGGAGTGCAGAAATGCCCATTGTCGTACACTAGTTCCCGTTCGAGTCTAGATCAAAACGGTGTTTTCGGGTTTTACCCCTAGTTACATCTATGCCAGAGCCACCTCTACCTGCTCGTATCTAGCCAGGGATGTATTGCTCGGAAAACTCACAAAATCTCTACAATACCAAAATTCTAGGAAGTTGTTATATACTAATCCTCAAATTTCATCTTAGGTCTACGTGCTCTAATCAGAGTTTATCTAAATCTAGCTTCCAATGTTTGTACTAAACATCCTCTGATACCAACTGTAACACCCCGACCCCAGTTACCCAGAGTCGGTGCATTATTACATAACATTGGCATGATCACAAGAAAGATCAAATCTCGAAAGACCAATTGGTTTAGTAGCCTTCGAAACACTACATATATTCATAAAGTTTTACATTACCTCATAAAGTGAAAAACTACTACAACAACATATTGTCTCCATAGTCCACACTATTATCCCCTCATAATATCCCTGCAGGTCATTCATAATTTACATCTACACATCCTGGGAAAATAAAACATAGAAAAGGTGTGAGCTCAAATTCTCAGTAAGGATAACAATATAGCGGAAACGTTCATAAATAAGAATAAACATTTAATGAAGTGTATAACTAAAACAAAAGACTTTTAATCTTGAACTTCAACATAGTATGGCAAAAATAAAATGAAATAATTCCATTTACTTATTCACATGGATATTATAATCATCGAATAATCACATGCAATATGAATAACAACTTTCATAATGATTGAATGCATAATGCCATACTATCATAACCACATAGCCAAGGCCTCGTGCCCAGAATACATATAAGATTTTTTCAAGGCCTTGTTCCAAGACACTAGTTTTTCTCATGAGACCTACCGATGCATTGAGGAGCTATAGCGGGCTCCACCCACCACATATTAAGTCTAATGCATTCCTCATATGAACAGATTTAAACATAACATAAACATTCGTATTAAAACTAGCATACAAAATTCCAATACTTTATCCATAAACCATGAATGGTATAAAAATAACACATCCATAGTCAAACATATCAAAAAACATTCAATACAATATATAAGTTTCGTATCATAATAAATCAACTTCAAATAAGCGTAAAATCCATCAAAGGATGTTCACATAGATGAAATCAAAACTCTTTTTAGAGAAATATATCTTTCTATTTTGAAATCATTTAAGAGTCATATATTTATAAAATAAAACATTTTCTTTGAAAATATTCTTATAATCCTGTAAGGGAAGATTCTATGATTTTATAATGACGGAAAATAACCGCACCCTCCGTATAAGTTAAAAAAACATTCTTACCTTAATTCTGTCAAAAAGGTTAAAAAGCACCTTGTTTGGAAAACGACGGAAAGATTCCTTTATAAAACCCTTATAAAAATTAAAACAAGGTCATAAATGACTTTAACACATATTATTTTAAATATTAAAAAAAATTTGAGATACATTTTTAAAAAACATGGATGTGGATGATAAAGAGATCCTAGTAGATTATTACGTATAAACAACCTCGGATAATGAAGAGATTGTGAAATAACCCTTACCTTGTAATTTTCCTTGGTTAGGGTAGGTTAACCTCATTTATAGTGGTGAAATAATTGTCATTAAATTATACAAGATTCATATTCATTAATATGATACCATATATGATCTTTTAACATTGATTTGTTAATAATATCTTAGTATTATCGTTGTTTCGGGTGTTAACTTACTTGTTTTCTTTGATATGTTTTGTTACGTAAGCCATGTTTGTTATGGATAGGATGTATCTTATTCATATCCAGAATAATATCAAGTCTTTAAAAATTATTTTTAAATCATCAAATGATAATTATACTTGAATGGATACGCTATAGAATGCATCTCATCGCGTTCGTGGAGACGGTAGTCCGTACGTACGCACGAGCGACAATATCATTATTTTGATATTAAAATAATATATAATTATATGATATACCTTATATAGAGAATCCTTATCATGTTATATTTATTATTTACATGAGTTACTCATCATTATTATACCCATACAAATAATAATTTATTGAATAACAATTACACCTCGATGTGGATACGGTAAGCCATACGTACGCAGGTATGGTGACATGTAATTCAAGGGATGGATAGAATAATAAATATGGTTGTACCATATTTATAATAACATCACAGTATATATAAGATACTGGAGTTATTATTTTATAATGGTAATAACAATGAAGGAAGAAATGGAAGAAGAAAGGAACTTGAAAAAGGGTGGTGAAATCGTTACCTCTTCTTTGGGTTCTTCCTTTTGATTTGATCAAAAGGGATCCTTAAGTTGGATTTATGACTAAAGGAAGGACTTTAGGATGAAGCGAGGAATGTTGAGAAAGTATTTGGGCAGAGTTTGGCCGAGCCAAAAGGCTTTGAAGTTGTGAGTTAATGATAAAGTAGAGTGCCCTTTTATAGGAGGGGTGAGGGGCTCCTTTGGAAAAGCTAGAAATATTATTTTATAAGAAAGTAATATTTAATATCAATTAATAATATAATATGGTTAATAAACATACGATATACATCCCAGAGACCCCCAAGTGGTCCATTAATGATACACCTATCATGATATAAGCCTCTGGGACGAACAATAGAATTTTAATAATTTAATATCAATTAATAATATAATATTTGTTTTAAAAACTCTTTTATGTCAACTTTGACACTATTCAATAGTTGATTTTTGTAAAACTCATAACATAATTATTACTTCGAAAAAAGTTAATTATATCATTACTAACATGTCCTATTAACTTATAAAATTAGTGTAATTCGTTAAAAGTCACATATTATATTTATTTGGGTATTTATAATATCAATTATGTTAATTTTTCACTATTATGGTAATTACTGCATCATCATTGTGTAATAAATAAATTAAATTATTTAATGTCTAAAAATTATAAATAAAATAATATTATCTAAGAAATCGATTTATCTTTCTAATTAATGTTTACAAGCAAAAATCCAACATATATAACTCTATGTAAAAATTATTTTTCGAAAAGATATATGCTTGTGGCATTTTTGTATTCATTTTAACTTAATTAAAATAAAGTGTCTCTATCACTTACAAGTGGCACCATGGGGTCCCAAAATTGACCCAAAGATGACCATGGTCGAACATGTATCAACCAATAAGGTTATCACACGTTTTAGGGTAATTTTGTATTATTATAATATTATTTGTTAACCCTTATTTACTGGATTTACCCTTTAACCATGGTAAATAAAATATTTACCGAAATAATTATTCAAAATTTCTAAAAATAAAAGTTACCTATTTACATAATTTGAAAACCCTGATTCCAAATATGGAATCCATTTTTCTAAATTCAAAACACATAAGTGGCAGAAATTAATTTAAAATGAATTCCCGCTGTCAAAACAAAAAGCATGTTTTTAAGATATAATAACTATCAATAGATTAATACTTGTTTATGTTCGGTTTAATTGGGAAATTTTTTCCAATGACCAAAATTGTATTAAATGGTAAAAATATATTCTAAATATACTTTAAAACCACTCAAATTCATAGTTTATCACTATTAATTATTTTGATTAAAAAAATTGTTTTTAATTAAAATTTAGTAATTTTCACTATTCATCAAAATATGAATGTTATCCGAAAAGTACCAAAATTTCACCATAGGCTAAATTCGATACTCCGAATCCAAAAATGAAGTCCATTTTGAGAGATGAAATGTCTATAATTTTAAATGGTAGGTATTACTATTCATAACGGCTAGTTTGATTGGTTGTGGTGTGTTAGAATCTCGAAGTTGCGAACAATGCATGTCATTGCATTATTCAACGGGAAACGTACCGTGGAAGCTTGGGATGGTTAATTGTAATTTTTTTGATGTACCCATTCTAAAAAGTAAATTTATTTAGTCAAATTGAATATATGAAAGTTTAAAATATTGGATTTAAAAAGGTTTTCACTATTAAAAGTTGGTAAAAGTGAAATACGGAAAATGAATTTGTTCTTACATTATGTCTATAAAACTAATAATATGGATTCCAAAATTATAGGGACTATATAAAGTTTAAAATTTAGTTAATACTATTCATAAATTCTTTTGAACGGCTTTTTTGTTAAGTCATGGTGCGCTTGAACTCTGTGTTGCGTGTAGTGCAAGTTATTGAATTATTTTGAAGAAATAACACAGTATGAAATCTTGGGGTGTTACATTATATTTTTTACAAATAAAAATATAAATTTTATTAATTTATACTCTTATAAATAAATTTAAAATATATATATTTTTATTTAAATAATTACTTTCTAGATGTTATTTTAATTAATTAAAATTTAAAATGCTTATACATTTAAATACAATTTGTAGAAAGCCATGTCTTTAATCATAAAAATAATCTTATATAAAAACAATTTCTTCAAATGAAATTAATTATATTTTTATAAATAAAATGGTCAACAAGTCACTTTATAACAAAATAAAAATTATATTGTAAATTTTTAAATATATTTATTTAAAGAAAATAAATGCAAGTATTTGAATTTTTTTATTATTCAATAAAAAATCAATCAATTCTGAAAAATCATTTAAATTTTTCCTATGATAATTTTTGTATGATAATTTCAAAAATTACATTCATTTTATAAAATAGAATTTTTGAAATTTACATATATTATTTATATTATTTTCACATAAAAACAATAAAATTTATTTTGAAAGGAAACATAGTTTTGTAAAATAATTTATAATTATTAAAATTTGTGTGATTACTTATTAAAAATTAATAAAAAATTCAATTTAGTATAAAATTTATATATATTCATGAATTTTTTAAATATTATTCATACCCACTAATTTAATAGATTGGTTATAATAGTCATGTTTAACAAAATAATTCTTAATTATTCATTTTGGGTATGTGGTGTGTGTATTATATGATATCGAACATAGTTTTCATATAAAAACTCCCATGTTTTTACATTTAATACAACTTAAAAAATTAATCTTCAAAATTTATATTGTTCATGGGAATAAAGGGTTTTGCTTTTGAAAATACCTTTTTAGAAATCCCACATCATAAAAAGAGTTAATAAAACAATATATTTATAGAATAAAATAGAAATAGAAAGGTCATTAAAATACCTATAATCTGGATAATATAAAATTAGTGGGAAGTGAAAACCCGGATTTGGAATACAGATCCGTTTAGTAGATAAATATATACTTTGTAGTGATAATAGATGTATAATTTATCCAAAATGAATAAAATATTCATTTACTAAACTTTTTCCTAAATTTGAGGTATCTCTTTTCCATATTGGATGAGTAATTAAAGAATTATACTTGTTTGACCAATATATTTTCATGCATTAAAAATTATTCAACACTATTATTTGTTTCCCTAAAAAATGAGTATTCAATATTGTTTTTTCTTTTCTAAAGCACTGTAATTAACTTTTAATAGATCACATACTTCGAAAAAATGTTATCAAGATACCCTTCTTATATATAGATATTTAATAAAAATAGTTAGTACATGGTGAGATAATTAGAAAAATAAATACAACATTATATTAAACTCCAAATCCATACTTAAACAAAAATCATTCTATATACCTACCCCCAGGAAAACCTAAATTCTCAAAAAATAAGTTTGTTCTTCCAAAAATATCATTAATGGAAAAACCCATGGTATAACTATGGGTTAAATATATTCCAATCCAGTTAATGATCTCATAATACATCATTAATCAAATTAAAATCTATGAAATTCTGAAATATTTGACCCTTAAAATACATTTCCCAAATCATATTAACATTTTTCAGTCAAGTTTATTATGTGAAAAAAAATCATAAAAAACAATACATTACATAGGTTAGTAGTACTAACGTCACCCATATAAATCATTGGTTTGGTATTGAAGCCATATGGCCATGTCAAATATGAGGAGTTTTCACCTGGCGTGTTGGTAAGGCATTTTATAAAACTATATTAATATATTTATAATAAAGATTCCAAAAATATAATGAACCCCATAATAATATAATTAATAATAAAATATGTTTTTAACCACTAAATTATTTTATAATTTATATTTTCCCAAAAAAACATTATGATATTAATTATAATTACCTCAACATCATGAACATATGAATGACTTTATTTTCCTTAATCATTTCATTCTAATAAAATATCACTTTACAATTAAATTTACCTTCTAGTTCATCGGTACAATTTAAAATATTATTGTAAGTACTCATTTTCACACTATCATATAATAATTCTTATAATTTTTATGATGGGTATACCCAACATACCATTGATAAAAATATATGAACAACGTGATTCTATATTTCTAACACCTAAATACTAAAATAATTCATCTTAAATTATTTTCATAATAGATTCCATTCGAAATTAATCATTAGACTAGTGAATTGATATAGATAATGTCTAATTTCCCAAAATCTACACCCCTGAAATGTATGTGGTTCCTTATATTGAACATCATTTATATTCTTCTTGTTACCCAAACTCTTCATTTTCAGTCGATAATTAACAACTTTGTTCCTTTATTTCCCACATATAAAGTATCATTTAGTACCATTAAGCTTTGTTCCATAGTGTCTCTTCCCATTTAATTTCAATAGAAAATTGAATATTATATTCATTAACATATTTATTGCTTGATATTTTGTGAGACGATATCCTTATATTCATTGACGAGTTTTGAAATTCAACTATATTTTATTTGGTAATCATAATTCATGTTAAATTATTTGAATTTTCTATCTTCTTTACCCATTTATTTATATATATCATTAGGTATATAAGTTAATTACTCATCACATTGTTTGTCAGATTGAATTCTCCTATTTCACCACATAAACTAGAAAAATAAATAATCAAGATAAAAATATATTAACATAAAAAGTAGTTATTAGTAAAACCAAAAGAAACATATTTTATATAATAACTTTATATTGACATATGAGTCCAAAGTTTTCAATATATGTTATATAATGTATCATTTACTTTTAGGTTTTCCAACCTAAATATTATTTAACATCCTTAATAATGATTTGAAATGATATTTGTGAAATGGTTAAATAATATCACCCAATAGTGTCAACTAAGAAGTGAAAAAAGGACCATTGCCACTAGGTGATGCTCACGTATAGATAAGTGAACCTTAATAGATGTTATTACCCCTACGTACAACTTTTCAAAATCAATATTCCCTTTTAGTATTCAAACAGGGATTTAATTTCATGAATCCTACTCACTCTATACTTTACCAAAATTCTGAGATATTTTTTTATACTTATACTTACCCTTATACTATTCCATATGATTATGAATAAATGATTATAATTATAACACCCATAAATATGTAGACCTTTATCTCATTCCAACTAGAGTGACGAAATCATTATACACATATTATTACATTAATCTTAACATAAATAACTATTTATTACAACAGAAATATTATTATGCCTTATTAATTTAGAAGGATAGGTTCATAATACATCATGATGGGGCTAAAATAAAACACATTATTTTTATTCTCAATAATGATATCGTAAATCCATCGAAACTCTTAAAACTCTATTTGATAACATATGGAAGACATACAAAAATGAGGTGAGCTAAAAGGAATAGTAAGGGAATAAACAAGAAAAGTAAACATAGCATGTTAGTTAATCGTACTACATGATATCATAGAATACAAGGATCAGGGGTAATCAAATGAGAGCATTGCCTAATTAACATGGTATCATAAGATCATGTAATTATAGGAAATATGGTTTAAATATTTAATGAAATGTTAAAAAGAGTCAAGGATTACTTCCAAGATAAAATCACATAGTGTAAAATGTCATATAATGGATTAGGTTTACTCCCTAATCACATACGTGTCCTCTTATTTGACTAATAGCATTACCCAATACATTTGAGATCTATTTTGGTTCACCGATCATAACATTTCACAGATTATTAATTTCCAAAAAATTAAAGTAATCATTAATTAAAATAATAAAAATTACACATGGAATTAAATAAGTTGCATAATCTTATCTCATAACATAATAAACAAAATTCAAAATGAAGGGATTTTATATATGAATATAAGTCTTGGATTACACATAAAATAAAGGGAAGAATGTATAGGTATATATTTTATAAACACATATACATGATTTATAGTAAATCCATAACACAAAAGGATGTCATCATTGATTAAAATTTATTTAAATGAATACATTGAATACTTCCTGAGAAAAATACCCATTTAATATTCAAATAACATATAAAAAATCTAAATATTTCGAAAATATTATAAAAATATTTTATTTATAATTAAAAATGGAAAAATTTAAATGAATCTTCAATGTGTGGAGTGTTCATGATTATGGGTAATTCCATACCTTCAGTATAAGGTAAAAGAATCATTTATTTCACATTTTTTTAAAAGGTTAAAAAGGTCCTCATTCATAAAATGAAAAGAAAATTCTACTAATTTTTTTTAAATAACAACAAGGTTCAGAATTGATTTTTTAAATTCTTTTGGAAATGATAAAAATATTGCTAAAAATATTTCATGAAAATAATTATATGGATGAAAAAATGTTTTTGGCCTAAGAGAGAAAAGATGTAAAATTCTCTGAAAATAATTATCAATAATATTAAGTTATTTTTTTAAAAAATTTGAAACATTACATGAAAATTCAATGAATTACTAGATTATAATAAAATTAAATGAATTTAGTTTAGAATTATCAAATAATTTATTAAAATATAAATTCATAAACAGTCTCGATTAAAATGAGATTGAAATATAACCTCTTACTACATTTTTAATTATTGAATTAAAACTCCCTTGAATTAGGTAAAATGAATTATATGAAAACAATATGAATAATTATTAAGGATTAAAGATATAACATTTTAATTTGATATATATAAACCATTTAAAATCAATTTGGGGCATAAAAGAAGGATGTTTTGAGTTGAAACCATTAGATAATGTCCACACATTATCATGCAGGTATTATATCAAATTTTTAATAAGACTATATCAATTATTTGTTTTATGAATTACCATTTCATATTTTAATACCTTATCCATAAATATATTACATAATATATTTTATTTATGTTTTTAATTACATGATCAATCATGCCAATATTAGTTATTTTGAGGATGTTCAGTTTATAATTTTAAAACTGAATCTGTGTGTTGACTACGGAAAAAGATGTCACTGTTCCAACATAATAAAAATAAAAAAAATTAAATAATTACTAATATTAAATTGAAATTATAATTTTGAATATAACCATGAATTAATGTTATGAAAAATGGACTAAAATACAATCATTGAGTCAGTAGGTCATACGTAATCATGTGTAACATTTACATTTTTTAACAATCATAATGCAAATGAGTTATGTGTAATTTTAACTTTATATAATGATATTAATTTAATAAATATAATATTATTCATCTAAATACACTTAAATATACCATCAATTTTAATGTGTTAATAAAAAAATAACACATCGCTTCGTGAGACGGTAGTCCTTCATAACCAAGAATGATTTTTTCTTCTTTCATTGGATGGTAAAGTAAAAAATTATATTATTAGTTAATTATCCAAAATGTTCAATAATTCATGTATATCATAAAAACATTAAATCAAACATCATTAATATCCATGAGTGGTGATGATATAAAACTAATTGCATTGGTTTGAGAAGTGATAGTTCTCCATACACATGAATAGTGGTTTCTTTTCACATTTTATTAAAGGGAAGAAAGATAAATATTATTCCATAAACATAATAATATATAAGTACATTGGATAAAATAGTGTTTTCACATTTTAATTTCTAATAGATAATTACATGTGTAAAAATAATTGTAGATAAGAAGTATCATAGTGAATATTATTACATTCAATTAAGAGAACCTCCATTAGAACTCTTATTATAGATAAAATTGCTAGTCATTTCAGAATACAATAATTTCTAAAATTATTATAAGGTTGTTAGGGAGATAATTTTTATGGTAGTTTCTATCCAAAGGGATTTATTAGTTTTAATAAGTTAGGGTATGGTTTCCCTTTTATAATTAATAAAGAGTGAAATTACTGTAAATACTTAATATTATTTGATAATAGGAAGTCACTCTTAAGACAAGTGCCTAAAAAATTATAAATAATGAAGTGAAATTTTGATATAGTAGATTCACATATGAAAAAATTCATAAAAAACACGTTAAGACATTTAATTTTATTTACCTACAAAGTTTATAACTTTTACTATTATATTGTTTCACTAAAGTAACTACATTCACTAGTATTATATTTTATTGTTACCAAAATTAGGCAAAATATGTTAAATTTTTTAATTTTTCTCAACCAGAATAATGAATAAATTTTAAAAAATTCACAAAATATAAGAGGAATAATTTAATTTAAAAATAATCTCACAAAACTTGTCAAACGTGGTTTTCTGATTAAAGCCTTTTATAACCAATATATGGTCTTCTATTTACATTTTTACTATTGATAAAAAATTTGTCACGACCCGTCCTCGGGGCCTGTGCCGTAACTACCCCAAGCCCGACTTCCATAGGCCAGGGGCTGGCGACTAGCACCAAAGCGTAAATCCCGGAAACAGGGAAGGCATTGCCTTTGTAAAGTCAACCACAAACACCACAGAGAATGCAGGCAGAAGTAAACACTAAGTAAAAACTTGTACAACAGTAAGTGCGTAAAAGTAAGTGGGCCAGTATACAAACCCAAACTGAAAGTAATGTACAACTGGAAAGGTAAAAAAGCAACTGAAAAATAAAGCCGCAACGTCGAGCTGTCCACTGGAAATACCACCTGAAGGGTGGGTATAGATAGCCTCCACTGCTCCTCGGGTCCATCCGTCCACTCCGAATATGTCCCACCCAGTGGTACACCTCCAGGTACCGTCCTACTCTGCAAGCCTCAACCACAATCAGCGATGTCCGTCATCTGCAACCAACACAACATAGTGCGGGCATAGCCCGTGCAGGGGTGAGTATAAGCTACTTAGTAGGGACCCTGAGAAACCCGAAGGTCTCCCAGAATCCACCAAGGATAAACCACAAAAAAAGATACAATCACGAAGTAACATTTGACACTGCTTAGATATATTCCCATACATATACCTAAGTCTTCAATTCTCATTCGACTCCAACATCGGAGCCCAAGTACAACCCAGTCCACACAGGGAGCAAAACGTAAATCCACACAGGATAGCACAACAAAATCCACATAATAAAGCATAACGTAAATCCACACAGGATAGCACAACATAATCCACATAGGAAAGAAAAATGTAAATCCACACAGGATAGAACAACACAATCCACATAGGAAAGAAAAACATAAATCCACACAGGATAGCACAACACAATCCACATAGGGAAGCAAAACAGGATTCAGCTCACACAGGAATACTACTTCGTAAGATGATAGAGATGATCAGATGTAGCCACTGATTCATCTAAGCCATCGGACCCACAAAGGACATCTAGGTACTAACCCCCGCAATGACCCACATAGGATGGATCCTGAAGTTGAACCCATAGCTATTGGGAAACTCCTTCTCCATCAAGTACAGTGGTTATGCCGCTTCAACCAAGTGATTCCCTCTTACCTTGGACTGATCTAGTACTCCACCTATAGATTACTGTGGGCATGCTTCTACAACCAAGCGCTTCCCACCATGGGTCTGCCGCTAAAACCAAGCACTCCCCCTCATAGCATCTAGAGGTACTCCTTCTGTTGAGTACCACGGGTCAGTCGCTACAACCAAGCGCTCCTCCGTCGTGGGTCTTCCGCTACAACCAAGCGCTCCCCCATGCTGCTACAACCAAGCACTCCTCCATCGTGGGAATGCTGCTACAACCAAGCGATCCCCCTCATAGCCTCCAGAGGTACCCCTTCTGTTGAGTACCGTGGGTCTGCCGCTACAACCATTCGCTCCTCCGTCGTGGGTCTGCATCTACAAGCAAGTCCTTCCCACTGGGTTATCCGTAACACACCGAGTCATTCGATCAGCAGTCGTCAAGTCTCAACCGGCTCTAGAATTTTGGCACACAGCATGCTCATTCCTGGAGGGTCCACTCCACGAGCCAAGAGGTCGATGCATCAACTGACACAGTCCGGAGTTGATGTATCCCAAAAGTACCATAGTGGTCACTACCGAACCCACGGAGGATTCCTGTACTGTCTTCATTGTCGTCGGAGACGCAACCAGCTCTAGGGTTCACGCACACAGCAAGCTCATTTGGGAGGGTCCACTTCACGAGATGAGTGGATGATACATCAACTGACACATAGTCCAGAGTTGATATATCTAATAGTTCTATATCGTCAACAGGAACTCAACGTCGTAGACGGCGCGTCAATCGGACGCCCGGTCTGAGAGTTATTGGCTTTTTCGTCCTAGGGGCTCGGTTGGTTTTTAAAGAAAAACCAACCAAACCATACTCCACCTATTTCCAAACCTATGGCAGAGTAAGCCAAAAGATCCTTCTCACTTTGAGGAATCCAACAAAGTTGATGCTACATCAATCGGACGTCCGGAGCTCAAGATATAAGTGTTTCCGCTCCGAGGGCCCGGTTGGTTTCGTGTACGATCCAACCCAGCCAAACTCAATGTACTCCGAATCCTTGAGTGCGATATACCGAAACGACCGTCTCGATCCAAGGATCACATCTCCGCTGACGGTGCGGGTAGCTCATGTTATGAGCAAAATACTGAAAAGGTCCGAAAATGGGGGGTATGGGCCCAGACCGACCCGGCCCAACCCCCCTGGGTCGGCCCGAACCGGGTAGACCCGACCTGGGTCCGGATCCGACCCGACCAGCGCGGCCCAGCCCGGCGGTTAGGCCGGGCGGCTCGGCCGGCGCGCTGGCGCTTGCCAGGCGCAGCATAAGGCAGTCGCGACCCCCCTTCGCGCGGGGGCCGCTCAGTGACACCCGGACGCGGCTTAAGCTCGTCCCTCCTCTGTGGTCCCGCGCAGCCACGCAGGACCCTCCAGTGCCGCCGCGGCTTCAGCCGCAGCGGGTCTTCCCGGCGGCGCGCCGGGCGCCGTCGCATCCAGTAGGTCAGCCGCTGCCGGCCGCCGGCGCCGTCGTGCCTGCGTGGCGCGCCAGCGGGGGCTTCCGCGGACCACCGAACGCGCTCCGGTTGTCCGATTTTCGCACGGTCTTCGCCATTGCTCGTCCCGGGACTCGTTCTTCACTGCAAAGCCTTCAAAATTTACTTGTGGCCTTGTTTGTTGTCGCCTGCCAATCCGTGCATAACAAACAAAAGGGTGGTTGGTTCGGACTTGTTCGTTGGTCTGCACCCACCATGTTAGCGGTTTTTAAAGTCTCACAACAATCACATTTAACAACCGGGGATATAAATAACAAAGATATAAAATGAACAACCCCCACCTCGTAGTTTTCGTTGGATGAGAGTTCTTCGCGGAATCGATCGTCGCGGAAGAAGAGGATCGTCATGTCGCGGAAGGGTGTCACATCGTCGCGTAACACGGTGTCGCGTCGATGATCTCTGAGGGTTAAAAAAAATACACAGATTTAATTTCACGAATTAAATCCATGTTGAGGATAAAATCAACAATGGAAAAAGTAAAATATCTGCAATCTCCTACCTCAAGCAGTTGATCGAAGGTTTTTCGCGAGAGGAGAATATTCACAAAAGTACGTCGAGGAAGGAGAATCGTCGGCATCACGGTACACAAAGTCGCATCTTCGATCTCCGAGGGTTCGGCGTTCTTCGCCTCCTTTCGTCGAAGGTCGGCGTTCTTCATGTTCTTCGCGTTCTTCGTGAAGGAGGATGAAGATACAGTTCTCCAAATCCTCTCAACAGGCAACCCGTCAACAAAAAAGGGGTGTTGGTCTTATTTTATTATTATGCCAACAGTTTGAAAAACATGTTAAGAAACAAACCATTAATTTGGTGAATTAATGGTAACGACTTAACAGTCCATTTAATATGAGCATTAAGTGTTTTAGAAAACGTACCAGTTGACTTTCATTAATGAGGAGTTTTCGCAGGTGAGTTACTTAGAGGAAAAGAAACGGTGGGGCTCGGGAGGGCTCCACCTCACAAATATCCTACCAAGAGGGTAGGATATTTTGGGTTCCACTCTATCCGCTTCAACTCAGCTTAAGCATCTTTAAGTGGAATTATGTGGCTACAAGTGAAATAAAATAAATTTGTCGCACCACTTTATTTTATTTTCTTCACTTAACCCCAAAAAATTAAAAACCACACCTGAGAAAACACAACTCCGGAAGAGGCGTTTATAAGAAAAAACTGGCGCTGTGATTCCATCGGTGCCCTCGGAATTTGATTCCGAGCACCGGTTCAAAAGTTAGAAAAACTCACTCATTCGTTCACTGAACGTACCCGAGCCAAACTTCGGAAACTGATTCCGGGCACACCGGGCCTCAGAATCATGTGCCGTCAGAAACTACGTTCTTGTAAAATTCCAAAGAAAATTAAGAAAATAATTACCTTGAAATTTACGGGTCTTTACATAACTCCCACCATAGGGCTTCACATTCCCATAATGTTACATCATAAACTAGGGGAAAAAAGTAGCTACTGAGCACGCATCTGAGCCTCCCGCTCCAAAGTGCTCTCCTGGAGGTTCCCATGCTGCCATCTGATATGCACTAGATGAATCGACCGTCCACGTAGGACTCGCTCCTGTTGATCCTCGATCTCCACTAGGACCTCCGTAAAAGTCTCCCCATCATCAACGCCCAGCTCCCCATGGTTAATGATATGCATCGGGTCGTGCACCTATCTCTTCAGCTGAGATACATGGAAGACTTAATGTACCCGGTGCAACTGAGGTGGTAGAGCCAGGCGATAAGCCACCTCGCCAATCCTGTTGAGGACCTGGAATGGTCCGATGAAGCATGTAGACAACTTGCTGCCTCGGAAAAATCTCCATAACTCACATCGAGGTGTGACCCATAACGAAATGTGGTTTCCATCCTCAAACTCTAGTGGTCTCCGCCTCCTGTCCACATAAGACTTTTGCCGGCTCTGAGCTGTCCTTATCCGATCTTGGATGACATGGACCTTTATGGTCCTACTCAAGCTGCTGAGATTTCTTCTTTGCCGAGAAGAGAAATCTGGTCTCATCCCCTGGATGAACCACGTTCTTTGCCTAATACAGTCAATCACATCATGGATGATACAATCCCATACCAAGGATGATGTCGTCAGGCCTCAACGCTACTACAAAGAGATCCAACTGTTACTTTCACCTCCAAGGGTTTAGTCACACTGTCGGCATCAGTGTGTTGTCACTGGTTCTCCTCCAGTAGGTATCTCAAAGTGAGGGTCAAGTCAACGGTTTTTAAATAGGAACCTCTTAGTAACAACACAAAGAGAGGTCAGGAAGGTAAAAGCCAAAATAAAGGTGTCTTTTATTACTGCAGCTCAAAGTACAAAGACACAAAACATCTACAAAAAAACATCAACAATGCAAGAAGCAGCATAAAAAAAAGTCCCCAGGTCTGGAGCTAGTCCTGCTCCTGTCCATCTACTCCCTGAGCTCCACAATCGTAGGCCTCAACTGCCTGAAGTTGAGCTCTCCCATGTCCACCAGCTCCCTGCGGTTGAGGTGGACCTCCTGGTGGTGGTGGTGGCAACACCTCGAAGCGTCGTCCACCTCCAACTACACGGCCAGCTCCTCTGACTCGCCCGCCTACCCCCTAAGGACCACCACAGTCGACCCTCTACCTCTTCCTGGGTGGCCCCTCAACCGTCTGCTACTCATCGGCAGGGCGGGTCGGGCAGTCACGAGCCATGTGACCAACCCCGCCGCATGAGTAACATTGTCCGCTCATTGTAAGTCGTTGTCCACCCCGGGTGCCTCTCACAAATGATCATGTGTCACGCGGTCGACCACCGGTAGGTATAGTCCTCTTGGACCCCTGTGTCATCTGTCTACTGCCCGCTGTAGAAGACTCTGCCGCATGCCGGCTAGTGGTGGGTCCTGCTGCTGGAGACTGCTCAGCAAGGAAACTCTCCACTAAGAGGGCTCGCTCCAACACCCATGTCTATGTCGGAATGCTATGAGAAACAACTGAAGCTCTGATCTCTCGCCTGAGCCCCTGATCGAATGTCCAGGCCCTGAATAATGGGACCCATACCATGTCCTTGGAATAGCGCGAGAGATCGGTAAACCTCACCGCGTACTGGGATACTGTCATGCTGCCCTACCGCAGATGTAGTAGCTCCTGGATGTGCACCGCTCGGAGGGTGGCTGGGACAAAATCTGAGCGAAAAAGGATCTCAAAGTCCGTCCAAAAGAGTGATTCCTCGTCGTGCACATGGAGCATCAAGCTCCACCATCTGCCTGCTGCCGCACGTAGGAGGCTCGCTGCAAGGACCACCATAAGGTCTGTTGGTGTGCTCACTAACCAGAAAACTCGTAGAACCACCTCCAGCCATTCCTTGGCTGCCTGGGGGTCCGTCTCCCCAGAGAACCTGGGCGGTCACTGGCGCTGGAACTCATGAAGTGCACTAAGGCGACGTGGATCGTTAGCAGCTGGGGCTAAAGAATCAGTGGCTCGGCGGGTAGAGGTACCGCCGGTGCCTCGGCTGTCAAAGGGCCCTGCACCGAGGCCTCATCGCTCGGTGGGTTGTCATCACTCTCAACTCTCGGAACCCTAGCTGGTTCCCATAGTGGGTCCATCTTGAAAGGGAAACAGGTGTGCCATAGTCAGAACAGTATACCTGGTGAGCTGACACAATGTAATCACAGAGAAAACTTGAAACACACATGCAATCAATGTTTTCGTGCATTAAGTCGGAAATTTGAAGTCAGGGTCCTGGTATACGGATACATTGGCCACTGCACCAACACCGGACTCCCTAAACTGATAACCACACCCAATACACTTAACACTATTGCTTCACAAAGAAAAATATCATATTTCCATGTTCTGTTGTAGAAACGAACTCCTCTGATACCAATTTGTCACGATCCGTCCTTAGGGCCCATGCCGTGAGTACCCCAAGCCCGCCTTCCATAGGCCAGGGGCTGGCGACTAGCACCAAGGCGTAAATCCCGGAAAAAGGGAAGGCATTGCCTTTGTAAAGTAAACCAAAAATACCATAGAGCAAGCATGCAGAAGTAAACACTAAGTAAAAACTGGTACAACAGTAAGTGCAGAAAAGTAAGTGGGCCAGTATACAAACCCAAAATGAAAGTAAAGTACAACTGGAAAGGGAATACAACAACTGAAAAATAAATCTGCAACGTCGAGCTGTCCACTAGAAATCCCACCTGACGGGTGGGTACAGATAGCCTCCACTGCTCCTCGGGTCCAGCCGACCGCTCCAAGTACCTCCCGTCCAGTGGTCCTCCTCCAGGTACTGTCGTGCTCCGCAATCCTCAACCACGATCAGTGATGTCCGTCGTCTAAAACCAACAAAACGTAGTGCGGGCATAGCCCATGCAGGGGTGAGTATAAGCTACCCAGTAGGGACCCCGAGACCCCCGAAGGTCTCCCAGAATCCACCAAGGATGAACCACATAGTAAAGATACAATCAAGAAGTAACATTCGACACTTCTTAGATATATGTACATACATATACCTATCTCTTCAATTCTCATTCGACTCCAACATACGATCCCAAGTACAACCCAGTCCACACAGGAAAGCAAAACGTAAATCCACACAGGATAGCACAACATAATCCACATAAGAAAGAAAAACTTAAATCCACACAGGAAAGCACAACACAATACACATAAGAAAGAAAGATGTAAATCCACACAGGATAGCTCAACACAATCCACATAGGAAAGAAAAACGTAAATCCACACAGGATAGCACAACACAATCCACATAGGAAAGAAAAACAGGATTCAGCTCACACATTAATACTACTTAGTAAGATGATAGAGATGTTCAGATGTAGCCACTGATTCATCTAAGTCGTCGGACCCACAAAGGATTTGTAGGTTCTACCCCCCGCAATGACCCACACAGGATCGATCATAAAGATGAACCCATTGCTATTGGGAAACTCCTTCTCCATCAAGTACAGGGGTTATTCCGCTTCAACCAAGTGCTTCCCTCTAACCTTGGACTGCTGTAGTACTCCACCTATCGAGTACTGTGGGCCTGCTGCTACAACCAAGCGCATCCCACCATTGGTCTGCCACTACAACCAAGCGCTCCCCCTCATAGCCTCTAGAGGTACTCCTTCTGTTGAGTACCACGGGTCAGCAGCTAAAACCATGCACTCCTCCGTCGTGGGTCTGCTGCTACAACCAAGCGCTCCCCCGTGCTGCTACAACCAAGCGCTCCTCCGTCATGGGTCTGCCGCTACAACCAAGCGCTCCCCCTCATAGCCTTCAGAGGTACTATTTCTGTTGAGTACCGCGGGTCTGCTGCTACAACCAAGCACTCCTCTACCGTGGGTCTGCTACTACAACCAAGCGCTTCCCACTGGGCTATCCGTAACACACTGAGTCGTTCTATTAGCAGTCGTCATGTCTCAACCAGCTCTAGGGTTTCCGCACACAGCATGCTCATTCCGGGAGGGTCCACTCCACAAGACAAGAGGTCAATGCATCAACTGACACATAGTACAGAGTTGATGTATCCCAAAAGTACTGTAGTGGTCACTACCGAACCCACGGAGGATTCCCGTATTGTCTTCATTATCGTCGCAGACGCAACCAACTCTAGGGTTCCCGCACACAGAAAACTCGTTCGGGAGGTTCTACTCCATGATCCGAGTGGATGATACATCAACTGACACATAGTCTAGAGTTGATATATCCAAAAGTTCTATATCGTCAATAGGAACTCAATGTTGCAGACGGCGCGTCAATCGGACGCCCGGTATGAGAGTTATTGGCTTTTTCGTCCTAGGGGCCTGGTTGGTTTTTAAGGAAAAAGAAACCCGTCCATACTCCACATGCGTCCAAGCCTCAGGCGAAGTAATCCAAAATATCCTTCTCACATAGAGGAATCCAACAAAGTTGACAGTATGTCAATCGGACATCCAGAGCTCAAGATATAAGCATTTCTGCTCGGAGGGCCCGGTTGGTTTCGTGTACGAACCAACCCGGACAAACCCAAAGTACTCTAAAACCTTGAGTGAGATATACAAAAACTCATGTCTCAATCCAAGGATCACATCACCGCAGACGGTGTGTCGATCGGAGGCTCGAAGCTCAAGTTATGAGCAAAAGACCGAAAAGGTCCGAAAACGGGGGGTCTGGGCCCGGACGACCCGATCCAACCCCCCATGGGTCGGCCCGATCCGGGTCGACCCGACGTGGGTCCGGATCTGACCCAAACGGTGCGGCCCGGCCCGGCGGTCCGGCCGGGCGGCTCGGCCGGCGTCCTGGCATAGGCCAGGCGCCGCGTAAGGCAGTCGCGGCCCCCCTCCGCGTGAGGGCCGCTCCGTGACACCCGGATGAGGATTAAGCTGCATCCCTCCTCTACGGTCCAACGCGGCCGCGGGACTGGCCAGCGCCGCTGTGGCTTCGGCCGCGGGACTGGCCAGCGCCGCTGCGGCTTCGGCCGCGGTGGGTCTTCCCAGAGGCGCGCTGGGCGTCACCTCATCTTGGCGGCCGGCTACTGCCGACCGCTGCCTCCGGCCGCCGGCACCGCCGTGCTGGCGTGGCGCGCCGGCGAGGGCTTTCGCGGACCACCGGACGCGCTCCGGTGGTCCAATTTGCATGCGGTCTTTTCCAGTGCTAGTCCCAGGACTCATTCTTCACTTCAAACCCTTAAAAATTAATTTTTGGCCCCGTTTCTCGTTGCCCGCCAATCCGCGCATAACAAACAAAAGGGCGGTGGGTTCGTACTTGTTCGTTGGTCCGCACCCACCGCGTTAGAGGTTTTTAAAGTCTCACAACAATCATATTTAACAACCGGGGATATAAATTACAAATATTTAATAGGAACAACCCCAACCCCGTAGTTGTCGTCGGACGAGAGTTCTTCACGGAATTGACCGTCGCGGAAGGGCATCATGTCGTCGCGGGACACGGTGTCGCGTCGACGATCTCTGAGGGTTAATGAAAACACACAGATTTAATTTCACGAATTAAATCCATGTTGAGGATAAAATCCACACAGGAAAAATTGAATGATCCGCAATCTACTACCTCAAACAGTTGATCGAAGATTTGTCGGCGGAGGAGAATCGTCAGAGAAGAACGTCGGGGAAGGAGACTCATCAGCGTCGTGGTACACGGCGTCGCTTCGTCGATCTCTGAGGGTTCGGCGTTCTTCGGCGCCTTTCGTCGAAGGCTGGTGTTCTTCGCGTTCTTCACGTTCTTCTCGTTCTTCATGTTCTTCACGTTCTTCATGAAGGAGGATGAAGATACGATTCTCCAAATCCTCCCATCAAGCAACCCGTCAACAAAAAAGGGGTGTTAGTCTTATTTTATTATTATGCTAACTATTTGAAAAACAGGTTAAGAAACGAACTGTTAATTTGGTGAATTAATGGTAACGAATTAACAGTCCATTTAATAGGAGCGTTAAGAGTTTTAGAAAATGCACCAGTTTACTTTCATTAATGAGGAGTTTTCACGGGTGCGTTACTTAGAGGAAAAGAAACGGCGGGGCTCTGGCGGGCCCCGCCTCACAAATATCCTACCAAGAGGGTAGGATATTTTGGTTTCCATCCTATTCGCTTCAACTCAGCTTAAGTAGATTTAAGTGGCTTTAACTGGCTTCAAGTGAAATAAAATAAAGTTGTCGCACCACTTTATTTTATTTTCTTCACTTAACCCCAAAAAATTAAAAACCACACCCAAGAAAACGCAACTCCGGAAGAGGAGTTTCTAAGAAGAAACCGGTGCTGTGATTCCATCGGTGCCCTCAGAATTCGATTCCGAGCACCGGTTCAAAAGTTAGAAAAACCCGCTCGTTCGTTCACTGAACGTACCCGAGCAAAACTTCGGAAAATTATTCTGGGCACACTGGGCCTCGGAATCACGTGCCGTCAGAAACTGCGTTCTTTTAAAATTACAATGAAAATTAAGAAAAAAATTTCCTTGAAATTTATGGGTCTTTAAAAAATTTATGAAAATCATTGATTACATTTTAATGATCTGAAAAAATATTATACACTACAAAATAAAACATTTTAACGAAATTTAAAAATACCACCCTTTGATAATTTTGATATAATAATTTCCAAAATGATGTAAATTTTTTAAAATAAAATTTCTATAATATCCAAAATTTATTTATAAAAGTTTAGCACATACATAAATAACAAAAATAATGAAGGAAGTCAATTTTTTATTTAATAAAATATCTTTTTTAAAATTTGATTTCGTACTTATTAGTTATTTACAAATTAATTTATATTGATTATGTAACAAACAATGTTTTTTAGAATAAACTAATTTCATTGATTTATAGTATTGCATGATAAATGTAATAAATCTTTCATTATACACAACAATGACTGGGCATTCACTACATGAATCAATGATTTTTACGAAACATCATTTTATTATTATAATTATTATAAATGAGATAGTCATAACCTAGACATTAAATATAGAAATATAAAAAATTATAAGTAAATTATAAATATTATTTATAGAGTTTTATATAAATAAAACATATTGATAACAAGTAATACAATTTTTGGTAATTTCATTATATGTTTTAAAATTCTGTTTTCTTAAAAGAACTTTTTTATTTCTTTAGGTGAAAGAAGAAAATTATTTTTTGAAACTTTTAGAAATTTATTTTGATAAAATAAAAATAATTTTTTATTTCAAAATTTTAAAATTATATTTGGGTGAATTCTAAGGATTTTTATGAAAAACTACATCTTTAGATGAATAGTAAAATAAATTATTTTTAATTCCAAACTGATTTTGCTGCTAATCTATTTATATTTTTAAATTATATTTTAGGGCTGTTTTAAAGACACAATAGATAAATTGTAAATCAATTAATTCAAAATAGGTCATTTAAATAATTTTTATAAATAATTTATTCATAAAATATTAATGAACATTTGGACATTCTCACTTTAAAAAAAACATTCTCACCACATCTCTGGGATTAGCATTAAATATAATTTTCGTGATTCTATAGAACTGACTTTCATTAAATATACATACATGTTTTTAAAATTTAAAATATATAATCTAGTAAGGTAAACATATTCTTTGAAACAAAATTTTAGTGAATGATATTAACATTAATTACAACGATTAAGTTCAAATTCAACTTAACAATGGACTAAACCATAATCGTAAAGAACAAAATGACAAAGAACATTGTCAAAGAAAACATTTTTTTTGGATTTATATAAGCCATAAAAACTCTTTTACTAAGTTTGGTTTTTTTTTCAATTGTTTTAAGTTAAAAATTGGGTACACCAAACTTGGTTTAAAAAAAGTCCAAGTGTGTCCCATCCCTCCCCTATAAAAGGAAACAACCTATGATGCTTCTTCATACCAATAATACCTTATATGTAAGGAAAATTTCTACCATAATTCACATTCCAACATCCATCACTTCATCCTTTAGGACTCCCTTTGGGTTGAAATCTAACCAAGGAGCCCATTTGATTCAAACAAAAAAGAGTTACCCAAAGAAGAGGTAACATTCTCCCTCAATATCCTTTCATGCAGTTTCTTTCACTTCTAACTAAATTGTAATTATTCTAGGAACACATAATATCCTCAAAATCCTAAATATATTGATATTATTAAATGATAATTTTTTTACCTACACTTATACACACTACTATCCAATGGGTAATGAACTTACCATTCTTGTTTGCAGCGAAGTGCTGCCCCACAAAATTATGTTATTCATTTTTCTATACAACCTCTCATGGTTGGGAATTATGATGTACACTATATTTTTATATGATATATCTAATGTATATAATTTATTTATGCTTCAGTAATTTCTATATAATACATACCTTCATGCATCCCATTTTTTTGTAAATCAGATAATTTCGTTTGGGGATGTATAGATTACCACCCCCAAATAGAGGTGTGAATCATTCAAAAATTACATAGAATGTATTAAGGATGTGTTTAGTTATCGTATATGATATATATGATATAATTAGTCTACTTAATTTATATTTCAATGGTATATATATATATATATCATTTAATTTAATTATATCAATATGACAAAATCGGAAATAATGGTAACGAGTATGTATAGCCTACCGTCTCTATAAAAGGTGTATTCTATATCATATTTATATATTATATAGAATATTATAAATAAATATATAATAAATATAAATTATATTTATATCATGGTTTATATTCTTAAAATCATGATATACGTATGAATATTAAAATTATTTCAAATTAAGACTCATGTGAAAAAAAATATGAATATTACCCGAAGCAAAACATTAACATGGATTTAAAAATAAAAGGGTAATATAAAGCCAATATAAATCCATATAAGATATTAAATAGATTAATATAGGGTTTTCAAAGATTAATTATAAAATTATATTTAATATATGGTATTTTTTATGATTATGAATTGATTCATGACACTAGGTAATGGAATTTCATCCCACTTTTTATTAATCTGATATAAGTATCTTATTCACCACTCATTTCATTTGTGCGGTGTGTGTAATACCCATGGATTTTTTTCTATTATTATTATAATTAATGTTATTGGTATTAAAATATTAATTTTAATAAATATCTTTCATGGGGATTATGTTTCAAATGATACTAATTAGGTAAATAAGTTTTCTGTCTCTTTTCATTCTTTGAGGCACATGTCATGAACTGCAAAATCATTATTTACAAAAAAATAAAAAACATTAATTTTTTCTGAAAATTTTCATCTATAAAGATTATACAAATTATATAGACCTTTTAATTATTATTTTATATGTTCTAAAAAAATTTAAATAAATATGTTTTCAAAATTTCTTTAAGATTATTTTATATGTTTTCAAGGGAAATGGTTTTCAGAAATTAATTTAAAAATTATTTCTATGTTTACAAGTTTTTTTCAATGAAAAAATTTTACAAAATGTATTCAGTTTTATTTTATATTTTTCCATGGGAAATGATTTTCAAAAATAACTATATAATTATTTTAATATTTTTAATGTATTTATAAAGAAAATGATTTTCAAAAGTTTTTATGATTAAAAAATCATTTTCAAAGAAGAAAAGATATATTCTTCATGAATTGTCTTAAAAATATAGTTCAAAATTAATTTCTATATATGATGGAATGAATTGATGTAACTCATTCCTTTCTAAGAAATAATCCATGTTTTTTTTTGATATTCTTCCTTTAAATATTTTATGTTTTAAATGAATGATATTTATGATAGCAGTTTATCTTCAACAAGTTAAATGCTTTTAAAACCCACGACTTTTCACAAGTTATGATGCGATGAATTGATTATGAAACCAATCTCTTTTCCATAGATTTTTATGTGATGAAATTTTTATAATAACCATTTTATTTCATGGGTTGTGATATGATGTTTGTGAAACCCATCACTTTTTATGGGTCACTATGATACTAATTCTTTATTTACTTATAGATCTGTATTAATTATTTTATTCGTAATTAGGTGGTACCTATATCTTCCTCAAAATAATTGGGTAATTATTTATATCTCGTGAAATAATTATTAGAATCATGTCAACAGGATTGATATATTGTGGAAGGATGGGGATACATGATACCTCCAAAGGAAATGAAAGTGAATAGGGATGGTTGTGTGTCCCACACAGTTAGAGTAGTTAGTATGAAGATCGGTGATGGGAAAACCCAATCCATTATCAAAATATGGGGAATCCTGATCTATTTTGGTAGAATTGTAAACCTAGTCCACTATGGGAAGATAGGGAAACCCTTTCTATTATATAGAATATATTGTGACTAGGGATGGCAGTGCATCCCTCCTAGTATGTTTAGACCCCATGAAGTATCATCAAAAGTTCAATAAATGTGTCATGACTTTTAGAGAATGATATTACATTTTTATGTATACACTAATATTCTATGTTTTATTCCAATGATATGCATCCATGGATCATTCTCTTGATTCCCTTATGGTTAATGTATTATAAACTATTAAAATTTATTCCATAATTTATGTTTATAATCATTTATATATAGGGTAATATATTATAATATTATTATCACTTTCTCATACCATTATGCTAATGTATATGCTTACTTATCTCCATTTATTACCCTTAATGAGAATATGAGCGCAACAATTTTTATGTTTTTTCCCTAGTATATGAATATATGTATTAATTATGACATTTATAAGAAGGGTTCTATTCAATAAAGACCATATAAAAGATAATGTATCTCACTTATCTAATTGTGTATATGTTTCCATGTTTTCAAAGGCAGTAGAATAATATAGTCTTTAGGCATCAATTTTGTTTATAATTTTCAAAGTGTTCCTCTGATGGGATGTAATGTTAATTTATTAAAAGTAAGGGTAAATATAGATGGTATTTCGAAAATATTTTAGTTAAACATTAGATACTAGGATGAGAAACAAATAATGTGAACCCTAAGGACATGCATAAGGATAAGTCTAAGGATGGGTAAATGTATAGATAAATGTCATGGAATTTCAGTAAAATATATAGTGAGTTTTTTCCTAGAAATACCTCCCTCTCTAGATACTACATGTAGACATGTTTCTGTCACATATGTACCTAGGTGTAAAAAAACTCTAACAAGGTGTGTTGGGACGAACACTAGCATAACCTGGTATAAGAAAATGGGCCTTACTACACACCTATATTGACACTCTTGGGGGATATGAATTTGGAAATCACAATCTCTTCACAGACCATCATGAAAGATTTAAAAATAAGTTCTTCAGGAATAACCATGTATAATACTTGGGTGGCAGAGATTAAGGAAGGTGTTATAATCTTGACATCATATATGTGGTTTTCTCGTGGTAATGTTGTTCCTCACTATGAAAACTATTTTATACTATATGATTTTTGGTTTTATTAAATTTTTGGAACAAGAACAAACTATGATAATGGGAATTGAGATAGAAAATACTATCATTATTCTCATGAGATTGAAAATTTTGTATAATCTAGAATATAAATTTTCATTATTATGCTCACACATGTTTTCTCAAGGTATGAGTCATGATGAGATTCGAAATGAGAAAAATAGGGGGAAATATTATATTGATACCATCATTAGAAGTCATCTACCTTCATTCAGTGGCTAATATTTTCCACTTGTTGTTGCACATTGGATCCGTAACACAAAAAACATATTCTTCATTCTCCACTGTTCATATAATGAGAATTTCATTTTCAATATTTCTTGATGTGATTGTGAATTAGTCCAGTAGAGGTCTCCAATCAAGAATAATATGAATCCAGATGAAATTAATCAAAATACTGTGATGATTTCAAGAAGAGATTCTTCAATATCTACATTCCAATTGTACTACATAAAAATATGGAAAAGTAGTTCCTTGAGTTTAAGAAAATTGATCATGAATATGTTGGTACCCATGAGGATAATTTCAGAAGTATATCCATGTAATCTTTTGGAATTATCATCCAACCCAAATGTTTTGTTGATATTTTCTACAGTGGCTTGAATCCAAATCATAGAAGGGAGTTAATCATAAGAGACTTTAGTTGATATGAATTGATTGTGTGTTTTACAATCCATGTTTTAATGGAGGTCATAATTACAAATCAATCGCATGGTTTTAACAAGAAAAGGAATTTGAGTTCAATGAAAAATATGAAAACATGTTGTGAAGAAGTTAATCATAAATTTATAATCTATCTATAGAAATAATATTATAGGGAATTTTATTATTGGTTCTAATAGTTGTTTTGTGTGTGGAATGAAAGGCCATCAGGAAATTGATTTTCCCACTAATGGGATGTTGTTTTCAAATGATAATAAAATAATGAAGATAAAAAATAATGAACCAACCAAAATTCGGTATATTATGTATATGGATGATGGGAATTGGGCTAATAAATTCCTAGACATAAGGGTTGGTGATGGTGATTTGCATTATCAACCTCTTAAAATGATGGAAAAGAGGAAATTTCATGTGATCACTATTTTTGACGTGCAGTGCGATAATGATCAGAAGAAAGGTAAACATTACATCTACTCTAGAACCAATAGATTCTTATTTAATTTTGGATCTACCCAAAATTCAATATAAACAAAAATTGTTAATGTTATTAAGATTCCACCCAAATTACTTGATGGGGAATAATCACTGAAAACTCCTAATGGTACAATGAGTACATTTAACATCTATGATTCATCTTGAGTTCACATTTTAGGTAATATACATATAGTAAATATTTTCATTCATCCCCTGGTTGAATATGATGTCACTTTGGGAATGTATTGGCTTTTTGTACATAAAT
Source organism: Viscum album (assembly GCA_963277665.1). Taxonomy (NCBI): domain Eukaryota; kingdom Viridiplantae; phylum Streptophyta; class Magnoliopsida; order Santalales; family Viscaceae; genus Viscum; species Viscum album. The sequence goes on along the minus strand of OY728141.1, from coordinate 641,169,938 downwards.
CCGACATCAATTGTCTAAGAAATCGTGTTACTCGTGATATTTCCAACCTACCTATGATTCTCTATCAATGTATGATAAGTATGCACATTATATAAAGATTACATCTACTATGAATTTATTCATTCCCATATGGGGTTTTTTCCTCAAATCATTGTTTGGAAACATGATATAGATGATATGACTATTTTTAGGTAATTTTTTGGATGTTCTCGGAGAAGATATTCCTAGTCATCCACCAAAATTTGAAGTTGATTTATTGATAGAAATAATAATTTCATACACTCCAATTGAAAATACTCCCTATATAATGACCCTATTTATATTTAGATATTTAAGAAGAATCTTCAAGATAATTTGGATGAGGGATTAATTCATCCATTGTGTCACCATGGGTGCACCTGTCCTCAATTAAAAATAATTTTGGATCTATCTGACTCATTTCTAATTATTAGGAGTTGAACATGATCATGGTCAGGGGATCTATCAGACCTCAATACCTTTCCTTTATTGAACTTCATTACTTATATCATCAATTGATGTTTAATAAAGAGGATATACCCAAGATGGATTTCCATAAAAGTAATAGACACTATGAATATATAATGATTCCTTTTGATCATAATAATTCCCATCCTATTATAATGGATGTTATAAATAGTATGTACATATTACCTCAATCATTTTTTGTAGTATTCATAGATGATATTATTATATTATCAAAGATAAAGGAAGAGACTGAAGACCACATGCAAATTGTACAAAAGAACATAAGGAAGGATAAACTGTATAAAAAATTTACAAATATTGAATCTTGGATAGAAAATGATGCATTTTCTAGGTCACATAATATATTGAGAATATATATTGGTAGATTCATCAAAGATTTATGATATTTAGTGTTGGTCTAGAATATCCATGGTGAGTGATATATGATGATTTATTGTATTATCTAGAAACTATTGGGGTTTTATGTGTAATTTAACACAACTGTCAAATATTCATAACAATTTAACTCCGAAGGGTTCCAAGAACCTCTGGGTAGATAAATGTGAATAAATATTCAAGGTTTTATAGATAATGTTGAGCAGAATACCAGATATTGCATAACCCTATAGTGGAGAAGGGGTTTCAATCAATAGCGATTCATCCACGAAGAAATTGGTATGTGTTCTCATATAGAATATCATAGTTATCTCATAAGCCTAATGATAGATGAAGATCTCTGTGAAAAATTACCCGACTCGTGATTCAATGTTAGCATCGATATTTTTTATATTTATTATGAGGAAAAATATTATTTATGGATAAAAGTGTGATATATATACTGATCATAAAATTTTAATATATATATAAACACATAAAGAATTGAACATACACTAGAGAATATAGAAAAAGATGATAAATGATTATTAATACTCAATATAATACCACACTAGGAAAGTGAACATGGTGGTTGATGATTTGAGTCAAAATGGTAATACTAGATAATCAATAATGAGGATCACATTAGATCCAATATTTTATGACTTTCAATGGATGAGCCTAGAAATCATGAAGGAAGGGGTGAAATATTATATTGCTATATTGAGTGTTCAAGACATTATCTATGTGAGTATTAAAGAGGCACTGAAGTAAGTTAAAGAGTTTAAAAACATATTTAGAATTTTCTTTCAGTTTAATCATGATTAAGATGAAATTATATGATTCAAGAAACATTTATGTGTTCCTTCTATAACAAATTTTAAGAAGGATATCTTATAGTATGATCATAGTTCTCCATTCTCTATTCATCAAGGAAGTAAGAACATTTATAGAGATATAATGGAATTATTATTGTTGGATGGAATGAAGAGGGGTATCAATAAGTTTGTATCTCAATGATTTTTATTCCAACATGTTAAGGTTGAATGAGTAATGTATAAGGGGATATTTAATCCATTGACAATACCTGAATAGAAATGGGAGAACATCTCTATGGATTTTCTCTTTGTACAACCCAAAACCACTAAGGTAATTAATGCTATATAAGGGGTATTATATCACCTTACTAAGACAAAACTCTTTATTGTTATTAGAAAATAATTCTCTTTATATCAGTTTTCCAGGATAAATATTTTCAAACTGGTAAGGTTTCATAGAGTGCCACATTAAAATTTATTTGATTAAGATCATAGTTTTACCTCATTTTTTTGAAAATGTCTTGAGTAGATAAATTATATATAATTTATTTTTATAACATCATTTAACCCTCATAATAATGGTTAGTATAAAAGAAAAATTCAAACCGTAGGGGATATGTTGATATCATGTTCTTTATATTTCATTTGTTGTTGGGATCAACACATTTCTATAGTTTGTTTTTTCTAAAATAATTACTTTCATTAAAGAATTCAGACAGATCCTCGTGAATCCCTATATGGAAAGAAATATAGAGGTCCAACATGCAGGGATGAAATTAGAGAACAAAATATATTGGGACATGAGATAGCTGAATAAATGATAGAGACCATTAGAATCATTAAGTAGCATGTCAAGGCATATCAATGTCAGAATAAAAGATACACTGATAACCATCAATGTGATCTAGAATTTTAATTTGGTCATAATGATTTATTTTTTATTTAAATATAGAAATGGGTTTCTGGTTTAAGAAGAATAAGGATCTAATCAATTGGTTTATGGACCAATTTGGTATAATTGATTGTATTAGACTGGTATCCAATTTCATGGAACATCCTCTAAATCTCTCTCATGTCTATGATGTGGTCGATTTATCCCTCCTTGGAATGTACATATTTAACCATTAATAGGTTCTAAACATAAGGTTCATAATATTATAGAAGGATCATTCATATAAGGAAAAACCATTTGACATTTTTAATCATATAGAAAACGTTCCCTGAAACTACACCACTCTCCTGGTCACAGTTATTTTTATGAAACCACTAGTTAAAGAAATCTATGTGGGAACATGAGGATATTATGATGCATAAAAATCCTTATTTGTTTCTATAATAATGATGAATTTCGTGGGGAAAATTCATTTTAATGGGGGTAGAATGTATGACCCTGAGTTTTTGTATACTTTTTATGAATAAATTTAGTATTATTAATTGTTTTTTTTTCATTCTACACCATGTAAAACTTTCATTATACACAACATTTAATTCATTTGTGTTACACATAATGGAGAGTATCTATGAAACATCATTTAATTAAAATAATTATTTAAATGGGATATTTATAACATATCTAATAATCATAGTAATATGAATATTATTAATAAAATTTAAATATTATTTATAATGGTTTTATATAAAAAAACATATTGATAATTAGAGATAAAAATTTTAGTAAATGTATTTATATGTGTAAATATAAAACTTTTTTTTAAAAATAAATGATTTGAATTTCCATCTGTGAAAATGCAAGTTATTAATTTTAGACAAGTATACAGTTAATTTGATATAATAAATATTATTTTATAATGCATAATTTCAAATTGATCTTATGGTTATATTTTGGGATTTTTCTAAGAAAATCCATTTTTTGTTGAATGGTGAAAATACAATATTTTAGTTAAAAATTACTTTTTCATATAAATTATTTATATATAAAAATTATATTTAATGTCATTTTATAATTAATGATATATAAATTGTAAACCTATTAATCTAATTTATTTAATTGGAGTCATTTTTATAAATAATTAAATATATAATCTTAATGAACATTTGAACATTCTCACATTAAAAATACACTATCTCACCACATTTGTGGTATTAGAATTGACCATAATTTATCTTATTTTGTGTATTGAAATTAAAAAAATGCATATACATGGTTTTAATAATTATAATATTAATATTATTATAATATCAACATATTTTTTTACCAAAACAATTTGTGAACGAGATTAAAATTAAATATAGCGATTAAAGTAAAATTTATCCTAACAAGGGACTAAACCATAAAACTAAGGGAAAAAAAGGATATATACAACTTTAAAAACCCCATTTTTAGATGTATTTATTCCATACACATACCATTATTTAGTTTGGATGGATATTTATGACTTTTTTGGTTAAAAACATGTGTACAACTAAATTGTTTCGAAAAATTCCAATTGTGTCTTCTCCCAACATTTAAAAAGGCCAACACCTCTACAAATTCTCAAAAACTCTCTAGACACTTATTTTCATCTAATATATTACCAATTTTATTGTTATAATACTTGAATCCCTCCATGAAGCCTCCATTTTTGCATAAATCCATCCAAGGAAGCCCTTTCGTTGAAACCAAATGAAGTTACCCAAAGAAGAGGAACCATTATACCACAAGATCATTTCCTTTATATCATTCTACACTAACTCACTTATTATAATTCAATTAATAAATAATAGAATGATTATCATATGTATACTGATATATTGTTATTATAAAGGTTATAATCACACTTCCACACACATCCATCTAATGGGTAACAAACATACGGTTCATGTGTACGGTGAACTACCGATTCATGAAATGATGTGGTTGGTTTTTCCATTACCTCCTATTAGGGCTAGAAAATATGATGACAAATATTATATAATATGATATATATGATTCATTTATTCTTCTTTTAGTATTATATCACACACACATTAATTCTTTCTATTTGTGAAATATGATAATTTCGTTTGGGGAAGTGTGGACTACCACCTACTCAAAGCAAAGTGATTCATTCACACATTAAATATATTTTGTTAAGGGTGGTTTTATATCCACTATTCTAGTTTCCATATGGGGTGGGGGGGAATCAGGGTATGAAAAATTAAAACAGCTACCCCTTTTGATCCTGTTTTGAGGTTAGACAAAACCCTCTTCCCTCTCTCCTTCCCATTACATAGTGTGAATGAATCTTAATGCATGGACATGACACAGAAATTTTACTTGGTTCACCCTCACTGGGTTATGTCCATGAATCATACACCAGTGATGTGTAGATGTACCAAATCCACTATAATCGCACTAATATTTCCATGTTCGAAGTGGAATCACTGTCCCTCTTGGTTTACAACCACTCAAAATTTTAGAACTCACTTCTCTCTCAACTGAAGTGAGAAAATTGCCACTTCAGAAGACCACTCACAATTTATAGACATTTTGGTCTCCCCATTATCACATATTAATGCATCTTACTCTGTATGTGGATTCTCTATTGACGTTCCACATTCATCCACTAATGAAGAAAACTTTTAACATGGTCGTACCAGACATTCTTCCAAATTTTGTGCAGACCTAGTATGACCAGTATGCTTTTATAAGCCTAGTTTACTTCTCAATGCCTTTTCATGCATCTCCAATCATGGATCGAAAGCTTCACCTTACCACTTGCATGAAACTGCCTTCGGTAACTCATAACTTTTCCAAATTACACTGTTTTATGCCAAAACCAATATTGGGGTACAACTATCAATTGGCGTGCAACTTATAAATATCATTATACTTGAGTGACCAAACCACCACTGGCACAACCAAACTACATAAAAAAATGTGCTCTAATTTTCTCCAAGTGTTTAAATAAATAAAAAATGAGGAGAGTTAGACCTCACTTTATAGGAAACTTGGACACCCTCAGCGCCGACACAGAACTATCCTCTCAGCGCGAAAGTCCAGCCGCTCAAGCCTTTGTCCCACTAGTCACTTGCATTCCCAAACCAAAACATGGGTGCCCCACTTTCGTTGGCCATATTTTGATGTTCTGATCTTGAAAAACATATGGCACAAAAGTTTTCATACTTCCAAGACAGTAGAACACATGTCATATTGTACCACCTTCAGATCGTACATTCTTTTTCAATGTTATTCAATAAATAAAAGATTGTTAACAACATAGTTGAACATGACATGTCACCATGAAAACACACTTTGTCAACAAATTTTTACAGCATGGTCTACTTTGTTAAAAAAACACAACATGGAGGCCCGCATTGTCAACAAACACAATCACCTCAAAAATGCTTCAATAATACCTTGTTTTATTTTTTACAACAGATTTTTTTAGTGAAATCATATGATATAAATGACATAATAATTGTAATTTTATTAAATTATATATATATATATATATCATTTAATTTTAGTTTTTTATATTACAATAAAACAACATTCTTGCATACGTATGGCCCAGCTTCTCCATGAATGGTGTATCCCAATTCATATTTTTATATTATATAGATTATTATAAATAAATATATAATGAATATAAATGATATCATAGTATGTTTTTAATTATTTAAATCATGATACAATTATGAGGACAAAAAATATATCAAATTAAGACACATCTTAAAAAAACAATGTGGATATCACCCAAAGAGAATCCTTAATGTGGAATTGTAATCAAGAAGTTAATATAAAGTCATAATAAAACAATGTATTGTATTAAATATAAAAATATGGTTCTCAAAAATATTTATAATAAATAATTCTTTATTATACTGGATGTTTTTATAATTATGAATTGATTCATGGCATAATTTAATCGAATTTCATCTCAAATTATATTTCCAGGAGATTAATGTCTTAGTCACTAGTTATTTATTTTTTATGGTGGGTACACTACACTTTAATATTTTCTATGATTATTATACTTATCTTAATGGGTATTTAAAAATATATTTGATGATATGCCTTTTGATGGGGTTTATGTTTCAAAATTTACCAAATTGTTAAAGTAGTTTTGTCTCAATTTTCCTTCTATGGGACTCTTTCTATGGACTTCAAAATAAATTCTTTAAAAAATAATTTCAAAATAAATATTTTATGATCATTTTCATGGAAAAATTAATTCAAAAATGTTTTATGGTTTTAAAGATTATTTTATATTTTTCAATTTATTTTCAATTAAAACGTTTTTAAAAATGTTTTCATGCTTCATAAATATGTTTTTGATGGATTTTTTTTCAAAAAATGATTCCAAACCATCATTCCTTGTATTAAAAATGTTTTCAAATATAAATGTTTTAAAAATATTCCCAGAATTAGTTTTTAAGGATTAATGGGAAATGATCTTCAGAATGATCTCAATCCAACATTCTATGTTTTCAAAGTAATTTTAAAAAAATGGTTTTCATAAGGTTTTATGTTTTTAAAAAAAATTCAAAGATGAGAGGATATTTTTCTGATGAAAAGTTTTTAGAAAAAATTGTTTCAGAAGTACTTTCCATCTTATATGTCATCCTTTTATGTTACTCGTGTATTTTTAGTAAATGATCCAGTGGTTCCATTCATATTATTTTTCTGGATGGTTTATTTATTTATCGAATGATGTTAATGACATCCATTTCTCTCCCATTGTTTATATTCTTCTACAACCTTCTTATTTTCATAGTTAATACTTTGATGAAGTGAAAGTGAAAAATATAGATTTTCTATACGTGATGATGTTATGAAATATTTATGACACACATTGCATATCATGGGATGTGATATGATGTTTATGGAACCCATATATTTTTATGGGTTATGATATATTGAATTTTGTTTCATGATAAACATGTTATGAATGATTTTTCTATGAGGCGATTAAGACCAATATCTTCCAAAAATTCATTGGTTAAATATTTATATCTCCTGAGATAATTATGGGATTCAATTCAATGGCCTTGATCTACTATGGGATGAAAATGAAACCCGATCCCTTACATATAATGAATCATGACTGGGGATGGTGGTGTGTCCTATGAGAAACGAGTATTCGACATGAAGATAGAAGATGGTGAAACATGATTCACTATGGGAATATCGGGAAAATTATTCCACTATGGAAAAAAGGGGAAACCTAATCAACTATAGGATGGTTTGGAAACATTATCCTTTATAAGATTAAGATAGTGATTGTGTATGATGGTGTGTCCTTCCTAATAGTTGTAGTCCTCATGAAGTCCCGAGATAATTTATAACTCTATGTCTTGATGTATTGAAAATAATATTACATGTTTTTATGTATACCATAAATCCATGCCTTATTATTAAGTTTGGATTTCCATGTTCAAGATCATTGTTCCGTTATGATTCATGTATTATGAAATTATAGTCATTATGATACAATTTACCTAAATAATAATTAATATGTTGTATATGGTATTCTAATATTAGGATCATGTTCTCATACCTTTATAGTTCTGTTTATTCTTACCTATCTACCTTTATTACTCTTATTGAACATCCTAGATTACCCCTTTTGTGTTTGCTTCCCCCTGATTTGAATATATGTAATAATTATAATCTGTCTAAGAAGGGATTTATTTAGTAAGAAACTAGTTGGATATAATGTAGATCACTATTATACTAGTTTTTATGCTTCCACATTTTGAAATAATCTAGAATAATATACAATTTTTCCATTTATTTTGTGTAATTTATTATGTATTCTGCAAAAATTATGTAAATTTAATGTATGAAATTTTAGGTTCACTATATATAAAGACCTATATATATATTTCATAATTTATTTCATATTACTTATACTCTCCGATTTAAAGTCATGGTTACAAAAAATCATACTAAAATAAATAAATTTAATGGTTCATTTAGGCTTATTGTTCTGTTTCATATACCCTATTAAATATTGTACTCATTTTAAAATATATATTGGGGTTACATTAACCCCATGGTTGTTAGTCTAAATTATATAAGGTCACATAAATGTGAATGTAAATCTAAAAATTAAAAAAATATCCCTACTCTCATGTGATGATTGAAAACATTCCAATTAATGGTTTTGTTGGACTTCATCACATACACCATTCTCTTATGTCAATATTAAATAAGGATCATAATCATGGTCCTAGGTATTATAATATAACTCATGGAAATACTTAAAAAATTGTGTTTATAATGAACACAATGGTTTTATAAACCTATGACAATTGGTACTCAATTCGATAGGACATAACAATTAAAGGGTCCATCGTGGCCATATATGTACATACCCAACTAATAATATTTTGGAGAAAAATAAGTTATTTTTTTTTGTTTTGGTCATACAAAAGTTGTATGACTTCTTGAGACACATGAAATTATTAAATTCATAAACAAAAAGGCTTGTTTTGGGACCACCTTATTTAAAATGATAGTATCCCATCATTTGGAAATAGGCATGCATCACCTCAGTTAATCAAATCCCATACTGACTATATTCCATATCCATGATGACCTATATCATTAAAAATATATATAATTAATTATAAAAATTTCACATCAATTAACATATTCAATATAAATTTATTCTATAGGAAAATTGAAGAATATTCAACTATATATTCTAGCAATGTGAAAATCTATATCGATTTAGTTCATATCACTCCTGAAACACCCCAATGACTACTATAGTATGAATCCTTAATGATTAACATCAATTTTTCAAATCATTTGTTTCTTAATTTTATGAAAATATAAAATAAAATAGATTATAAACATAAGAATTAATACCCTGAAAACCCATAAGAATTAATCCTAATCTAGAATACTATAGAAAAGGCACACCAATGCCCCATTAGGGTGATAATTGTTCACCATGATCTACTAGAAATAGGATTAAAAAATTATCCCCAAAACAAAAAAATAGATACCAATTAATGGTAGAGATTTGGGTTAATGGGTAAGATGTAAATACTCTAAACCAGAGAGAAAACCCTTTCAAAAACCTATGAGATAAAGGGAACAAATGAGAGGTAAATAAGATGGTGTTGAGGTAAAGTCCTTCTCATATATTTTGAATACGATAAAAAACATAAATTGTTTGAAATATTAAAATAACATAAATATTGTTTCTATAATGTCAAAACAAAATATGGGTATAACTAGCTAACTGCTATACCAGAATTGGTACCCAGGTATCCCCAATTAGAAAGACAAAAACCCTAACAACCCCACTATGTCCATGGAGACCCCTTGTTGGGTAGCTGGTGCCTATTTTAATCTCTATTTTTCACTTCTCAATATCATGAACCCCAAATAACTTGATAAAAATGAAATAAAATATTTACATACACAAACACATGTACACCAACATTTAAAAAATCATATAATAATAAATTCTCAATTTCATTCTAAAATATCAATTTATCTTGGTTATAAACTTATCAGAATCTAGTTTCTTTAACTCCATTAACATTACCTTAAGAATGTTATTATAAATAATGAATAAAACACTTGTATTCCTTGATAAGACTCCAATTTGACCCCTAATACCACAACCATCACTAAAATCCATTTCACCTTCAGTATCAATATTGGGTAGAAATTATGAAAATGCTTGCATTGCAGTAGAACCATTTGAATTCCATAACACCCTAGTTGTTTCAAGTTCACGACTATCTCATGCACTATTCATTTCATGAATAATGTTAAAAAAATCAATATCAATGATCGCGATACCATATAATTCGATATACTCTAAAATGATGCCCCATACCTAAGGGGATTTTTGGATTCCTAAATTATCTGTGTTATATACCCAAAAATATTGTCACTGGTATAAACCTTTCCCCGTATTCCTAGAACTACAATTCAGTTCACCAAAAACATTCATGACTCGAACCCACAGTATCATAGATGAGACTCTAACAAATCATAAACCTCAACCTGTTACATAAGACATCATATTCCCAATGGATTCCAATATTCAAAGACCTAGTTCTCTAACACTTCAATATTTTACATTTCCATTGATCTATTATTAAATTCACTACTCTCTCACCAAAATATAATACTAGAAAATGACACTCTCCAAAAAAATAATATATATTTTTAAATATTTATAAAAAATATTCTTTATATGTACCAATTTATAACACATACCACTATTGCCTATGGGTTCTCATACATGTCACATTTGACACTCATCATAAATTACCAGAAAAAAGGGAATGAATTAAATAATACGAATGGTGAATCCTTACAATTAAATTTCTAACATTTAGATACTATGAATACCAACAAAAACATATCACATTATTATATATGGCACATATACATATAAAGATATAATTAGAATATCTAGATAAACACACCCCAATAGCCTGGATCTAAAGCCTATTACATTGATGTGATCCATGAACACACTATTAAAATTACTAGAGATCCACAACCCCATAATTTTTTTTGATTATAGAAATACCAAAACCAATTATATCTTTCACTTCCACATAACACCAACATTTTTATATAATATAAAACATAACTATATCAATATGTAGTCTTATAATTTTATGTCCTCCCATATTCCCAAAAATATCATTTAGGAACATCCAAAATAAAAACAAATAATTTCTGTCTGATGAAATCCTCAATGTTATGATAAATCTATATGTTACCTAATTGGTTGTTAAAACACCAAATAGGTCATATCTAACACACCTTTATTATTCAAAAACTGTTTTATCATCATGGTCCAACAATATTGGAGAAGAAATGTGTCTTGGAATTATCAATATCCATGTCATACCTAATCACTGCAAAAGGATTATCAGACACAAATCTGATTAAAATTTCTTAACCTAACACTAAATAATCAGGAAGGCTACAGATTCGTTTACTAATCACAATATCCAAGAACCTCACATGGTTTTGTAAACCATTACATTCTGAAGTGATCAAACTAATGTCAAAATTGGTCCTAACAACATACCAGTAAGGAAATATAAGGAAAATCCATACATAATTGAGGTCACCATGACATAACACTAATTGTTACATGTCTTACGAACACACTCTACTCAGGCATGAGAGTTACCCAAATCCATTTTCTAACTTTTCACATATGTTGTATCAAAATGATCACGCTTATCAAAACATTATAATCACCATTAAAAGATCATGCGTATACTAGATCCACTTGATAGGTCACACAAGTGGCATAAAACATTGGGAATTATAATGAAAATAGTCATTATATCTTTTAGTTATGATATTTTTGACAATATTTGAATATATATTTTAGTGTTTTTATAGTGATTCTCAGCATGAAATGTTGATACATTTTTGGATATTCATAAAACAGCATGGATATTGATTTCTCAATATTCGGAATGGAAATTTTTAATGAAACATGGGGGAAATTTAAATTTCAATAAATTCATTCTATTATTGTAATATATCATTAGACATTGAATTAGTAAGTTATATTATATTTTTGAAATGGTGCATGACATTTTTGGCATATACTAATGAAGAAAAACTATTATACCATGAGTAACACAAGTGTGGTGTTACTTTATTATAGTTAATTCCAAAATATGTGTAGTTGGGTGTTATTTTAGTAAGATAATTATATAAATTTATGAATTATATTTCATTAATACTTTTTATTAGTAGTGGAAATCAACATTTGTGTTGTTTGAGTGACTAATTTGAAAGGGATTTTCAATATAATATTTAATGTAATTATTTTTTGAAACCTATAAATGATCAAGACCTAAAGAATATGATATATATTTTAATTAAATCAATATAGTCAATACTATAAGAGTCTATGGGGGGTGTGTGGTATAATTACGTGATATAGTTATTAAATCACCAAGGCATATTTATAATTATATGTGCGGTTGGGATAAATGGGAATTTGTAAGGGAGGGTGGATGCCTAAATCCATTTTTAATACTGAAGATGGTGATTATTGTTAAATGGATAGATTTTTATATTGATGATTTATTTGAATTGGTGGTTAATTATTTAGAGGTTGGATGATACACTCTTATTTGTAGAAAAGTAATAATAATAGCCATTAATAGTTGATAGCTACCAAACCAATATATTTTTTAGGTTATAAGTTATGGTGGAGAGATTACCTTTGATTGAATACCAAAAATCGAGGTTTTTACATGGTTTTGTAGTTTCTTAACTATTATATTATGTATTATGAGAATTAATGTGCATATATTAATCAAGGGTTGACACTTGGTATTATAGAGAGTCATAGTTGGGGGACGGATGCCCAAACACTATATATATGTTGAGGTAAATATAAGAGGATAAATGATAATTCTTGGATGAATTATATTTTAATGGACTAACCTTTGGGTAAGTTATACAAGGTTGATTTATGGTAGGTTTTTTGAATATGATTTTAGATATGGTATCATTTTTTCTTAAAAAATTCGTGAAGGATATTTGATTAACTTTTTTGCACATTTTTCATTCACTGGTCAATAAATAAACAATATTCAGATAGAATCATGTGATTTATGGTAATGAAACTACTATATAAATTTAAATTCTCACACTATATTTATATATTTTTTCTTTCAAGATAATTTCATAGTATTTTTTTGTGTTTATAGAGCTTATCTCCAAATATAAGAGAGTTTTTAGAGGGTTTTTCCTAAAATATAAATTATAGGATGTCTATATATTTTTTATATCATTGCTCTTATATTGTGATATTTTAATTTATTTGTATGACATGAGATAAATGGTATTATAAAATTAAAATTAACTTGTGATCATGATAAAAATTTATAGTATTTATACAAATGGGGAATCTTATTTCCAATTGGTAATGTCTTTCCTTATGATACATAAAAATTCTCATTCTAATTTGAAACCTAAAACCTATTGAATGAGAGATTCATGTTTCAAAACATAATTACATTAAAATTCAAGGAGGATCCTCATTGGGGTTAATAAAATAAGTAATGTTGTCAAATAATATTCTTTTGAAAGGAGTTTGGATTACATAAAAGAAGAAAAATTCATTAGTTGGTGGGGAATACATATTGTATTAACATAATATATGATGCATACCAAAGAAACTTGATAAATACATAAATGGACAAGTGATTCTAATAAATGACTCTTTTACCATTCCTTTAGTACTAATGTAATGGTATAATAAATAAAGGGTATGTATATATGTATGGATTCAGGCATCACATACTTTTATGTCATGATGTTTTTGTATATTATAAAGGGGTAAATAATTATCAATCAGTGAATAATGAGATAATGTAATCATACATTAGTTTTTTATATATCTTTTGGTATAAGTTAGTTTTATAAATTTTTTATGTTATTATTGTGAAACCATATTCATGTCGTATATCTGGAGGTATAACTTACGATCTCTTTTATATGTTATATATTGAAGAACCAATGTGATGATAAATTTAAAAATGTTAGATTGGGTTTCTCAATTTTAAAATGGTAAATATGACATTCATTTTAACCTCTATAACTTCTATCAAAACAACTATTTTCTCATATTTTAATGTGTATAAATGGAATTTATTTTAAATCCATGTCATCAATTATTGGTTGAGGAAATTATTTCTAATGTATGGGATGAATTCATTTTTCATTTATTTTCCATGTTATCATTTATGAGTGGGAAAATGTTCTAGATTTCAGTCAGGATGATAATTATTAAATGGAATTAAATTAAACATTATAATAATCATGATGTTAATGAGACAATAATACTACTAAATATTAACATTAATCTTATGGATGAAATAATTTACCTGCCATAGGAATGATTCATTCCACTATTTCCTATGAAAATATCATTTAATATTAGGGTTGTAATATCATTATTTAAACTCAAAGGTTTCACTATGAGAATGTAAATTAAAGAATATGTTAATATTATATTATATAGTGTGTTATATAATTATTATCATATGAGAAACAGATGAATTTTATTTATGAATAATCATGAAAAAGTAGTTATTATTCTATAATGGGGAATATTTTTAATTATTTGAAGTCAGTTTATTAGTGAATAAATCCATAGTAATGTTATTCTCATAAATGTTTTGAGATTTTAGTGGTGATTGTGTAATGATACAATGGTTCACAATATATGGGTTACTGAAGTAAATAGAACCAGTTTTTTTATAAAAGGAACTAGAACACTACATCATAAGTGACAGTGGCTTCATGATTTGATAGATCTAATGATTTTAAACATTTCAAATCATACAGCATGAACCACGTCATAATGAGTATTACTTGTGGATATTGAAAGATTATTAGTTCTAGAATAATCTAATGTTCCACACCATAATCAATTTATCATGTGGAATTATATTTAAATTATTAAATGATACCACAAAAACGATAGGATTTTTTATTCTACATCATTTCAATTCAAGTATTAAAACATAGACAACAGTTTCACCCAATAATAAATTTTATATCTGCAAACAAATGGTGCCCACCTAAGGAAAGACTGTTGATTAAAACTGAGAGATATTTATATATATGGAGTATCCAAAGAAGGATTTAGCATGTTATTGGGGAGAATACATTGGTTCTACACATTGTATAAAATATAATATTTATATTAGTTATGCGAATATAACATCATTTGAGTTTATTGTTTATGTCATTCATCTTTTTGTTATAGTTAAACATAGTCTTATAAATACTTTTATTTTTCATTTAATATTTAATAGTAAGTGAATATAAGGATTAGAAACATTTTACATTAAGTATTATATAGTAGAAAAAAATATTTATTGAACGTTGTAATATACCCTTATGTTTACACGTGTTATTTCATTCTCAGCATTGTTTTTTTGTATCATTGCCATCATGGTCATTTTCTACTCATAAAAAAATTATAATTTCATTATAAAAATTTGAGAGTCTGTGTATTTTATCCCCATTTGTTCACCACGCTCTCAGTAGTTGTACACTCTCTCATTAAGAAAACATGTGTTATTAAATCATTGTTAAATATAGTTCATGTAACAAATCAAAATTATAAATTTTCTTCTTTATAACTTATTATATCTTTGATCAATGAGATCTATAGAGTTACTAATTATCATCAACTTTATAGTAGTTTCTATATTGCATGAACAATGATTTCATAAATATAAGGAGATGCTGGTTTTTTATCCTCTATCAAAATGACATGATGTTACTGATACCTCCCAAAATAATACCTTCTCAAAATTAGGATGGCCAATACATATCATAATAATAATTTTATCAATACCATAAGGATTGGGTGTAATTAACAACTCTTATCACTCTATGATATAGTGTTAACATGAGTTTTAGCAATATTTACAATAACTGGAATCTAAGGAAAAATTATGATATCTATAAAGAAGATAAAATTGTGACATATTCATGATAAAAAAATTGTTTGGCTCAATTTCATTATATATAAATAGTAGAATATGAATCAATTTAACTCCAAATGGTTCCATGTACCTTTGGGTAGATAAATGTGAAGAAATATTCAAGGATGTATAGATAATGTTGAGCAGCATACTTGATATTTCATAACCCTATAGTGGAGAAGGGGTTTCAATCAATAGTGATTCGCCCACAAAGAAATTGGGATGTGTTCTTATATATAATATCATAGTTACTTCTTAATCCAAATGATACTTGAAGATCTATGAGAAAAATTACCCTACTCATGATTCCATGTTTGCATTAGTAATTTTTATATTTATTATGAGGAAAAATAATATTTATGTATAAAAGTGTTATATATATAATGATCATAAAATTTTAATATATATATAAACACATAAAGAATTGAACATACACCTTAGAATACAGATAAAGATGACAAATTATTATTACTACTCAATATAATACCACACTAGGAAAGTGAACAAGGTGGTTGATGATTTGAGTCAAAATGGTAATACTAGTTAATCAATAAGGAGGATCTCATTAGATCCAATATTTTATTACTTTCAATGGATGATCCTACAAATAATGAAGGAAGGAGAGAAATATTATATTGCTAAATTGAGTTTTCAAAACATTATCTATGTGAGTATTAAAGAGGCATTGAAAGAAGTTAAAGAGTTTAGAAAGATAGTTAGAATTTTCTTTCAGTTTAATCATGATTAAGATGAAATGATATGATTCAAGAAACATGTATGTGTTCCTTCTATAAAAATTTTTCAGAAGGATCTCTTATAGTAAGATCACAGTTCTCCATTCTCTATTCATCATGGAAATAAGAACATTTAAAGAGATATAATGGAATTCTTATTGTTGGATGGAATGAAGAGGGATATCACGAATTTGTATCTCGATGATTTTTATTCCAGCAAGTTAAGGTTGAATGAATAATGTATAAGGGGATATTTCATCCATTAACAATACTTGAATAGAAATGGGAGAACATCACTATGGATTTTGTCTTTGTAAAACCCAAAACCACTAAGGTAATTAATGCTATATAAGAGGTATTATATCACCTTACTAAGATAACATACTATATTGATATTAGAAAATAATTCTCTTTAGAACAGTTTTCCAGGATAAATATTTTCAAACTGGTAAGGTTTCATAGAGTGCCACATTAAAATGTATTTGATTAGGATCTTAGGTATACCTCATTTGTTTGGAAATATCTTGAATAGTTACGTTATATATAATTGATTTTCATAACTATATTTCACCCTCAGAATAATGGTTAGTATAAAAGAACAATTAAAACCCTATAGGATATGTCGATATCATGTTATTTAGATTTCATTTATGGTTGGGATCAACACATTTCTATAGTTTGTTTTTACTAAAATAATTACTTTCATTAAAGAATTCAGATAGATCCTCATGAATCCCTATATGGCATGAAATATAGAGGTCTAACATGAAGGGATGAAATTAGAGAACAAAATATATTGGGACATGAGATAGTTGAAGAAATGATAGAGAACATTAGAGTCATTAAGTAGCTTATCAAGGCATATCAATGTCAGTATAAAAGATACGCTGATAACCATCAATGTGATCTAGAATTTTAATGTGGTCATAATTATTTCTTTTTAATTTAAATATAGAAATGGGTTTTTTTGGTTTAAGAAGAATAGGAATCTAATCATTAGGTTTATGGACCAATTTGGTACTATTTATTGTATCAGATTGGTATCCTATTTCATGGCACATCCTCTAAATCTCTCTCATGTCCATGATGTGTTCGATATATCCCTCCTTAGAATGTACATATTTAACCCTTCATAGGTTATAAATATAATGTTCATAATATTAGAGATGGATCATACTTATAAGGAAAAACCATTTGACATTTTCAATCGTATAGAAATTGTTCCTTGAAACTACACCACTCTGCTGGTCATAGTTATTTTTATGAAACCACTAGTCAAATAAATCTATGTGGGAACATGAGGATATTATGATGCAGAAAAATACTTAATTTGTTGTATAATAATGATGATTTTTGCTAGGAAAATTCAGTTTAATGGGGGTAGAATGTATTACCCTGAGTTTTTGTATACTTTTTTTTTGAATAAATTTAGTTTTATTAATTGTTTTTGTTTTCATTATACACCATGTAAAACATTCTTTATAAACAAAATTTAATTCATTTGTGTTACACATAATGGAGGGTATCTATGAAACATCATTTTATTATAATAATTATTTAAATGGGATATTTATAAAATATCTACTAATCATAGTAATATGAATATTATTAATAAATTTTTATATATTATTTATAATGGTTTTATACATACCAAAATATTGATAATTAGACATAAAATTTTAGTAAATGTATTTATATGTGTAAATATAAAACTTTTTTAAAATAAATGCTATGAATTTCCATCTGTGAAAAATAAAATTATTAATTTTATACACGTATACAATTAATTTTTCATAATAAATATTATTTTATAATTCATAATTCCAAATTGAGCTTAGGGTTATATTTTGGGCTTTTTATCATAAAATCTATTTTTCGTTGAATGGTGAAAATACAAGATTTTAGTTGAAAACTACATTTTCATATAAATTATTTATATATAAAAATTATATTTAATGTTTTTTTATAATTAATTATATATAAATTATAAACCTATTATTCGAATTTATTTAATAGGAGTCATTTTTATAATGATTTAAATGTAAAATCTTAATGAACATTTGAAAATTCTCACATTAAAAATCCATTATCTCACAACATTTGGGGTATTAGAATTGAACATAATTTATCTTATTTGTGTATTAAATTAAAAAAAAATATACACATGGTTTTAATAATTATAATATTAATATTATAATAAGATATACATATTTTTTTACCAAAACAATTTGTGAACATGATTAAAATTAAATATATTGATTAAAGAAAAATTTACCCTTACAAGGGACTAAACAATAAAATTAAGGGACAAAAGGATATATACACCTTTAAAAATCCCATTTATAGATTTATTTCTTCCATACACATACCATTATTTAGTTTGGATGGATATTTAAGTCTTTTTTAGTTAAAATCATGTGTACAACTAAATTGTTTTGAAACATTCCAAGTGTGTCTTCTCCCAACATTTAAAAAGGCCAACACCTCTACCAATTCTAAAAACCTCTCCGGCCACTTATTTTCATCCAATATATTACCAATTGTATTCTTATAATACTTGAATCCCTCCATGAAGCCTCAATTTTTTCTGAAATCCATCCAAGGAAACCCTTTCGTTGAAACCAAATGAAGTTACCCAAAGAAGAAGAACCATTATACCACAAGATCATTTCCTTTATTTCATTCTATAGTAACTCAATTATTATAATTCAATTAATAAATAATAGAATCATTATCATATGTATACAGATATATTGTTATTATAAAGGTTATAATCACACTTACACACACTTCCATATAATGGGTAACGAACATACTGTTCATGTATACGGTGAACTACCGATTCACGAAATGATGTGGTTGGTTTTTCCATTACCACCTATAAAGGTTAGAAATTATGATGAAAATTATAATTTTATATGATATATATGACACATTTATTATTATTTTATTATTATATCACACATACATTAATTCTTTCTATTTGTGAAATATGATAATTTCATTTGGGGAAGTGTGGAATACCACCTACACAAAGCAAAGTGATTCATTTACATATTAAATACAGTTTGTTAAGGGTGGTGTTAGGTCCACTAGTCTAGTTTCCCTATGGGGTGGGGGTGAATCAGGGTATGAAAAATTAAAAACACTACCCCTTTTGATCCTATTCTATGCTTAGACCAAACCATCTTCCCTCTCTCCTTCCCATTGCGAAGTGTGAATGAATCCTAATGCATGGTCATGACACAGAAATTTTACATTGTTCACCCTCACTGGGTTATGTCCATGAAGCATAAACCAGTGATGTATCTTTGTACCAAATCCACTATAATTGAACTAATGTTTTCATGTTTGAAGTGGACTCACTGTCCCTCTTGGTTTACAACCACTCACAATTTGAGAACTCACTGCTCTCTAAACTGAAGTCAGAAAACTGCCACTTCAAAAGAACCACTCACAGTTTATAGACTTTTTGGTATCTCTATTATCACATATGAATGCATATTACTCTATATTTGGATTCTCTATTGATGTTCCACATTCATCCACTGATGAAGAAAACTTTAACATGGCTGTACCGGACAATATTCCATAATTTCTGCAGCCCTAGTATGACCAGTATGCTTTTATAAGCCTAGTGTACTTCTCAATGACTTTTCATGCATCTCCAAGCATGGATAGAAAGCCTCACCTTACCACTTGCATGACACTCCCTTAGGATACTCATAACTTCGCCAACTCACACCAATTTATCCCAAAACCAATATTGGGGCACGACTATCAATTGGCGTGCAACTTCTAAATATCATTATACTTGCGTGACCAAGCCACCACTAGAACAAATGAACTACCTAAACAAAATGAGCTCTAATTTTCTCTATGTGTTGAAATAAATAAAAAATGTGGAGGGGTAGACCTCGATTTATTGGAAATTTTGACACCCTAAGCGTCGTCACACAACTCTCCTCTCGGAGCGCAAGTACAGCCGCTCGAGCCTTTTTCCCCCTAGTCACTTGCATGCCCAATCCAAAACATGGGTTCCCCACTTTCCTTGGCCATATTTTGATGTTCTGATCTTGAAAAACATATGGCACAGAATTTTTCATGCTTCTAAGACACCGACACACATGTCATGTTGTACCACCTCCAGATCGTACATTCTTTTTCAAGGTTCTTCAATAAATAAAGGATTGTTAACAACATCCTTGAACATGACATGTCCCCATGAAAACAAACTTTGTCAACAAATTTTTACTTCATGGTCTACTTTGTTAACAAACACAACATGGAGGCCCGCTTTGTCAACAAACACAATCAGCTCAAAAATGCTTCAATAATACTTTGTTTTATTTTTTCCAACAGATTTTTTTAGTGAAATAATATGATATAAATGACATTATAATGGTAAATTTTTTTAATTATATATATATATATATATATCATTTAATTATATTTTTTTATATTACAAAAAAAACATTCTTGCGTACGTATGGCCCGACTTCTCCATGAATGGTGTATCCCATTTAATATTTTTATATTATATAGATTATTATAAATAAATATATAATTAATATAAATGAAATCATGTTATGTTTTAAATTCTTTATATCATGATACAATTATAAGGACAAAAAATATAACAAATTAAGACACATCTAAAAAAACAATGTGGATATCACCCAAATAGAATCCTTAATGTGGAATTTTAATCAAGAAGTTAATATAAAGTCATAATAAAACCAGATATTGTATTAAATATAATAATATCATTCTCTAAAATATTTATAAAAAATATTTCTTTATTATAATGGATGTTTTTATAAGTATTAATTGATTCATGGCATAATTTAATCGAATTTCATCTCACATTATATTTCTAGGAGATTAATGTCTTAGTCACTAGTCATTTATTTTTTATGGTGGGTACACTAAAATATAATATTTTCTATGATTATTATACTTAATTTAATGGGTATTTAAATATATATTTTATGATATCCCTTTTAATGGGATTTATGTTTCAAAATTTACCAAATTGGTAAAGTAGTTTTGTCTCAATTTTCCTTCTATGGGACTCTTTATATGGACTTCACAATAAATTTTTTAATATATAATTTCAAAATGAATATTTTATGATCATTTTCATGGAAAACGTAATTCAAAAATCTTGTATGGTTTTAACGATTCATTTATATTTTTCAATGTATTTTAAATTAAAACGTTTTTAAAAATGTTTTCATGCTTCATATATAAGTTTTCAGTAGATTCTTTTTACAAAAATGATTCCAAACCATTATTCCTTGTATTCAAAATGTTTTCAAATAAAACTGTTTTCAAAATATTCCTAGAATTATTTTTTAAGGATTAATGGGAAATGATCTTCAGAATTATCTCAATACAACATTCTATGTTTTCAAAGTAATTTCAAAGAAAATTGTTTTAATAATGTTTTATGTTTAATAAAATCAAAGATGAAAGGATATTTTGTTGATAAAATTGTTTTAAAAAAATTGTTTCAAATGTAATTTCCATCTTATATGTCATCCTTTGATGTTACTCGTGTATTTTTAGTAAATGATCCAGTGGTTCTATTCATATTATTTTTCTGAATGGTTTATTTATTTATGGAATGATATTAATGACATCTATTTCTCTTCCATTGTTTATATTCTTCTCTAACCTTCTTATTTTCAGAGTTAATACTTTTGTGAAGTGAATGTGAAAAATATAGATTTTCTATAGGTTATGATGTAATGAAATATTTATGACACAAATTGTATATCATGGGATGTGATATGATGTTTATGGAACCCATATATTTTTATGGGTTATGATATATTGAATTTTGTTTCATGAGACACATGATATGATTGATTTTTATATGAGGCTATTAGGACTAATATCTTCAAAAAATTCATTGGGTAAATTTTTATATCTCCTGAGATAATTATGGGAATCAATTCAATGGCCTTGATCTACTATGGGATGATAAGGAAACCTGATCCCATACATAGAATGAATCATGATTGGGGATGGTGGTGTGTCCTATGAGGAACGATTATTTGACATAAAGATATAAGATGGTGAAACCTGATTCACTTTGGGAATATAGGGAAAATGATTCCATGATGGAAAAATGGGGACACCTAATCCACTATAGGAAGGTTGGGAAACATGCTTCTTTATAAGATTTTGATAGCGATTGGGGATGGTGGTGTGTCATTACAAATAGTTTTACTCCTCATGAAGTCCCTAGATAATTTATAGCTCTACGTCTTGATGTATTGAAAATAATATTACATGTTTTTCTGTATAACATAAATCCACGCCTTATTTTTAAGTTAGGATTTCCAAGATCAAGATCTTTGTTCTGTCATGAATCATGTATTATGAAATTATAGTCATTATGATACAATTTACCTAAATAATAATTGATATGTTGTATATGGAATTATAATATTAGGATCATGATATCATACCTTTATAGTCCTTTTTATTCTTACATATCTACCTATAATACTCTTACTGAACATCTTAGATTACCCCCTTTGTGTTTCCTTCCCCATGATTTGAATATATGTAATAATTATTATCTCTCTAAGAAGGGTTTATTTAGTAATAATCTAGTGGGAGATAATGTATCTCAATATTATACTAGTTTTTATGTTTCCACATTTCAAAATAAACTAGACTAATATACAATTTGGCCATTTATTTTGTGTAATTTATTATGTATTCTGAAAAAATAATGTAAATTTAATGTATTAAATTTTTGGTTCACTATATTTCAAGACCTCACAATATATTTCATATTTTATTTAATATTATTTATACTCTTCGATTTAAAGCCTTGGTTATAAAAATCATATTAGAATGAAAAAATTTAATGGTTCATTTAGGCTTATTGTTCTGTTTAATATACCCTATCAAACATTGTATTCATCTTAAAAAATATATGGGGGTTACATTTACCCCGTGGTTGTTAGTGTAAATTATATAAGGTCACATAAATGTGAATATAAATCTAAAAATTAAAAAAATATCACTACTCTCATGTGATGATTGAAAACATTCCAATTAAAGGTTTTGTTGGACTTCGTCACATACACCATTCTCTTATGTCTATATTAAATAAGGATCCTAATCCTGGTCCTAGGTATTATAATATAACTCAAGGAAATACCTACAAAATTTTGTGTATAATGAACACAATTGTTTTATAAACCTATGACCATTGGTACTCAATTGGACAGGACATAACAATTAAAGCGTCCATCATGGCCATATATGTACATACACAACTAATACTATTTTGGAGAAAAATAAGTTTTTTTTTGTATCGGTCACGCAAAAGTGGTGTGACTTATTGCGACACATGAAATTATGCAATCCATAAACAAAAAAGGCTTGTTTTGGGACCACCTTATTTAAAATGATAGTATCCTATCATTCAGCAATATGCCTGCATCGCTTAATCTCATCAAAGCCCATACTGACTATAGTCCATATCCATGATGACCTATATCATTAAAAATATATATAATTCATTATAAAAAATTTCACATCAATTAACATGTTCAATATAAATTTATTCTATAGGAAAATTGATGAATATTCCACTAGATACTCTAGCAATGTGAAAATATTTATCGATTTAGTTTCTTTCACTCCTGAAACACAACTATGACTACGATAGTATGAATCCTTCATGATCAACATCAATTTATCAATTCATTTTTTTCTTATTTTTATGAAAAAAAATAAAATAGATTATAAACATAATAAGTGATACAATGAAACCCCATAAGAATTAATCCTAATGTAACATACTATAGAAAAGGCACACCAATGCCCCATTATATTGAACATTGTTCCCCATGATCTACTAGAAATAGGATTAAAATATTATCCCCAAACCAATAAAAATAGATACCAATTAATGGTGGAGATTAGGGTGAATGGGGAAGCTGTAAATACTCTAAACTAGAGAGAAAACCCTTTCAAAAACCTCTGAGATAAAGGGAACAAATGAGAAGTAAATAAGATGGTGTTGAGGTAAAGTCCTTCTAATATATATTGAATATGATAAAAAAACTTTCATGGATTGAAATATTAAAATAAACCAAATATTTTTTCTATAATTTCAAAAAAAATTATGGGAATAACTAGCTAACTGGTATAAAAGAATTGGTACCCAGGTATCCCCAATTAGTAAGACAAATACCCTAGAAACCCCACTATGATCATGGAGAACCCTTGTCGGGTAGTTGGTGCCCTTTTTAATCTCAATTTTTTACTTCTCAATATCATGAACCCCAAATAACAAGATGAAAATGAAATATAAAATTTACATACACAAACACATGTACACCAACATTTAAAAAAACCATATAATAATAAATTCTCAATTTCATTCTAAAATATCAATTTATCTTGGTTCTAAACTTATCTGAATCTAGTTTTCTCTATCTCCATTGACATTAACTTATGAATGTTCTTATAAATAACGAATAATACACTTTTATTCCTTGATAAGACTCCAATCTGACTCCCAATACCACAACCATCACTAAAATCCATTTCACCTTTAGTATCAATATTGCGTGAAAATTATAATAATGCTTGAATTTCACTAGAACCATTTGAATTCCATAACACCCCAGTTGTTTCATGTTTAGTACTATCTCATGCACTAATCCTTTCACGAATAATGTTCAAAAATCAATATCAATGATCGAGAAACCATATAATTCCATATACTCTAAAATGATTCCCCATACCTAAAGGGATTTATGGATTCCTAAATTATCTATGTTATATACCCAAAATTATTGTCACTGGTATAAACATTTCCCCATATGCCTAAAACTACAATTCAGTTCACCAAAATCATTCATGACTCCAACCCACAGTGTCATAGATGAGACTCTAACAAATCATAAACCTCAGCCTGTTACATAAGACGTCATACTCCCAACGAATATCGATATTCAAAGACCTGGTTCTCTAACACCTCAAGATTTTACATTTCCATTGATATATTATTAAATGCACTACTCTCTCACCACAATCTAATACTAGAAAATGTCACTCTCCAAAAAAATAATATATATTTTTAAATATTTATAAAAAATATTCTTTCTATATACCAATTTATAACACGTACCACTATTGCCTATGGTTTCTCATACATGTCACATTTGAAACTCATCATAAATTACCAGAAAAAAGGGTAGGAATTAAATAATACGAATGGCGAATCCTTACAATTAAATTTCTAACATTAAAAGACTATGAATACCAACATAAACATTTCGCATTATTATATATGGCACATATACATATAAAGATATAATTATAATATCTAGATAAACTCACCCCAACAGCCTGGATCTAAATCCTATTACATTGATGTGGTCCATGAACACACTATCAAAATTACTAGAGATCCACAACCCCATAATTTTTCTTGAATATAGAAATCCCAAAACCAATTATATCTTTCACTTCCACATAACACCAACATTCCTATATGATATAAAACATAACTATATCAATATGTAGTCTTATAATTTTATGTCCTCCCATATTCCCAAAATACCATTTAAGAACATCCAAAATAAAAACAAATATTTTTGATCTGATGAAATCCTCAATGTTATGATAAATTTATATATTACCTAATTGGTTGTTAAAACACCTAATAGGTCATATCTAGCACACCTCTATTATTCAAAAACAGTTTTAACATCATGGTCCAACAATATTGGAGAAAAAATGTGTCTTGGAATTATCAATATCCATGTCATACCTAATCATAGCAAAAGCATGATCAGACACAAATCTGATTAAAATTTCTTAACCTAACACTAAATAATCAGGAAGTATACCGAGTAGTTTTCTAATCACAATATCCAAGAACCTAACATGGTTTTGTAAACCATTCCATTCTAAAGTGATCAAACTAATTTCCATATTGGGCCTAACCACATACCAGTAAGACTATAAGGAAACTATATACATAAATGAGGTCACCCTGACATAACCCTAATAGTTACATGTCTTACGGACACACTCTACTCAGCCTTGAGAGTTCTCCAAATTCATTTGGTAACTTTTCACATATGTTGTATCAGAATGATAATGCTTATTTAAAGATTATGATCACCATTAAAAGTTCACCCGTATACTATATCCATCAAATAGGTTACACAAGTGGCATAAAACAGTGGGAATTATAATGAAACTATTCATTATATCTTTTAGTTATGATATTATTACCAATATTAAAATATATATTTTAGTGGTTTTGTAGTTATTCTCAGCCTGAAATGTTGATACATTTTTGGATATTCATAAAACGGCATAGATATTGATTTCTCAATATTCGGAATGGAAATTTTTATTGAAACATGGGGGAAATTTACATTTCAAAAAATAAATTCTATTAATGTAATATATCATTAGACATTGAAGTAATAAGTTATATGATGTTTTTGAAAAGGTGCATGGAATTTTTGGCATATACTAATCAATAAAAAATATTATAACATGAGTAACACAATTGTGGTGTTACTTTATTATAGTTAATTCCAAAATATGTGTAGTTGAGTGATATTTTAGTAA
The DNA here is from genome assembly GCA_963277665.1 of Viscum album. Taxonomy (NCBI): domain Eukaryota; kingdom Viridiplantae; phylum Streptophyta; class Magnoliopsida; order Santalales; family Viscaceae; genus Viscum; species Viscum album. The sequence goes on along the minus strand of OY728141.1, from coordinate 641,142,454 downwards.
GATAATTATATAAATTTATGACATATAATTCATTAATATGTTTTTTTAGTAGTGGAAACAGACATTTGTGCTGTTTGAGTGACTAATTTGAAACAGATTTTCGATATAATATTTAATGTAATGATTTTTTGAAACCTATAAATGATCAAGACATAAATAATATGATATATATTTTAATTAAATCAATATGGTCAATACTATAAGAGTCTAAGGTGGGAGTGTGGTATAATTACTTGATATGATTATTAAATCACCAAGGCATATTTATAAGTATATGTGTGGATAGGATAAATGGGAATTTGTAAGGGAGAGTGGATGCATAAATCCATTTTTAATACTGAATATGGTGATTATGGTTAAATGGATAGATTTTTATATTGATGATTTCTTTTAATTGGTGGTTAATGATTTAGAGGATGGATGATACCCTCTTATTTGAGGAAAAGTAATAGTAATAGCCATTAATAGTTGATAGCTACCAAACCAATATATTTTTTAGGTTATAAGTTATGGTGGGGAGATTACCTTTGAGTGAATGCAAAAAATAGAGGTTTTTACAAGGTTTTGTAGTTTCTTAAATATTATATTTTGTATTATGAGAGTTAATGTGAATATATTAATCAAGGGTTGACACTTGGTATTATATATAGTCGTAGATGGAGGAAGGATTCCCAACCACTATATATATATTAAGGTAAATGTAAGAGGATAAATGATAATTCTTGGATGAATTATATTTTAATGGAATAACCTTTGGGTAAGTTATACAAAGTTGATTTATGGTTGGTTTGTTGAATATGAATTTAGATATGGTTTCATTTTTTTTTCTTTGACAATTTGTGAAGGATATTTGATTAACTTATTCCACATTTTTCATTCACTAGTGAATAAATATACAATATTCATATAGAAGCATGTGATTTATGGGAATAAAACTACTATATAAATTTATATTCTCATACTATATTTATATATTTTTTCTTTCAAAATATATTCATAGTATTTTTTGCTGTTTATAGAGCTTCTCTCCATATATAAGAGAGTTTTTAAAGGGTTTTTCCTGAAATATAAATTATAAGATGTCTATATATTTTTTATATCATTTCTATTATATTATGATATTTTGATTTATTTTTATGACATGAGATAAATAGTATTATAAAATAAAAATGAATTTGTGGTTGTGATAAAAATTTATAGTATTTATATAAATGGGGAATCTTTTTTCCAATTGGTAATGTCTTTCCTTGTGATGCATAAAAATTCTCATTATAATTTCAACCCTAAAACCTATTGAATGAGATATTCATGTTTCAAAACATAATTACATTAAAATACAAGGAGGAGCCTCAGTGGGGTTAATTAAATACGTAATGTTGTCAAATAATATTCTTTTGAAAGGAGTTCGGATTACATAAAATATGAAAATTTCATTAGTTGGTGGGGAATACATATTGTATTAACATAATATATGATGCATACCAAATAAACTTGATAAACACACAAATTGACACGTGCTTCTAATAAATGACTCTTTTACCATTCCTTTAGTACTAATGGAATGGTATACAGAATATAGTGTATGTATATATTTATGGATTGAGGTATCATAGACTTTTAGTACATGATGTTTGTGTTTATTATTAAGGGGAAAATAATTATCAATGGGTGAAAAATGAGATAATGTAATTAAACATTATTTTTTTATATATCTTTGGGTAGAAGTTAGTTTTATACATTTTGTTATGTTATTATTGTGAACCCATCTTAATGTCGTATATCTGGAGGTATAAATTACGATCTCTTTTATATGTTAGATATTGAAGAACCAATGTGATGATAAATTTAAAAATGTTGCATTGGGTTACTCAATTTAAAAATTGTAAATATGACATTCATTTTAACCTCTATAAATTCTATCAAAACAACTATTTTATCATTTGTTAATGTGTATAAATGGAATTTATGATAGATCCATGTCATGAATTTTTGGTTGAGGAAATTATTTCTAATGTATGGGATGAATTCATTTTTCATTTGATTTCCATGTTATCATTTATGAGTGTGAAAATATTCTACATTTCATTCAGGATCATAATTAAAAAATGGAATTAAATTAAACATTATAACAATCATGATGTGAAAGAGACAATAGTACTACTAAATATTTACATTAATCTCATGGAAGAAATAATTTACCTGACACAGGAATGATTCATTCCACTATTTCTTATGAAAATATCATTTAATATCAGGGTTGAAATATCATTATTTAAACTCAAAGATTTCACTATGAAAAAGTAAATTAAATAATATGTTTATATTATATTATATAGTGTTCTGTATAATTTTTATCATATGAGAAAAAGATGAATTTTATTTAGGAATAATCATGAAAAAGTAGTTATTATTCTATAATGGGGAATATTTTGAATTATTTTAAGTCAATTTATCAGTTAATTAATCCATAATAATGTTATGCTCATAAATGTTTTGAGAATTTAGTGGTGATTGTGTAATGATACAATGGTTCACAATATATAGGTTACTGAAGTAAATAGAACCAATTTTTTTATACAAGGAACTAGAACACTACATCATAAGTTACAGTGGATTCATGATTTGATAGATTTAACGATTTTAAAATTTTCAAATCATACTGCATGAACCACGTCATAATGAACATTACATGTGGATATTGATAGATTATTAGTTCTAGTATAATCTATTATTACACACCATAATCAATTGATCATATTGAATTATATTTAATTGATTAAATGATACCACAAAATTGACAGGGTTTTTTATTATACATCATTTCAATTCAAGTATTAAAACATAGACAACAGTTTTACACAACAAAAAATTTTATATCTGCAAATAAATGGTGCCTGCCTAAGGAAAGACTGTGTGATTAAAACTGAGAAATCTTTATATTTATGGAGTATTCAAAGAAGGATTTAGCATGTTTTTGGGGAGAATATATTGGTTCTACACATTGTATAAAATATAATATTTATATTAGTTATGTGAATATAAGATCATTAAAATTTATTGTTTACATCATTCATGTTTTTATTATAGTTAAACATAGTCGTATAGATCCTTTTATTTTTCATTTAATATTTAAAATTAATTAAAGATAAGGATTAGAAACATTTTACATTAAGTATTATACAGTAGAAAATTATATTTATTGAACTCTAAAATAAACCCTTATGTTTACTTGTGTTATTTCATTCTCAGCATCGTGTTTTTGTATCATTTCCATCATGGTCATTTTATACACATAAAAAAATAATTTCATTATAAAAATGTGAGAGTCTGTGTTTTTTATCCCCATTTGTTCACCACACTCTCTATAGTTGTACACTCTCTCATTAAGAAAACATGTGTTATCAAATCATTGTTAAATATATTTTATGTAACAAATCAAAATGATAAATTTTCTTCTTTATAACTTATTATATATTTGATCAATGAGATCTATAGAGTTACTAATTATCATCAACTTTATGGTACTTTCTATGTTGCATGAACAATGATTTCATAAATATAAAGAGATGATTTTTTTTATCCCTTATCAATATGAAATGATGTTACTGATATCACCCATAATAATACCTTCTAAAAATTGGGATGGCCAATACATATCATAATAATAATTTTATCAATACCATAAGGAGCAGGTGTAATGAAAAACCCTTATCACTCTTTGATATAGTGTTAACATGAGTTTTAGGAATATTTATAATAAAGGGAATCTAAGGAAAAAGTTTGATATCTATAAAGAAGATAAAATTGTGACATATTCTTGATAAAAAAATTGTTTGGATCAATTTCATTATATATGAATAGTAGAATATGAATCTATAGAATAATTCTTCATTTAGTAAAAAAGTATTATTGTAAAAATATGATGATATAGAGATTATATAAGTGATTTTACTATCATGGATATGTTTATGATAATAAATTCATATAAATTTATTGTTCACAATTTATCTCTTGAAGATCAAGAAATGGATGAGCTGATATTTGAATAACATAACATTTTTTTGATCACTTATGAGTTTAGAAAGAAGGCCATAAATAAAAAAAGAATTCAAAAAAATAAATGTGATGCATTCAAATATATAAAAGGATCAAATTGTGCTGATTCAATTAAGATATATGAGGAAGAAACTTATATTAATGATGGATATATAAAATTCGAATTAGTTTTCACTTTATCCTAAAAAAACATGCTATGAGTTAAATTTAAATATAATGCAATGAAACAATTTAAATTATTTATATATGGTAATATCATACGTTTGTTCAAATATTTATTAAAAATAAAGAATGATAATATAATTTTATTCAATATAAATGATCAAAAAAAATAGATGGCTTGTGGTTATAATAGAAAAATATTCTTCCATGAAAAAGAAATTAAAAATAAAATAATGATTAAAAATATATTTTGAAAAAATGATGGAATATATTATGATGGGGAATGTGAAAATGAATAATATAACTAAGGTAATTGGGGTAAAATATACCTCATGATAAAATTAATATATCATAATAAATCACTGAGTAAAAATGAGTAATGTAGTAGTGGATATAACATCAGTAATAAGGAAGTAACAAAAGAGTTTTAGCCTAGAGGTATGTACATGTTGTGATTGAAAGAAAATAGATGATATGATAGAGAATAAAAGGAGTTAATAATTCATAATGACTCATAAAGTAAATACAATGATAATACAAAATCTAATGATTTTATAAATATGAAAATGATTTCAATATAATGTAGAAAATATTCAATGTGAATCTTCAAGAAAGTGATAAAATACTTGATAATATCACATTAATTTTCTTTCTATGAATTAGGTAGTTAATTTTCACGAGATAAATTAAATATTATTTTTAAATTAAATGAACAAAATTTTTTTATTGATTTCAAAAATTCAAATAACATTACTGAATTCTCTAAACTAGTGAAAAAGGTCAATAATAAAACATGGAATCCTGATAATTATTCATTGATTACATGATAAATGGTCAAGGGAACTCAAAATTATAATTATAGTAGATTCATGAATATAAAAGGAAAGAATATATTGATTATATCTCCTAAAAAGGATAATACCATCATTCCTAAAATTACATATTGTACAATAAATTGTAATGGTAAATAGTTTTAGATTGAGTAATATACCACAATATATATTTATGGAAAATTCCAGGAAAGGTGGAATGTTTCTAAGATTTATATGGTTAAAATTAATTTTAAAAAATAAAAAAAAAATTAAAAGTAACATTTGTATTTTAAATATACTTTTATCTATATAATAGAATTTTTATTTTAATGATAATATTATTTCTTTAATGCTTGTAGATTCAAAGAATATTAGTGATAATAAAATTTCTAACTTCCTCTACTATAGATATTGGTTAAATAATGGGTGAGTACATATGAAATTATTAATATAAAATTGAGATAATATAAATAGAATATAATGTAAAAATGAATTTCATTCTCTTGAGAGGACATAAGGGATATATTATCATATACTAAAAACTACCAAAATATATCTTACTATGATTCAGGATTAGTGGAATAAAAATTTATATCTCAAAATCTTATAAAAGAAGGAATAAATAAGATAAATATTTTATTGTCATTGTCGATTATAAATATACAAATGAATTTATGTCATCAGATATTAATAGTAGGTTTTCATCACAAATTTCCAGAAAAATATACCTTGAAATTCTTCCAATGGTTTAATAGAAGCATTGTAACATTCAAAAAAAAGATCACAAAATGTGAATGGATTAAGATACACAATTATTGGTAATAATAAAACCATGTTGTTTCCAATAACAAAAGGATCTGTCACAACATACATTGTTTTTGAAAATATTTTGACATTAGGAATGAGGTGATGAGATAAACCAACCATATCATACATATAAATTACATCATTTTAAATGAATATTTATCTATAGTCAAAGTGACACATTCTCAAAAACATATAGTTTTTTTGTATTTGGAGACTAGATACCCAAGAAATATATTTTAAAAACATTAATAAATATATCCTACAAATATTATTTACAAATCATACTCTTATTAAAAAAACATTTAAATTACTCTGCTTCATGACTTGGAGAAATTGAAATAAAGAAAAGGGTAATATTTGATGATAAATGAGGGGTGAACATAATAGATATCAATTTAAGATCATAATTTTCCAAAATATGTACATTTACGTAATAGAACATAGCAAATATATATTAAAATAACATAAATAAATAATAACAAAGAACATATAAAAAAATCATGAATCATGACATAAAAATTTGATCATAACATAAAATATTAGTTTTAAGAGTATGGAAAAATAATTTAATATCCGTGATTAATGAGACAGTTTCATAAGAACATTTCATAATTTAATACTGTCGAATCCTGAGATGATAAGTATAAACCATGAGGAATAACTTAGGAATATTTCATAATTAAAATCATTTCTGAACGATTACTTTGATAACATTTCTAACAAAAATTATTCCCAAACACAATGATTATTATTCTCTCATTAGATATAAATATTTAACCAATGTATGGATGGGATATAACCAGACCACCAATCACATGGTTTTGACCAATATATATGAGTGCCATATAATTATGAAAAATTAATAATTCCAGTATAATCCCCATTAACCTAACAGATATAAAGGGTTTTAATGAAGATATATAAAACAATTATCATTAAAACTTATAGTAAAGAGTTTTTATGGTGGAATTAAATAATATCCCATGTTAATCATAAGAAACATTATTTTTTTCTAAATTTATTAAAAAAAATTCAAATAAATTAGGAATATAAAATAGGAAATAAAAATAAGTAAACATTATAATTTTATAAAAATTTATTTATATGTATATATATACAGAATAAAAATAAATATTCTTTTAAAAAACCATTAATAAATAAAAATTGTATTCAACGGGAAATTGTAATAAAACTATTTGAAAAAATTGCCAGGTGAAAACCATTAAAATTAGAATTCTTTAACACTTTTATAATTGAAGACAATGTCAATAGAAAATTATTTTTTATTAAAAAATTTAAAATATATAATTATCTAATTTTTTTAAAAGGAATAGGATATATAGAATATAAACATAATAAAAAAATATTTTTATAGATGAATATTGTTACACCGTAAATTTTAAATTAATAATATTGTATTTGATAGCATGTATGACATAAAACACCAATAATGTATAGGAATATAACATCCCTAGAATTTTAAATGTATTTACTATTTTAAAGAAATTTGATCTATAATGTAGCTTCTAATTCATGTGATATAGAGATTTCTTATGTGTAACACAATATGGAGATTCTTTGATAGTTTATGTTACATGCTAGAACGTGTTTTACCAAATAATAAAATATTACAAAAATATAATTAATTAATATAATAAGACATACATAACAGATAAATTAGTAGTTATTAATATTAATAACTAATTTAAGAGAGAATAATGTATTTAAAAAAAATATGATGGATTCATTGATTATGAATTAATTAAAAATTAAAATATTAACTGATAGAATAAAAACGAAATTTTGTTATACTTACAATTGCATGAATTCTTTATAAATCAATAAATTATTATTAGTGAATGATATTAATTTAATATATATATATGTTACATTTAATAAAAAAAATTACATTCATCTAATATATTTTAAAGTCATAAGATATGAACAACCCATTTTTTATGCATTAAACCCTATATTTTTTAAATAATGATTTACCAGATCTTGTTAGAAATCTGATTCTAAATTCTGTATTTATGAGTTTCATATACTTTATATGTTAAAATAAACTGTGTTATTGAAATATAACCATAAAATCTTAGTTAGGGTAAATTTTATATATTTTTCTATGATGTTTCATTTTTATTAAGAATAGTAAAACAATAAGGAATTTTAATTGAATAATTATTTTTAATCTAATATAATTACAAGGATAAATTATATATTAAATTAATTTTAATTTCACATTATATAAATTGGGGAAAAACTTTTAATCCAATATAAGTAATTGGAATCAATTTCAATTTTATATTGTATATAATAACATCCTAAACTTTTGAATATTTTTATTTAAAAACATGTGTTGTCGTCCTATCTATGAGATTATATTGAATGAACTTTTTAGAAAATATGTGACAAGAAATTTTAAATATAGTTTCCATAATTTGAATTAATATAATATATAATTTATAATAAGTTGAAAAAAAAATTAATTGTGAATGTTATCGAAATTAATTGTAATGATTAAGAGAAAAATTAGATTAACAAGAAACTAAACCCAAAACACAAGAGCCAAAATAACCTATAAAAATTTATAAAATACATTTTATATTAATATTTCTACTCTATAATCCATTTTATTTAAATGGTACTATTATTGGGTCCAATTGTTTAGGAAACACGTGGTTAGAAATCCCTTTTAAGAATTTTACAAGAATACCACTCCTCGTCCACTATAAAAGGGAATCACCCACCCACCTTATTCTTGTATCAAAATCCCTTTCTATCAAACAAAATTCTCTAAAATAATATCCCAACATAAATAATATAATCCTAGAATCCTCAACATGGTCATATATCCAACCAGGGTTGACTTTTGGTATAAACCCAGTAGTGTAACCCAAAAATGAGGTAACATTTTTAAATTTGTATCTATGTTCTATTTTTATTTCTATGTCCATTAATTTCTTGTTATTATATTATAATATTATAAAATAATTGTCCCCAATGTACTTATAATTTTTTATTATTTGGTTTCTACATACACTTAAACAAAATTCCAACTAAAGGGTAACAAGCATACTGCTTATGTGTATAGATAAATACCGCTATGTAAAACGATGTCATCCATTTTTCATTTCCCTCCTATCGTGCATCAGAATAATGATGAAAAAAATAATTTATAAATTATATATATAATATTTATTATTTAATTATTCTTATAGATTATTTATATAAAATATACTATCATGATTACCATTTTTATGGAATATAATAACATCGTTTGTATACAAGTAGACTATTTCTTCCTCAGAGTGATGTGATTCGTTGACAGTACACATGGAATGTATAAAAAATGGTATTAATAATGATAAGGGAAATATATAACATAAATATAATAATATAATTATTATATATGTGTGTATATATATTACTTTATGTTATTTTAAATAGGATAGTGAAATTGATGCATTGTGGATGCGTACGTACGACCTACCATCTCTATGTATTGTACGTTTAATTTCCTATCTCAAAATATTATTGATTATTATAAAAAATATATATAATTTATATATATGAAATTTAAATAATAATTAAAATTATGTAGATGACTAAATCATAATCTACATATTAGTAACAACAAGTAACAAGTCAAAACATACTCGAAAAACTAGGCAATTAACACCGAAATTGTGAAATATAATTAACGATTGCTAACAAATACATAATTAGATAATATGATAAGTTAACATACGATATTATAAATATTTTTATGTTATTTTATATTGTTACTAAATGTTTAAAATAATTATAAATTATTTTAAATGTTGTTCGATTGAAAGGATACACAATGTAAGGTATTTTCATCTCCCTTTTTACATATATGAGATAAATGTCAAATTCACCACTTTATTTTTTTTTATTGTTTATATATTTCACATTTTTTATATATTATATAATTAATTTTGTGTTATCTTCATGTTGTTTTTTATCAAATTTGAATTATCTATTCTAATGAAAATTTAATTAAAAGTTACTAAGTGGAAAAGAATTAAAATATTTGATTCCTTTTTATTGGGTTATATTGCTTCCTCTATGACAATAACATATTATAACTACATGTATAATGAATTTAAATATTTTTGGACGTAGTTGCACTTATTTTATGTTTATTTAAAATTGATACACATAATCACTTCATTTATTATTCTAACTTCAACGTTATAATAATTTTAAGGGTATATATCATAATCTCATTCTAATGAAGATAGTATATTCTTGAAATTATATTTAATTAATTCATATGATAATTTTTTAATAAACCCTACAATTTAATTATAATCCAGTTGTTCAAGAACTAATTTAATTAATTATAAAAACTTCTTACACTTTGGTACTCAAAATTTTTTAATGATATTTTTTAAGAAAACACGATTTCATTTCTCTTTTTAGTTAAAGTCACTATTTATTCTAAAACCATGTTTTAAAAAAAAATTTAAAACAATATTTGTATGCTGACCAAAATTAGTTATTAATGACATTTTAAAAATTCTTTCTTTTAAAATTTTTTCAAAAAGAATTTTTTTTCTCTTCTTGAAAAATAAATATTTCTAACATATTTACTATGCAAAAGGAATGTTCTTTTTACATATGTGTTATAAAAATTTACCCAACATAATTTATTTAAAAAATCATTTGAATGATTAAATGGTTAATTTTTTATACAATGTTATTACACAAGTTATTATAAAATAATATGATATTTGATATTATTTTAAAATTTAAAAAAATTCCTCAAACATATTTTTATATATATTTTTATTATAATTTTATTCATACACTACAAAAAACTATTACATTTAATCCTATTGGGATATTATGTATTGATATCATCCTTGTTATTTATCTAAATGGTTTATTATTGATTTTTTCAACGGTATTACTGAAATTCACATCCTTGAGACCCTTTTTTATCCCCTTGAAATATTCAATTTCCATTGATCATTGAACATTTAATTTCCCCAAATTATTTATAAATTTTATAATGGATATTTTTAATTCATAAACCATATATGATTTTTTTATATTGTTTTTACTTTGAATATAGTTTTATTATACGAAGAAATGTTGAAAATTCTATATTTGTTTACATAATATAGATATTTAATAAGGAAAATATTATAAATTAAATAAATTATTATATATGAATAATGATTTGGACACAAGGGGACGGATGGGGCCCATAATTAATATAGCCTATCGATTCATCATAAGGTTCAAATAAAAAAAATTAGTTGATTAAATTAAATGAGTTTCTACAAATAATTCTGAACCATCTTTTGAAAGTTATGAATAGAATATGTTTTCATGTGCCTCAGAGATGACCTCCAATAATTAATAATTTACATAATTTTGATTGAGTATTTTCTATTCCTATTATTTTCTCTATGACAGCTTATGGATGAATTTCACTATATGTTTATTCATTAAATTGAATGGGTTTTAGGTTTCATACCTAGATATATTGATTATTCCTTGTCCATTTATTTAAATGGAATTTGTTTTTTAGTTATTTACCTTTCCATATTTTTGTGCACTTCTTTCTCAGTTTATTTGTAACATGGAATGTGTTTTTATTTATTAATATTTTATATTAACTATTCTCATTGATTTATTATTTCTTAATCTATACTTGAACAATACTAATCATTTGATCTCACCCTTATTTTGATTATTTCTCCAAGATTCTATGATGATTACTATGAATGATATAGAAGGATATCATGGTTGGAATAAAAATTTCCATGAATGAAACAAAACATTTATGTCATAATTAGGGTATTCATTTTTTATCCAAGACTCATGAAGGTATCTAGTTTACCAAGAATACTAAACTCTAATGTCATTTAGGATTCAATTCCTTGTAATCATAAAAATGTAATGGTTTTAGACACCATATTTATGGTTCCTGGGTTTGGGTATCTACAGTTGGTATCATAGGAAGTTTAGTATAAACCATGTGAACATTATTTAGGAAAACGTATATTAGAGAAAATAACCCTAAAGATAAGATTTTAACATATGTATAGAATAATATCAAATATTTTTTGGTAAGGCAGAGGTTGTTTAGGTATTCCTTAAAATAAATCCCTATCTATATACTAAAATATGTTATGCTCTTGTCAAAAATATACCAAGGGGTAATAAATCTAGAACGATGTGTTAGGTCTGACTCGAGATTAATATAGTACATGAAAATGGGTCTTACTATGCTGTTAGATAGGAACTCTAAAGGGATACAGATAAGAAAATTAACATTTTCATTAAATACCATTATAATGGACTTCAATATGCAATGATAATGAATTTCCAAGGTTAAATGGTAGACAAATGAAAGAAATATTTTGGAAAAAAAGTTTGATTTATTTAATGGGATTCATGAAATAAATTGTATATGTATTTTTACCCAAAGTATTTTGGTTATAATAATGATGAGACATCTAAAGATTGTTTAAATGTTTTTAAGAACAGTTGTCATCATTTTCAAAAGAGTTATAGATTACTTCTTGATATTAGGATTTTAGGAGTGAATATTAGATTTATTTATTGAACATCATTGACTATGTTTTATGAGATTTATATTATATGAGATTAAATACATTTTGGGTAATTATATAAATTATATATTTTAATGTCAAATTAATTTTCATTGTAGTGTCTCGGAATATAATATACATATGTTTAATGTAATTGACAACCATTAGGGTTAATATAAACATTACTGATATTTTAAAAATACTCAAATTATATTATTTGACTTTGAAAAAATTCTCGCATTTAAAGCCCTAGTGAAATGTTGATTTAATGATAAAATTTCACATAAGTACATGATTATTTTTGGAATTGTTATGGAAATATATCAATATGGTTTTAGAAAAAGAAAAAAATTTATACTAGGTGACTGCCCATGAAGTCTTGAAAGGCTGCAGGACATAAACCCACAACCCAGGGACGATATGGGTTTCACCCTAACTGCTAACAAATGTAATGTACTTTTAAATATATCATTATTTTTAGTTAAAAAAAAGTTACAAATAAATATTTTTTATGAAATAGTAGTGTGACATTATTAGATTAGTGATTACTTTAGGAATAATATTTTTTTGGATAATAAGAAGAGACAAATACAATGACTTGTTTTATAGATTTCATGATCCCCTAAAAGAAAATTTTATTGTTAAAAATGGGGGGGTCATTCTAGGATATCTATTTCATGGACAAAGGGATGAATGAGAATTTGAACAAGGAAAAAATAAATTATTTAATTTCTCATATGAAATTTAAAATTATTAATTATCTATATTTCCTTATATTTTTAGGCATTAAAATAATTACTCAACAATATAAAAAGGATCAAAAAAATGTTTTCCTAATAACATAGTTTTTATTAAATTGATAGTATTTTAAATTAATGTATATTTATTACTATGAGACCCTCATTTATCATTAAATTAATTTTTATTTATGACCTCAATAACTACCTATAAATATTTATGATTTTACTCCATGTATGTATTTTCACTGGCCATTATTTATCTTTTATATAGAGATATAATCACATTTATTTCCATGTTACCTTTTTAATTATCATTTTATATTTTTTAGGGGATGTTTCATGAACCCTTATCATGATTATTGGTTAAAAAACATGAAATATCAAACAATATATTAAGAAATAATGTTCAAATTAAGAGGCTGGTATTTATTTATATTGGGGAGAATGTGATTCCCTAAAATTCAAAAGTAAGAACATTGTTTTCAAATGCATGCATGACACAAAACATAATTTGTGTAAAGGAATATAATTTCCCAAAAAAATATTAAAATATTTAATATTTTAAACAAATTAAATCATTAATATTTTTTCAAATGAACACAATTATGATTTTTCTTATTTCATACACAACAATGAGTTTTTTGAAAGCTAGTTTTACAAATAAGACCGAGTTTTACTGAACAAATTATTTCACTAAGATATTATTATTTTATATAATAATACATATAATAACCATTAAATTAGTGGTTATTAATAATATTAACTAATTTATGGTAATATTTTGTCTATATAAATATAGGATTTATTCATTGGATACTAATTAATTATAAATGAAAAAATAAACTGACCGAATATAAATTGAATATTTTTTAATCTCAAAGGTGTGTTGTCCTAATAAATTAAATTCATTAATTTTTTTGAATTATTTTAATTATATTTATATATTAATAATAATTCAAATATTTTATATTTAATTCATTAGATTTTATATCCATATGATATGAACAAACAAAATTTTAGGCCTAGAAATCCTATATGTTTGTGAAGGAAGATTTATCAACCTTAATAGAGAACCCGTTTTAAATAGAATTTTATTAAAATATAATAAAATTTATACTTAAAAAAATAATTTATAATGTATAAACAGAAAAATTAGGGTGTATGTTTTTATTTTTCTGTAAAGTTTCATTTATTGATGAATAATGAAAAATACCGAAATTTAATTCAAAACTATTTTTTATGTAACTTATTTATAAGGATAAATTATATTTTAAACATATTTTAAAGTAAAATTTTATCAATTACAGATTCACTAATACAATATATTTTTTTAATAATTTTTACATTGAAATTGTAATTAAAAAAATCTCTTGCTTTGGAACATTTTACTTTAAAACCCTGCTTTGTCTTCCCGTATGCGGGATTAAATTGAAATCAATTTATGAAATTTTCTTTTTTTAAATTTTTAAAAATGGATCCCATATTTTTAATCATAATAATTTTTTTATAGTATTTATTATATAGTTTTTAAGAAGAATTAGGGAATGTGATTAAAATTATTTGGAAATATTAGGATGAAAATTAGTTTAACCAGTTACAGAACCTTAATATTAAGCACCAAAATGACTTGGAAACTTGTACAAAAGAGATTACATGTTCATATATAGACACTATACTAGATTTTATCAAATGTTTACCATTATGGGAGAAATTTATCATTTGAAAAATGTGTCCACACCTCTCTATTCCAAAATTTACAAGAATGCAAATAGTCCCCCAATATAAAAAAGGCAATCACCCCTCCCACTTATTAACATCTATAAACCTAATTTTATGTCCATAAATATGATAATATTGGCTCCCAAGATCCCGACATGAATCATTCAATCCTCAAATTTGGAATAAATCCAACCCAGTATGTCTTTTGGTATAAAACGAAATGAGTTACCAAACAAATTTGTAAAAATTTTCAATATGCTTGTATGTTTTACTTGTTTCTTTTGCACATAATTTATTAGTACTAATTTATTATTTAATAACCTAATTATGCTAAATATAATTTTATTTTTTATATATATGAGTTATACCATCACTTACATTGACTTCCATATAATTGGTAACTAACAATGCTTCTATGTGTACGGAAAACATCAGACTCACTAAACAACATCGTATATTTTATACTTCACCACCTATCATGATTGGTAATGATGATGGAAACATTATTTATATATGATATATGTGATATTAATTATTTCCTTTTTCTTATTTTGTGTTTATATAAATATACCATCTTTCTTTCATTTTTTTGGATTATAACAACATCAATTGTAGATGTGTGGACAACAGCCTTCTCAAAGAAATATGATTTGTTAACAATATACATGGAATGTTTTAAGTGTGGTATTACTAATATAAGTGAATTTTATTACATAATTATTATAATATATTTATAATGTGAATATATAGATCATTTAATTTTCAATGTTTTAAATATGAAAAATAAATGGATGTAACTTTTATGTATATGTGCATCTTACAATCACCTTGAACAATACATTTCATTTTCTATCTCAAAATATTATGGATTATTATATATAAATATATATTTAATATATATATTAATTAATTAACCATTTAAATTCATTATATTATGAAATATTTATTTATTTAAGAGAAATTATATGTCATAATTCAAATCATTTGTGAAAAACTAGAAACATAACACATGAAATAGAAAAATAATGAAAGATTCTTGACAAATGGATAATAATATATTTTAAGAAGTGGAAATATTATATTATAAATATAATTATGGTTCGGTTATATGTTAGTTAAATTCATAAAACCATTATACGAGAGGTTAATGGATGATCAACCGAATGAAAATAGATGGTAAGGGGTTTTTATCTCCCTTTTTATATTTGTGAGACAAATATCATATTATGCACTTACATGTTATTTATGGTGTATTCAATTCTTTTTCTGATATATTATATCATGATTTATTTTTTCTTAATGTTATATTTTGTTTCAAATTGAATTATTACTTTTAAAGGGATTTTAATGAAAATTACCAAGTGTTATCGAATTTCATAACACAATTCCTTTACATTGGGTTCTATTACTTCATTGGTGCCATTATTATTATATGATTTTACGAATAATTAATTTCAATATATATTAAATTATCTCCTCTTATTATATGTGTATTTATAGTTTGTAAACATGATTATTTTATTGATTAATTTTCACATCAATGTTCTGATAATTTTAATTATTTATTAAAAATTTCATTATAATCGATATTGTTTATTCTAGAAATTTAATTAATGAAATTTAAAAGATATTCATTCAATGGACCTGTAAATTTTCTTATCTTATCGATATCCATGAACTATTTCTTATAATAGAACAATTATTCCACTCTTTGCTACTCAAATATTTTGATAAAATATTTTTTATAAAAACTCTACATAATTTCTCTATTTACTCATAGATGCAAAATTTTTTAAAAAAAATTCTATGAAAAATTCAAAAGTATTGTTAACCATTTTGAAATGAATAGTTAAATTAATTTTTAGCCATTTTCTTTGACAAATATTTTTGAAAGAATAATGTTGTCTCTTTCAAAATAAGGGATTTTTCTATTATTTTTTACATTGAAAAAGGAATGATCTTTTTATCTTGTACAACATGTAAATATGTAGCATCCATTATTTCTTAGTAGATTCCTTTTTATGTTTACAAGGATAATTTTTAATCAATTTTTTTTGAAAGTTTACATTCAAAGAACATGGTTTTTAAAAATTTACTCAAAATAAAAAAGTGTATTTTCCTCTAGGGTGATTTAAAAAGATATTTTTTATAATATTTACATTAATTAAGGATATAAAAAATAAAATTTTATTTAAAATAGGATATATTACTTTGATATCATTATTATTCATCCTCTTCATGGTTTATGATGGATTTAGATAAATATTTAATTAACATTCACTTCCTTGATTTCTTTGTTAGTCTCCTTAAAATATTCAATTTCATATGACCATTGAACATTAAATTTCCCATAATTATATTTCTAATTTATTATGGATATTTTTATTTACTATAAAATATATCAATTTTATAAATATTTTTTACTTTCATAGATGTTCGATTGTAGGGGTAAATATTGAAAAATAAATATTTTTTATTGAATATATTTTTTTTAAAAGTAATATTGTTTATTAATTAAAAAAATTACTCTATATGTGGAATGATTTGGATAGTTACTTATGAGTGGGTCTTTAACATTTTATTTCCCCAAGATACATCGATGGGTTCTATTGAGGAAAATTAGTTGTGAAAATTATAAAAGTTTCTACCTATATTTTTAATCCATATGGTGATACGTGATAACGATATAGGATTTCATGTGCCTCATACATAAACTGACCCTAAACCTTGTAAAGGTTGTAAGCCTGGGAATAGAAGTGATCTATCCTGATCTTTATAAACAGTAGTGCGCTTTTAGTGGATTTGGTACATCGGAACATTTTGGGTGTATGATCCTTGGATGTAGAACAGTGAGGGTGAACCAAGTAAAAACCTTTATGTCATGTGCATGCTTTAGTTTTTGTTTATACATTGCTGCAGGAAAGAGAGGGAATAAAGTCTTGATTAACAACGAGACAAGATCAATAGGGGAAGTTTTTTTAATCATTCATACCCTGATTCACCCCCCTCTTAGGGTATCTAACCTAGTAGACCTATCAATATTTTTTTTAATTCTTTTATTCATTTTTAGTAAATGACTCATTTATTTATCTAGTTTACCAAGACTATTAATCTCTTATGTCCTTCCATATTTTACTACTTATAATCATGCTAATTTAATGCTTTTAGACACTATCTTCCAGATTTATAGGGATTTTACTTTATAGATATGTAAAACAATTAAAAGAATATGAATAACAAAAAATATATAATCGACCAAAATGAACATATAAGGCCCACTACACCTACATGAACGCATTCAATGAATATGTGAACCAAAATGAGGTGAAATGATAAAAATTCATGAAAAATAAACAAATTACCTGATTATAATTTCATATGTTGAGTTTTATTGTGAAATGAAAACAAATTTCATCAATGGAAACATAGATACACATCACCTAGATTTAAAAGTGATATTAGATAATAAATCTTTACCTCATATATTTTTATATTTCGATAAAATTTAACACACTGTGTAAAATTTATTTTAATTATTGTTTATTGTATTACCTTTATTAATATTTTTTAAATTTAATGTTATTCATTTAAAATTTATTATTACAATCTTATTAATTTCTTTTGTTAATATTTTTATCTGGGTGTAAACATTTTTTTCATGCTTTCTTTATTTTGGATGTTATGGTTTTTAACATCGGTCTTGGTTTGATCAAAAATAGAGTTTTCATGAACATTAAATATATTTTATCGATATATAATTAGTGAATCTTGGTAATTTTATAGAACTTGTTATTTTCATTTGTAAATAAGACATTAAAAACTCATCTTTGATATAATAAAATAATTAAAATTACTAATGGATAAAATTTGGTACTGTAGCACTATATAATTCTTCAAACATATTTAGTTAATAATATTCAATGTGCATATATGTTTTACTTCTTTCTTTTACACATAATTTATTGTTATTAATTTATTATTTAATAACCTAATTATCCTAAATATAATTTTATTTTGTTTATATATGGGTTATACCATCACATACACTAACTTCCATATAATTGGTAACTAACAATGCGTTTATGTGTACGGAAAACATCTGACTCACAAAACGACATTGTATATTTTATACCTCACCACCTATCATGATTGGTAATGATGATGGAAACATTATTTATATATGACATATGTGATATTTATTATTTCCTTATGCTTTTTTAGTATTTATATAAACATACCTTCATTCTATCATTTTTTTGGAATATAATAACATCAATTGTGGATGTGTGGACAACTCCCTTCTCAAAGAAATGTTATTCTTTCACGATATACATGGAATGTATTAAGTATGGTATTACAAATATACGAGAATTTTATTACATAATTATGATAATATATTTATAATATGAATATATAGATCATTTAATTTTCAATTTTTTAAACATAAAAAATAAATGGATATAATTTTTATATATACATACATCCTACCATCTCTATAAAAAATACATTTCATTTTCTATCTGAAAATATTATGGATAATTATAAAAAAATATATACGTAATATATATATTAATTAATTAAAATTTTAAATTTATTATATGATGAAATATTGATCTAATTAATAGATATAATATGTCATAATTCAAATCATTTTTGAAAAACTAGTCACTTAACACATGAAATAGTAAAAATAATGAATTTTATTTACAAATGGATAATAAGATATTTTAAAAAGTGGAAATATTATATTATAAATATAATTATGGTTTTGTTATATGTTAGTTAAATTCATAAAACAATTATAAAATAGGTTAATGGATTACCATCCAAAATAAAATAGATGTTAAAAGATTTTTATCTCTCATTTTTATATTTGTGAGATAAATACCATATTATACCCTTACATGTTTTTTATGGTGTATAAAATTATTTTTATGATATACTATATCATGAATTATTTTATCTAAATGTTATTTTTTGTTCTAAATTGAATTATTCCTTTTAAGGGGATTTAAATTAAAAGTTACCAAGTGGTAATGAATTTCATAACTCAATTCCTTTACATTGGGTTATATTAATTCATTGGTGATATTATAATTATATGATTTTATGAAAAAATAATTTCAATATATATTAATTTCTCCCACTTATTATATGAGTATTTACAGTTTGTAAACATGATTAATTTATTGATTAATTTTCACATCAATGTTCTGATAACTTTAAGTGTTTATTTGACAATACCGTTATAATCAATATTATTTATTCTAGAAATTTCATTAAAGGAATTTAAAAGATATTCATTCAATAGACCTGTAATTTTTTTTCCTTATGGCTATTCATGAACTATTTATTATAATAGTACCATTATTCCACACTTTTCTACTCAAATATTTTGAAAAAATATTTTTTATAAAAACTCTGCTTAATTTCTCTATTTACTCATAGAACCCATTATTTAAAAAAAACATTTTTTATTTGAAAAATTCAAAAATATTATTAACTATTTTGAAATGATTATTTAAATTAATTTTTTCCCTATTTTCTTCTACAAATGTTTTTTTAAACAATCTGTTGTCTCTTTCAAAATAAAGAATTTTTCTATTATTTTTTATAATGAAAAAGGAATTTTCATTTTACTTTGTACAACATGTATATATTTATAATCCATTGTTTCATAGTAGATTCATTTTTATGTTTACAAGGTTAATTTTAAAACATTTGTTTTGAAATTTTATTTTCAAAAAACATGGTTTTTAAATATTTTCTCAAAAGAAATAGTGTATTTTCCTCAGAAATGAATTCAAAAGATATTTTTTATAATATTTCAATTAATGAAGGATAGAGAAAATTATATTTTACTTAAAATATGATATATTATTTTTATATCATCTTTATTCATCTTCTAGATGGTTTATGACCGATTTGGATAAGGATTCAATTAACATTCACTTCCTTGATTCCTTTGTTAGTCCCCTTAAAATTTTCAATTTCGTATGATCATTGAACATTAAATTTCACATAATTATCTTTCCTATTTATCATGGATATGTTTATTTCCTATACAATATAACATTTTTATAAACATTTTTTACTTTGACAGATGTTCGATTATAGGGGTAAATATTGATAAATAAGTATTCTTTATTGAATATGTATATTTTAAAAGGAATTTAGTTTTTTAATAAAATAAATTACTCGATATGATAAATGCTTTGGATATTTAGTGGTAGGTGGGTCTTTAACATTATATTTACCCTCGATGCATCGATGAGTTCTATTGAGAAAAATTAGTTGAGAAAATTATACGGGTTTCTACCTATATTTTTAAACCTTCTAGTGAAACATGATAACGATATATGTTTTTATGTGCCTCATACATGAAATGAAATATTTAGTTATTGCCTAAATTTTGATTTAATATTTATTAACCATACATTTTCACTTTGAAAAAGACTATGGATGCATTTCACTCTTTGATTATTGAATAAATGGAATGTTTACTCAGTTTCATACCATTCTATATTAATTATCCATTACAAAGTAATTTAAATGGATTGTGTTTCTAGTTATTTACCATTCTATATTATTTATTAACTTTCATAATATTTTATTAATTTCATGGAATGTGTCTTCACTAATTACCATTCCATCTTGGGTATTCTCATTGATTCATTATTTCATCAGATATACATGACCCTTACTAATAATTTGAAGTCACCCTTTTTTCATTCATCCAGATTCCATAAAGATTACAAAGAATAATATAAAAGGATATCATTAATGGGTATATGTTTTCCTTGAAGGAATTAAGTGTTTGGAAAATTTCCCTCAAGGTATCATTGAAGCATTTTTTAAGTGATTTTGTTTGTTAACAAAGTGGACATCTGTGTTGTGATTTTTGATAAAGAAAACCATGATTTATGAATTTTTTGATAAAGGAGATTTCATGGTGGCCTGTAAAGTTCTAGGAGTATGGTTAATGATCTATGTTTGATTCAAGAACGTCGAAAAAGTAATGGATGATCTGGAGGAGTTACAAAAAAGAGCATACACAATGTGGTGCTGATTTTCACTGTTTGCCAAATTTTTTGGTCTGAAAATTGGCAAATGGAGAAAAGTGGTTTTGGAAAAGGGACTTGTGAACCATTTTGTTGAAGGTGATGGAACTTTCATGCCATTTTTTATCAAATTTAGAACATCAAAATATGTAAAAGTGAAGAAGGGAACCCATGTTTTTGGGTTGGGCGCACAAGTGACTTGTGTGGCAGAGACTTGCATGCCGAGAGGAGACTTGCGCGCTGTTGCACAGGGTTTCCAAATGCCTATAAATAGATTTTTACCCCTCCTCATTCGGTATGAGTTCAACACATAGAGAAAATCCAAGCTCCTGTCACGCAGTTTTGGTGGTCGCGCAAGTGGTGGTGTGGTCACCAAGTAGAAGTTGTGCGCCAGTTGATTGTTGCGTGTCCAGAGTGGTTTGGTCAAGAAATGAAGGGAGTCGTCCAAGATTTGATTTGAAGAAGGGGGTGGCGCGCAAGTGTTTTGGTGACACTTGCACGCTAGGTTTTGAAGAAGCATGACAGTTGATGGTTGCTCTCCAAAATTGGTTTCGGTGTAAAAGGGTGTGAGTCGTGCAAGTTTGGTGTTGCAAAATCTATTTCCACGCAAGCGGTTGAGGTGAAATTGTGCACCATTTTTAACTTGTGCGCCGAGACATGTGTGTCGGCTTGGATAAGGGAGCCAGGTATGGTTGAAGCACGATAGTGATTCTAGGATGCATGAAAGTATGAAGATAGCCTGATACCTTCGATGCAAAGTGAGATTCATCTACAGGTAAAAGTTGGACTTCAACAGAGCATCTACATACAACAGAGGATGCATTCATTATTGATAATTAAGAGACCTAAAAGTCTATAAACTGTGAGTGGATCCTTTCTATAGCACTGAGAAAAGGAAGAAGAATAAGGTTCTCCTCTCCACCAGAAGTGAGCCAGAGAGAGAGATTAAAGGAGTGACCCTTGGGAAAGTAGTGATTTGACCCCAAACCTTGTAAAGTTATTGAGCCTGAGAATATAAGTGTTCTATCCTGAACATTGTAAACACCAGTGCGCTTTTAGTGTATTTAGTACATCGGAAGATTTTCAGTGTATGCTCCTTGAACGTAGCCCATTGATGGTGAACCAAGTAAAAATCGATGTGTCCTGTGCATGCTTTAGTTTTTGTGTATACTTTGCTGTAGGAAAGAGAGATAAGAATGTACTGCTTAACAACGAGAAAAGATCAATAGGGGATGTTGTTTTAATCTGACATCCCCTAATTCACCCCCCCCCCCCCTTTGGGTATCTAACCTAGTGGACCTAACAATTGGTATCAGAGGGAAAGTTATATTTCAGTGGTTCTCTCTCAAATGGAGGTCACCAATCATAAAGGGATTCTGATCTTCGAATGAAGTAATATTCAGATATGGAATAATCGAATGAAACACTATTTCCAATCATTGGGAATGGATGTGTTTAAAATGGCTATGCATGGTATATCAGCAAACATCAATAGTGGGGCATTGTCAGAAGCAAAAATAAGGGAGCTAGATGCTGACGCTAAGGGTATTAATTCTTTAGGTGGATACCTTTACAATGCTATCTATACGAAGGTGTTTTCATGAAAAACGTCACATAAATTGTGGGAAAAGCTTTTGAATATATATGAAGGGGATAAAAAAGTCAGAGAGGCAAAGCTGCAAGTTATGTGGAACAAGAATGAAGTTCTCAGAATGAGCCCGAATGAATCAGTTGATGCATTTTTTGACATGGTAAATGTTGTTGTGGAAGACATGTGGGGTCTTGGAGAATTTGTCGAAGATATAAATATTGTGAAGAATATCTTTAGGAAACATCCACCTCAGTTTAATCCGAATGTCTCAGTCATGGAAGATAAGGACCCAAAAGAGCTGATGTTGGATAACCTCCATAATACCCTTGTTTCATATGAAATGAGGAATGATGACAATGATACTATGGAAAAAGGGAAATACAAGGAGGTGGAATTTAAGGCCATGATGAATCTCACCATTGAAGAATCTCTGGATAATGAACACAAAGATGAATTGATTCCATTCATTTCCTCAAACCTTCAAAGAGTAAAAGGAAAGATTAGTGGGAAACATCCACTTGCATGCTTTAAATGTGGAGAGGTTGGACATATCACAGCAAGGTGCCCAAATAATTCTGAAGATGATGAATAAGATGAAGTTGAAATCCCTAAAAAATATGTCTTCAGCATATGTGAAAGTAATGAAATATTTCAAAATAAATTTCTTCAAGAAAAGAAATCTTCTTTCACTTTACTATGAAATTTCAGATGAGTCTGAGGTTGAAAAGGTTGGAGAGATAGAAAACTGAAAATATCGTCGGGTAAATGCCATGGAGGTGGTCATCAGTAGTTCTCAGATAAAGTAAGAAACTAACGCTGGAGAAGAAGAAGAAGTTGATGAAATAGTTGATATGGAATCCGAATTGGAAGAAGCTCTTGAGGAGGTAGATGTTTGCAGAGCCAAAATGAAGAAATCCAATAGAGTGTTTTGTGATGACAAACTCTATATGCAACAATAGGATGAAGAAAAGTCTGAGCTATTAAAAGAAATTGAAAAACTAAAATCATAAACAATAGAGATATCAGAAAATATTGTTGAGTATAAGATTAAAATTGAGGAACAAATGAATGAAATTGATGGTTTGACTAAAACTGGAAAGGAGCAGGCCAAATGCATCTATGAACTCGAAAAAGAAGTTTTTGGTCTACGACAAAGAATAAAGGATCAAGAAAAACTCTTGACACCCAGTACAGTTCCAGGAAATAAAATTATTCAGAAGACTGAAATGCTAGAAGTGGAGCACAGACCTCCAGTAGAAAAGAAGCAACAGTTGTGTTCCAATGATAAGAGTGGTATGGGAAAGAACAAAAACAGAAAGCATTCATGGATGAAGTCAAACAGGAAGAACATTCTTTGAGAATGAAGATATATTTGGGTACAAAATAGAATGAAAATATTAGAAGACCTCAAGGGAGAACTATAAGTGTAGAAGTGTCACACGGGAATTCTCCTTACAATAGGTGCTATTACTATGGAAAGATGGGACACTCATAGAATGTGTGTTCTATAGCCAATAGATACCGAAGGGAACATGAAAAATAGTGGCAAACAAACAGAGCTCAATGTTATATAACATAATTTTAAGGTCATTGTTTTTGGTGTCAAGGATTTGGGCACATGGCTAGATATTGCACACATTCATACAGAGGAATGTGCCAAAACAAAACTCGAGCAGTCGTAAGCAGCAAATTAGAGAATCGGAAAGTGGGATGAAAACACAAAATCGATTTGAAGAACTGTTGGATAAACCTGGTTCATCACACTCTAAGGATGATCAAGTTCTCCAAACCACACCAAGTGTTATGTAAAAGACATGGATGAAAAAGAAAAAGGATGAGAAGGCAGTAGTTGCGGAAATTTTCCTTAATGCTTTATATCATTCAAAAGTATGGATCATTGATAGTGGATGCACATACCATATGATAGGTAATAAGGATCTCATTATAGTCATAAAATATGACAAAGAATGAGTTTTTATGTTTAGGAATGATGAAGGGATAAATATTATTGGTTTGGGAAAGGATTAATTTGGGGGAAAAGAAATGAGACATGCTGATGTCTTGTTAGTAGAGGGTCTTAGTCATAACTTGCTCAGTGTCAGTCAACTATGTGACTCTGGGCACTCTATCCGATTTACCAAGAAGATGTGTGTTTTGAAAGGAAAATATTGAGTGGTTATTCTACATGGGAAAAGGACAAAGGGAAATCTTTACCTTGTTAGTGGGGAAGAAGATATTTTCTTTTAAACCAGAGGGGAAGAAAATAAGCTATGACATAAACGACTTGGTCATCTATGTCAACCATCTATGGAAGATCCGGTAAAGTGTGATGCTGATAGAGACCTCCCTAAACTGTCACATGATCTTACTCATGCATGCGATGCATGACCACAAGGAAAGATCCTCAGAATGACATACAAGTCAAAGGAATAGAAATCAACTAGAGTGTTCGAATTGGTGCTTGATGATGTATGTGGACCTATCTCACCACGATCCATAAATTGGAAAAGGTACTATGTCCTTTTCATTGATGATTATAGTCGAATGGATTGGGTATTTGTTATTACTAATAAGTATGATGTGTTTAGTTGTATCAAGCAGTATAAGAGGGAATCAGAAAGGATGCTTGGGTAGAAAATTCTAAAGTTTTGTACTGATAATGGTACAGAATTCACAAACATTCAAGTAGAATACTATCTTGAGAAACATGGGATAAGGCATGAAGTCTCATGAGTGAGAACTCCCCAAAGTAATTTAGTAGCTTAAAGGAGAAATCAGATCATCAAAAACATGGCCAGAACAATGTTTATTGAAAAGGACCCACCAGATAAATTTTGGAAGGACGTAGTTTTGACATCGGTCTACATTTTGAATAGGGAACTGTTGTGTCCGAAAGAAGGGAATAATCCATATTAAATGTGTAATTTAATGAAACTAATGTTGAAATACTTTTGGATCTTTGGAAGTAAGTGTTTCATTCTCAACAAATATAACCACAAGAATTTTGAGTCATGAGGAGATGAGGGAATTTTACTTAGCTAATCAGGTAAAAGAATGGCATATAAATGATTCAACAAAAGGCTGGGAAAAATTGATGAGAGAAAAGATGTCACTATTGTGGAAAATAAATAGAATATTCAACAGCATAGTGAATAGTTTCTTGATGAAAGTGATGAAGAATAATGTAACACAGGAGGAGAAGAAGTGGTAGTTGCTGACTCAGATGAAGACAGTGATGATGAACAAGAAAGTGTCATGTCTGTGTCTTCAAGGAAGCCAAAGAGTCGAGATTAAATTGATAGGCAGAATACCATTGGTGATCAAACAACTCCAGTTCAGACAAGAATAATGAAGTCACTGCAGTAGACATATTTTCTATCTCAGGTAGAGCTGAAATGATTTGATGATGCAGCTAAAGATGAAAACTAGGTTCAGTCTAAGAATGAAGAGATTGATCAGATTGAGAAAAACCAAACATGGGAGATTGTTTCGAGACCAGCAAATAATAATGTCATAGAAACTAAATGGGTCTATCACAAAAAGATGAATGAAGATGGCATAGTTATATCGAACAAATCAAGACTAGTGTGCAAGGGGTACTCCTAGATAGAGGGAATAGATGTTGATGAGACATTTGCACTGGTTGCGAGACTAGAGACAATCAGATTGTTTCTAGCCATTGCAGTGCAACGGAAGTTCAATGTTTTCTATATAGACATCAAATCTTCATTTTTGAATAGAGTTTTGGAGGAGGAAGTGTATATTGAGCATTCAGATGGTTTTTTCATTCATATGGATGAGAAAAAGTTTTTCAGACTGATGAAGGCGTTGAATGGGCTAAAATAAGCACCAAGAGCATGGTTCTCAAGGCTTGTTCAGTACTTGAAGAATCTTGGTTTCCAGCATGGGGGAGATGATTACAATCTATATTTCAGCAACGACAGTAATCAAAGGATGGTGGTGTTGGTTTATGTCGATTCCAAAATATTTGGCGGATCTTATGAAGCTGAGTGCATCCAATTTTCCGAGATCATGAAAATTGAGATTGAAATGTCAATGATTGGAGAGCTAACATTTTTCCTTGGTCTACAGGTGACACATGGAAGGATTGGAACATTCATTTCTCAATCCAAATACGCCACGGGGGTTTTAAAAAGGTTTGTAATGGAAAATTATAAGGAAATGAAGACTCCAGTTGCTACCCGTATGAAACTATCCAAAGATAAGGATGGAAATGTAG
Organism: Viscum album; assembly: GCA_963277665.1. Lineage (NCBI taxonomy): Eukaryota > Viridiplantae > Streptophyta > Magnoliopsida > Santalales > Viscaceae > Viscum > Viscum album. Next base: position 641,114,673 of record OY728141.1, on the reverse strand, counting down.
TTAATATCACAGAATACTTGAAAATTATTGGATTTTTTTTGTACTTGACCACAAAAGTCCTGAGATTGTATTCACCACATGCCAAGCAGTGAGATATCAGAGTAATCCCAAAGAAAATACACATTCTTGAAGTGAAAAGAATACTTAGGTATATCAAGGGCACGGTGGACTTCGGCTTGACATATAATGAAAAATCTCAAACAGAGTAATTGGGATATATTGATGCAGACTAGGCCGGTTCAGCGGATGGTAGAAAATCAACGTCAGGTGGTTCTTTCTATATTGGTGGATTGTGTATTTCTTGGAAAAACAAGAAGAAAGATTGAATTTCATTGAGCACCACAGAGGCTGAGTATATTGCGTCCACACAAGACTGAACACATTTATTGTGGATGAAATAGCAACATGAAGATATGGGAGTTGAAGTGAAGTCTCTGATCAGAATCCGGTGAGATAACTCATGTGCTATTAATCTTAGCAAAAATCTAGTGTATCACTCAAAGACAAAGCAGATTGAGATCGAATATCATTTCATCAAGGAGGAGGTGGAGAAAGGACATGTAATGTTGCAATATGTGCCAAAAAAGATACAAGATGCAGATATACTGACAGAGGCCTTACCCAAGGAAGCATTTTAAAGGCATCGATTGGCTCTGGGTGTTCAGTAAACTCCCCGCACTTAAAATAGTGTGGATGTGGAACCCCCTATCCCTGAGGTATGATGTGTTTTTCCCTAATGTGTTGATATGTGTTCCCTACTCTATTATAGAGTGCAAAGGAGTGACCTTTGGGCTCGTTGACAAAGGGGGAGAAAATAGTGATTTTTCAATGGGGAGACAATGTATAAATTTGATAAATGATGATTTATATGGGGAGAAGCTGACAGGTGGAGCAATGAGATAGGGGGAGAGCAATGAGATAATGGGAGAATATTAAATCTGACGATGCTAGAAGTGATTGATAAACAAATATATGTCACGATAGATGAGGATCGTGATAAAAGTAGAAGAGTGGTGTGGGATTGCGGTAAGAATATTTCAAAAAATTGGTATCAGTATGGTGTGAATAGTGGATGTCACAGTTGAAGTGATTCATTTATGAACATTTCATTTACTCTTGTTTCTCACACTGAGAATTACCCATTTGGGCTTAGAGTATGTGTTGAGTAAATACTTGATCGCTATCGGAATCGCAATAGGAGAATGGTGGCTGAAGAATTAACGATATATCTTGTTATGGAATAGTTTTCAATAAACCCAAAGGGGAGATTGTTAGAAAAAAATAATTCAAGTTATCATTGAAGCATCTTTTAGGGGATTTTGTTTGTTAACAAAGTGGAAATCTTTATTGTGATTGTTGACAACGAAAACCATGACGTAAAAATTTGTTGACAAAGGGGATTTCATGGTGGCATGTCGAGTTCAAGGGTTGTGGTTAACGATCGATGTTTGATTCAAGAACATCGAAAAAGGAATGGATGATATGGAGGCGGTATAAAAAGATCAGAGACTTGCACGCCGAGACTTGTGCGCTGAGACATGCGCCCCGAGACTTGCGCAAAATATGGCAACAGGAAGAGGGGTGCCCATGTTTTCAGGTTGGTTGCACAAGTGAGTAGCGCGACAGAGACTTGCGCACCGAGTCTTGCACACCGGGAGGAGACTTGCGCGTCGTCGCGCAGGGTTTCCAAATGCCTATAAATAGAGGTCAACCCATCCACATTCAGTATGAGTTCAACACTTAGAGAAAATCAGATATATTATATCATGAATTATTTTATCTTAATGTTATTTTTTGTTTCCAATTGAATTATTTCTTTTAACGGGATTTTAATTATAAGTTACGAAGTTTTAAAGAATTTCATAACCCAATTCATTTACATGGGTTATATTAATTCTTTTGTGACATTAATATTATAATATTTTATGAATAATTAATTTAAATATATATTAATTTATCTCTACTTATTATATTTGTATTTACAATTTGTAAACATGATTAATTTATTGATTAATTTTCATATCAACGTTCTGATAATTGTAAGTGTTTATTTAAAAATATCATTATAATCGATATCATTTATTATAGAAATTTCATTAATGGAATTTAAACGATATTCATACAATGGACCCGTAAATTTTTTTATCTTATAGTTATTGATGAACTACTTCTTATAATAGTACCATTATTCCACTCTTTTCTACTCAAATATTTCGATAACATATTTTTTATAAAAACTCTACTTAATTTCACTATTTACTCATATAACTAATTTTTTAAAAAAAAATAACTTTTCTATGAAAAATTCAAATATATTATTAACCATATTCAAATGACTAGTTAAATAAATTTTTATCCATTTTCTTCTACAAATGTTTTTGAAAGAATCTTGTTGTCTCTTTCAAAATAAGGTATTTTCTGTTCTTTTTTACAATGAAAAAGGAATGTTCTTTTTACATTGTAGAACATGTATATATTTAGCATCCAATATTTCTTATTAGATTCATTTTTATGTTTACAAGGTTAATTTTAAAACAATTTTTTTTGAAATTTTATTTTTGAAGGAAATGGTTTTTAAATATTTTCTCAAAATAAAAAGTGTATTTTCCTCAGTAATGATTTCAAAAGATATTTTTTATAATATTTCCTTTAATGAAGGATAGAAAAAAATTAAAGTTTACTTAAAATAGGATATATTATTTTGATATCATCTTTATTCATCCTCTGGATGGTTTATGATTGATTTGGATAAAGATTCAATTAACATTCACTTCCTTGATTCCTTTGTTACTCCCCTCAAAATATTCACTTTCGTATGATCATTGAACATTAAATTTTCAATAATTATCTTTCTAATTTTTCATGGATATGTTTATTTCCTATAAAATATAAAAATTTTATAAACATTTTTTACTTTGTCAGAAGTTTGATTATAGGGGTAAATGTTGATAAATAAATATTCTTTATTGAATATGTATATTTTAAAATGAATTTTTTATTAATTAAATAAATTTCTCGATACGAGGAATTCATTGGATATTTAGTGATGGGTGGGTCTTTAACATTATATTTTTCCACGATGCATCGATGAGTTCTATTGAGAAAAATTAGTTGTGAAAATTATAAAGGTTTCTACCTATATTTTTAAACCATCTAGTAAAATGTGAGAATGAAATAGGTTTTCATGTTCCTCATACATGAAATATAATAAATATTTATTACATAAATTATGATTTAGTATTTTTAACCATTCATTTTCACTTTGGAAAAGACTATGGAAGAATTTCACTCTTTGTTTATTTAAGAAATGTAATGTTTATTCAGTTTCATACATTTCAATATTAATTATCCATAATAATGTATTTTAAATGGATTGTCTTTTTAGTTATTTACCATTTCATATTGTTTATTGACTTACATCATATATTATTGATTGCATGGAATGTGTCATTACTAATTACCATTCCATATTGGGTATTCTCATTGATTCATTATTTCTTCAGATATACATGAACCTTACTAATAATTTGAGGTCACCCTTTTTTCCATTAATCCATATTCCATGAAGATTATTAAGAATGATATAAAAGGATATCATTAATGGAAATATGTATTACTTGATGGAAAGAAGTGTTGGTAAACAATCCTTCAAGGTATCATTGGATTTTTTTGAGGTGATTTTGTTTGTTAAAAAAGTGGACATATATGTTGTGATTGTTGACAAAGAAAACCGTGACATACAATTTTTTTGACCAAGGGGATTTCATGGTGGCTTGTTGAGTTCAAAGGCTCTGGTTAATGATTCATGTTTGATTCAATAATGTCGAGAATGGAATGGATGATCTGGAGGCGGTACAAAAAGAGCAGATACAATGTGGTGTCGTTTTCCAGTGTTTTCCAAATTTCTGGGTTTGAAAATAAAAAAATGGAGAAAAGTGGTTTTTGGAAAAGGGGCTTGGGAACTGTTGTCTTGAAGGAGAGGAAACTTGTGCGCCATAAGTTTTTCAAGATCATAACATCAAAATATGTCAAAGGTAAGAGGGGCGACCAAGTTTTCGGGTTGGTCGTGTAAGTGACTTGCACGGAAGAGACTTGCGCGCCGAGAGGAGACTTGAACACCGTCGCACAAGGTGTCCAAATGCCTATAAATAGAGGTATAACACTCCTCATTCGGGATGATTTCAAAACAAAGAGAAAATCAGAGATCCAGTCACGCAGGTATGGTGGTCACGCAAGTGGTGGTGTGGCCGCGCAAGTAGACGTTGTGAGCCAGTTGATTATTGCGCGTCCAGAGTGGTTTGGGTGAGGAAAGAAGGGAGTTTCCCATGTTTTGAGTTAAAGAAGGTGGTGTCGTGCAAGTGGTTTGGTGACACTTCCACAACCGGTTTTAAAGAAGTGCGATAATTTATAGTTGCATTCCAAAAAAATTTTGGGTGTAGAAGGGTGTGAGTCGCGCAAGTTTGGAGTTGCAGAAGCCAGTGTCGCGCTTGTGGTTGAGGTGAACTTGTGCACAAGTTTTAACATGCACTCTAAGACTTTTGAACTGGATTAGAGAAGGGTTCTAGGTATGGTTGAAGCATGACAATGATTTAGGGCAGCATGAAAGCTAGAATATTTCCCGATACATTCGGTGAAAAGTGAGATTCATCTATGGGTGAAAGGTGGACTTCAATAGAGCATCTACATACAAAAAAGGATGTATTCATTAGTGATAATGAAGAGACCTACAGGTCTATAATCTGTGAGTGGATCCTTTACAGAGAAGTGAGTAAAGGAAGAGAAATAAGGTGATCCTCTCTACTGGTAGTGAGCCAGAGAGAGAGACGAAGGGAGTGTCCCTTGGGAAAGCAGTGAGCTGACCCTAAACCTTGTAATGCCAGTGAGCCTGCGAATAGAAGTGATTTATCCCAAACTTTGTAAACATCAGTGCAATTTTAGTGGATTTGGTACATCAGCACATTTCTCGTGTATACTCCTTGGACATAGCCCTGTGAGGGTAAACCAAGTAAAAATCGTTGTGTCCAGTTCATGCTTTAGTTTTTGTTTATACTTCTCTTCCAGAAAGAGAGAGAATAAAGTCTTGATTAATAGTGAGACAAGATCAATAGGGGTAGTTGTTTTAATCTATCATACCCTAATTCACCCCCCCCTCTCAGGGTGTCTATCCTAGGGGACCTAAGAAGAAGAAAGATTTTTTAATTATGGTATTCATTGGTTGTACATGACTCATTTATTTATCTAGTTTAACAAGACTATTAAAGTGTTATGTCCTTCTGGATTTGACTCCTTATAATCATTCTATTTTAATGCTTTTAGACACCATCTTCTGGATTTATAGGGATTTTACTTTATAGATATCTAACACAATTAAAAGAGTATGAATAACGAAAAAAAAATACTTGACCAAAAAGAACATATAAGGCCTAGTACACCTACATGAAATTATTCAATGAATATGTAAACCAAAATGAGGTGAAATGATAAAAAGTCATGAAAATAAATAAATTACCTGATTATAATTTCATATGTTGAGTTTTATTGTGAAATTAAATCAAATTTCATCAATAAAAACATAGATATTAATCACCTAGATTTCAAAGTGATATTAGGTAATAAATCCTTACCTCATATATTTTTTTAGTTGGATAATTTTTAACACACTATGTGGCAAATTTATTTTAATTACTCTTTATTGTATTAACTTTATTATTATTTATCTAATTTCATGTTATTTATTTAAAATTAAATATTACGATCCTTTTAATTTCTTTTGTTAATATTTTTATCTAGGTGTAAACACTTATTTTTTTCTATGATTTCTTTATTTTGGATTTTATGGTCTATTATCCTTGGTCTTGGTTTGATCAACTATAGACTTTTCATGAACATTAAATATATTTTATTGATATATAATTAGTGTATAATGGTAATTTCATAGAACTTATTATTATAATTTGTAAACAACACATTAAAAACTCACCATTCGTTTAATAAAATAATTAAAATTACTAATGGATTAAATTTGGAATAGTAGCACTATATAATTCATAAAACATATTCAGTTAATGATTATTATATCATATAAAAAGTATATATGTTAGTCATTTTCGAGAAAAATTACAAGCTTTTTCCATGATTATAGTATGAAGAATGAAAACATTTATATGTTATGTTTACAAAATAAATAGGAAAATGGCATTTTATAATAATCATATCACCTATATAGAATAATAATTATGTAAACAACAATATAATTAGTTTTTTTAATCAATTTATGAATATGATGAAAAATAACATTAAGAAGAATGATTCGGGGGAGGATAACACATACATGTAATACTTTAATCTCCTCTTAGAGAACCACTTCGAAATGGGGGATTCTAGACATATTCTAGTCAATAAAGGATTCAAATTGTGGTAAAGGAGTGTTTGGGAAAGAATTTGGGTAGGTATTACTATCAAAACTGATGTAATGGTGTGGGATAATGTTTGTATAGGATGTATCCATAGATTTATGGAAAGGTAGGGGATTTTTTAAATACTAATTAATAAATATAAAAATAGAGTGACATTTTATGAAATTGGATCGAAATTGTATAAAAATGTAAAATAGATATTGTGCGGTTGATCAAGCCATAATACTCCCAGTTATAAATAATTTGGAAACTAACACATTATTCTCCTCTGGTGATAAGTGATGGAGATCTTATTTTTATATTTAAAAATTAAATATAACATAATATTTAGTTTAGAAAATTTTTATTAATAATATGGAAACCAATTCATAGAAATAAATTTATAATGGTGATAAAAATTAACTTTAGAATATAGTTGTCATAATATACTTGTAATATATAAAACATATTTATATAAACATATAATGTCGTGCATAAAATTAATTTATTCTATTAATTAAATAATAATAATTATTAATTCATTTGAAAAATGTTTAAATATATATTCATAAAAATAAATCATTTCAAAAAATCATTATTTAATATATATATTTCTAAATTTATTTAAATGAAAAAACACAACATATAGAAAAACTATTCTTTCAAAAATGGGTGTTTTAACATTAAAATATATTATCTTTATTACTAACTACTAACTAATAGAACTAATATTTTTTTTATTAGATTACATATATATAATTTATTTCATTATGTTTAATAAATCTAATGTTATATATTTTTTCTTAAAAATAGAGAATATATACTAAAACCATTATTTTTGAAAAAAACTAATTTGATTTTACAATGATAAATAATATTAGTATTATTTATATTTAATTATCTTATGGTTGTTATCAATTTAATTTAAGAATATTTCCTTTAGTTTTCTCAATACATTTAATGTAAATCAATTTTTAATATAGATTAATATATAAAAATCCTAAAAATATTTTCATTGGATTCAATGGTTTTGTCAAATAGGAATTAATACGTACCATTAAAAAATTATCTACTCTTATAATTATATTCAATTTAGATATATTTTAATTATTTTCTTTTTTTAGTAAATATTCATTCACATTAGATCGATGGTGCATGAAACCGATGTTTTTAAACCCATATATTTATTTAATGGAAAATAAATATTAAATTAATGAGGTATTACATTTTACGTCACCAAAAAAATATTTTTTGGAAAATCTGTTACTATAATAAAAATAATGATGTTTCTTATGCCTTATTAAATATTAGGGTTCTCAAATTTGTTTCCTAAAATTTATTATTGCTTCATAATGAATTAACCATTTGAGTGGTTTAGTTTTTAGTACATTAATTCAAGATTTTGACTTATTCTTCCTAATATTAGATATCATCTTCCAATTGTAGAAACTATATGTTCAAAATATTTGAAAGATATAACATGTATTTGATAAATGTAATCCATCTTGAAACATATATATGTTTAGTGGAAGCATTTATTGATAATAAATAATGTTTACATTATCCAAAATCTCAAAAGTATTGGTGTATCTAAGGATTAGCTTTCCCTTCGTCCAATATCTCATAACCATATTCTATAAAGATATTTGAAAGAATATTATTTTCTTTGAAATAAAACTCTAAGTATATTTAGTGACTATCAAAATGTTTGTATGAATATGTTTTCTTTGAAATAAATCTCTAAATCTCATCTATCTATATTTCCCCTCATTAATTGTTCATTGAATGGTTTTAATCTTCTCCATCATTTTATAAAAAATAATATATCATGGTAATTTCATTTCTATATATTTATTGACGAATTTCAATGTTTGAAATCTCTGAATATACTAGGACCCATGTTATGAAAGTGTAATTGTAGAATGTGTTCAACCTATAATTTTTTTTCACAGTAACATAATTTATTTGTAACCAATATTGTTTGTTTACTTTATCTACAGTGTTTCAACATCATCTATTGAAGGAAATACAAAAAATAATATAATAAAAAAGGATATAATTCTAAAATGATGAAATTTATGATCAATCCCCATCAGATTTATAGTGCAATTGAACTAGCCATTTTTTAGAGAAAATGTAACCACTTGTAGCATTGTGAAGCACACCAGATATCCAATGGAGTGTCTAGAAACATGGAGACTGACTTGAGTCTCACTATATATTTAATGGGATAATCTAGCTATCTTGTGTATTGGATCCTAAATATTTAAAGGGGGATTAAATGATTGGATTAATTCCATTACTCGACTCTTAAATGGATTCACTTTAACCAAGGATTCTCTTTCACCAATGATGACTATAAATAAAGATAATGATATACATGTATCTCCACCATGAAAATCAACAACCACTGAGTGGTTCTTGATCGATCCTAGTTGAACAAGTGTAATAGATTTTATAGTGGTATTAAAATCTGAATAAAAAATAGACACATAGATTCATTTTATAATTTAGTTTCTCACCACCATTACCCTGATGGTTTTTTTGGCATTTTTGTATATATTAAAACCAAAGTATTACATTCTCTATTTCTTTTAAGGATTATTCTAAAATCAAGGGGTTTCTCATTTATATGGATTCTAGACTACCAATAAAGTCATCTAATAATTATAACCCTCCTAAAAATTCCTAAGGATAATAGATATGGAGAATAATTATTGATTTATTACCAAACTCATTTATAATTATTTTTTTTCATCTTATAATGTTTTAATTTTTGTTTTGTACACATTAAATTAATTTTTTTATTAGTAAATTGCTTAGTTTCATAATATTCTATATTAATATAAAGAACTGTTTAAAAAAATTTATTTAAAGTTAAATATCCCCCTCTTTCTAATTTTTTATAGACGAACCTATATTTGGCACTAAAGAAGATTTTTTTTTGTTTTTTGTCATAACATTTCATTTCTTCTTCATTTTCTAATATTCAAAGCATTATAAATCATAAATATTTTCATGGTTTTAGGATGTAATGTTTTTTATAAAATGACTTGTATTCCAAAAGGGAAATCTATGGTTCATGTACCTAATTTTGATTTTTCAAACTATAATTTTAAAAGAATAATAATTCAACCATTATTAAAATAATTATCAATCCTGTATGGAAATCTATTGAGCATGTTTATATTAATAATAGAAGAATATATAAAAACTTTACAATTGATGATATTGCTTCTATTTAATTAGTTTTTAATGATATAAAAACCCAACATTATGGTTTCGACTAAATAGGTTAAATCATATATCTAAATGAAAAATGTATCACAAAAGGATTAAAAGAATATACTTTACTCATGGAGTAACAAATATAGTTCATGTTACAAGATTTTATATGGATATAAAATATTTATAGTGATCAATTATAGATCATAATTATTGTATTTTTGATATGTTTATGTACTTTGTTTTCTTGTAAAATTGAAGAATTACTTACAGTGATACTCATACTGTAAAAGAAATTATAATGAAAATCCTTTTGGTCATATCAATTTGATTGAATCCCCATGTATAAAAAATATAATAACTCCAAATATACAAATAATACTCTAGTAAAGAATATTATTATAACTCTTATCACATAGGGATTCCCAATGAAGATATAAGTTGATAAGAAAGATCAATAATAAAAAGAAAACAAGGTGGTTTTTTAATAAAAAACAAAGACTCTAATTATAGGAATGAAATTTCTCATCTAACTTATAAAATGAGTTAAAAAATAAAAAAAATGAAATTTTTTCAAGATTCCCAAAAGAAGGATGATGAAGGTGAATAGTAATTAACATGATTCAACAGAAAAAATGAATCATGCATAATGCAATAATACCTATTATTCAGATAAAAAAATAAGGATAAGAATAATTAAATCATGAAAACATTCATGGTTTCCACTAGGAGTGAAATAGATGATTTTATATCCCCACGGGAATCAAGTGATGAAATAACTAGTCATATAATGGATGAAGTTGGGGATAATGATGTTGAAAAATTAAGCTCATCAACTTCTTCCCTCGCAAATTCATTTTATTCATATTCTTCCTCCAATCACCATTGTTATAAAGACATAAAATATTCATGTCACCAACGTGTATAATATTTCATTGAAATAAAATAAATTTATAAATAGTATAAATATAAGTATAATGAAGCTCATAAATATATATATCAACATATAATAGAAATAGTGGAATAATCTGATAAAATAAAAGATTAACATAATGTGGTTATACTATAATTTAATATCAATATTCTTAATTAATGTCTCAATAAAATCACATAGAGAGAAAAAAATATTTTGAAAATATTTTGATTATAATGTAATGAAAATAATAAATTTTGAATGTTTTTTACAAATAATTTTATTCCTTAAAAAACGATGGCTTTTATAAAAGGAATTTCTCAAAAAAATTATTATCATAATAATGAGAAACTAATTAGTGAATATAATTAAAAAATTCTTGACATGGTATACAAACTAATATACATCATTCATCCTATATATCATCTTAAAAATCACATTGAAAACATATATGTGTACAAAAATATCTCCTAAATATCGTTTATGTACCCAAAATATTGGTATAAAAAACATCATTTATTATTTGTATAGAAAAATTATACAAATTTAAAATTCCAAAATCAATGTCTTACATGTATAGTTGATTATATTTAGACATCTGCACTATACCCTATAAATTTAATCACCTTGAGAAACTCGATAGTGGATTTGAGACTTATAATTACAATTCAAGTAGAAAAATCAGATTTTTAGGTAGAATCAATTTTCTAAATTACATAATAATAAAATATTTTTTATTTATTAAATTATTTTCTATAAATTTTCTAATAATCAGATAAATTTTCAATATTTTTTTAAAATATATTTTGAATGTAAATATTCAAAAAAATCAATGGAAAATAATTTTTTTCCTTCCATTCATTTTAAAAATGTTAATATTTTCATTTCAATATTTTTCTTAAAAAATTAATATGTGTTTCAATACTCAAGATAGTTAGTCCCGAATTAGTAATTGATTCCTTGCACAATGTGGCATGAACACACTTGTTTAGATCAAGAAAATAAATTACTATTATATTAACCCATATTGTAAAAAAGTAGTGAAAATATGATTCTATTTTATGTGATCATGGGGAAAATTTTGATAGAAAATATTCAGATGGAATTTTTGATTTATAAGGATTTATTCGAAACATTTTATCTCTTAAAACCCATCTTCAAAATGGGGTTTTAGAATGAAGAAATCAAAATTTTAATTAAATATAAATATACTAATTTAAATATTTCAATTTCCCTTAATAATTTTTGGTTGGTGAGGTAAATTTCTATTTTTTAACACAAACCATGTTCTCGTGACACCCATCCCAAAAACTACATATAAACTTCAGAAAAATAAAATTCCAAAAGTTATATTTCTTAATCTATTTTGATTAAAATGTTATATTCATAACATTGAGTATTTATACGGGTGATATGATCCAAAATAAAATGAATGAAGAATTATTGGGTTGTGTAGTTCAATTAAATACAACAGAGTCATTTATAAAAAGACCAAAACCATTAATGAACACATTTATATAAAATATGAATGAAATATTATTTAAAATTGGTCCTAATGCAATAATGTGGATAACCATGAACCATTTACATTGAATGATACACCTTCTCTATAATAGAATATCAGGGATAAATCTACTTTAATGTCATTACCTTAATCACATAAAAAATTCAAATTTAATAACTTGGTAATTATTTTTTTAAATATAAAATACAATTATTGTAGTAAATAAATTGGATTAAATGATGTGTTGAGTTATTTTTTATTTATTTTCTAGAAGATAAACAACATGATTATGTTATTAATAATGAAAATTGGGCTTTTTTATGTACGATGAGATAAAAAAATCAAATGGAATAATTTTTTAAACCTATATGAATGAACTGACGATCATCCTATTTTTTGAATAATAATGTATTTTAGAAATAAATTAGTAATGAATGGTAACATAACTTGTAACAAAGATAATATCGAAGCCAATTTTTATAATGATGAATAAGTAATTTATTATAGTGAAAACATCATACCTATTTCTCAAATAGAATACATTATAATTTTATTGAAATTCCTCATTCATCTATATTTCAAAATATTAAAAATTTATGTTAATTGTGTTATTTTAGAAAAAATTATTTGTAAAAGGGTTTTCATTTAATAACCACCCAGTTTTGATAATAAAAAATTTTAAATTTAAATTATCTAGTTAAACATGGATTTAGATTGTTTAAAATAAACTTATTATGCTTGTTATGAATGATTATAAAATATTATTCTGTCAAAGAAATATGAAATAAGCATATATTAATTGAATTTATTGCAGAAAATATTTATTAAGAATTTTCAATCATTCAAATATTGGTCAATGATGTAATTCTTAATTGAAAACTGAATTTATTTTTAATTAATTTTTAAATCAAGTGGAAAAATTATTTTAGATGGGTTTTATTGGTGGCTTAAAATTCATTCATAGTTATAAAAACATTTGAAATATGTATGTAACATTTATAAGAAAATAATTATACACTAAGGGGCCTCTAAATAACTTTGGAATATAACATTGTATAGAAATTAAAACACCTATGAGTAGTTTTTGTAAAGAAAAAATAGATAAATTTGGTAAATAAGTTGATAACATGATATATTGGATTATTTTTAGGATACTTCTTTACCTTACCATGATCGAAAATAAATTTTTTTCGTGCTTTTTGTTTCAAAAATTTCCAATCCAATAATAATGAATCACATTTAATGGTTATTACAAGAATTTTTTTATTTTTAAAAGTTTTAAATATCTTTTTATTATTTTACCCTAAAAAACGTCTCTAAATATTTCATATTTTCTTGTTTCTAATTTTTAGAGAAATAAAACTATACACGTAATTTAAATGTATGACTTGAAAACATCTTGGAAAATCATTAATCTCTTGTAGTTATAAAAATAAAATTCTATTTTCTCCTTCTACAAATAAAGTGGGATATATATCTATTAGTTTTTAATTCATGAAAATGATGTGGATTAAAAAAAACTCTGTATTAATTTTTTATAATTTTTCTTCATATGGGAATTAAATTAAATAGTTCTAGTTTTGAAATCATCTCTAGAATTCTTATCCACCATGATTACACTAAGGAACATTGATATTCATCATCACTATTTTAGAGACCAATTTCAAAAAGGATACAACATGATAGCTTATGATTGTATATAAATTAAATTTTCTAATAATTTCACAAAAAAACACTATTTAAAAATATATTTTTTATTAATGGGGGATTAAAATGGTATGATTATAATTTTTTATCCAATTTTATTTTATATTTTCTCTTAAAAAATATTTACTTTTTAAAAAAATATGTTTTTTAAACATTTTTCTATTTAAAAAATTATATTTTATGATCACTTCGATTATCTTATGCGTAATTTACCACTTATATATATATATATACCATTTGGTTTATAAGTATTTTTGTTTATCAATATGGGTGGCTAATAGTATAATGAATAAAGGGATGTAAAACATGGATGAAAAAATGTAGTTATAGAATTAAATGGAGAAAAGTTTCATTAAATGATGAAAAATATTCACGAAAGGAAGTGTGATATGATAATTGGGGAGATCCCCTTTAAAAAAGTATATTTTAAATGGAAGAGATGGATCTCTATTCCGGATGGAGAAATTTTTATTCCTGGAAATTGTATTTATAAATCTTTTATAGGATATATTATTTAAAAATACATATTTTTCCTTTCATATTTACATCTATGTTATCATTAATTTTAATCCTCAATGAATTTTTTTATCATAAACAGATGATATTATTAAAAATATATGATTTTTGATTAAATTACATTTTTTTTAGTTTTAACCGTTTTGTAGAGTGCATTATATTTATTTTGTATAAACACCATCTAAGGAAGCTAGTGGATAAAATAGTTGGATCAAAAGATAAATAGAGGTATTCCATGAAGACATTCATGGCCTTCTCTAACCATTTACCCAATACAAAGCCACCTGTTATCTTGTAATGAAAGCTGAAGCACATGGGGAATTGATAATCCCACCATCTAGCCTATGCAGATCTATGGCTAGCTAGTATAGTCTAATTTCAACTAATTATAAATAGGAATATCACATACTACTCAATGAAATCATCTATATAGAAAATTAATTCGATATATAATAGTTCTAGTTAATTAATTAACTTTTCTAAACTCATTGACTTATCTGTTTAATGGATTGACTCAACCCAATGCCCCTTCAGCACCTATCAAAGTAATAAATTTACATCAAGGGAGGATTAGATCTCAACCAAGAACTCCAATTTACATGGATATATTTTTAATTGATTTGTAATTAGCATTTTTATGTTATTTCAAAGTGATTATAAATTCTCAATAAAAAAGGTTTATCAAGAGTCATCATATTATTTATATTTTAACCACTATTAGTGTAAGAGTTCTTTGGTTTCATGATTTTCATTTATAATAAGGGATTCAATTATTTATTGGTATCATTGTCTCTATTAAGAAAAATATATTTACTCCCCCTCTATATTTAAAATTACCATTCAATTGAATGTATAAATATAACCCCCGTAAGAATAATTATGGGGAGAAGACAAAGGATCCCATACTTTATCTAGTACAAAATAAATTTATCAAATTGTGCCTTTTAATTTCTGTATTTTATTTTCACTGTTACATTTTGGTCTAATATACACTTTTCTCACATAAATTGATTGTTTTATAATTCTAATTATTAATTTATGAATAATAAATTTTATTTTATTGAATTTTTTAAAAAAATTAAATGAAATTCACCCCAACTAATATTCCATTTTTTTCCTACTCTGACCTATAGAATAAAAACTATTATTATATAAGATATTAACCAATTATATATGTTTATCCCATCCACAAATTAAATATATTATATATTATCCAAACATATATTCAAAATTATAAACAGTTCATTTAGATTTAATATAAATCATATGATGAATTTTAGTTCTATGGGTAAACTCTATATCTAATTTATGTTTTATAATTCTCTAGATATTTTAGGCAATACTCATATCATGATCTGTTACAAAAGTATATGGTATGATTTATATCCTTTACACTTCCGTTATGTATATCATGTAATACTTATTTATTCGTAAATATTCTTAAATATGTGGAAAAAGTTACATTTTTTTACGATAATAGTTTATAAAAAAAATTATTGCCTTTGTATGTCTTAGGAAGACATATAATAAAATTAGAGGTAGTGTTATTCCATTTCAATATAGGTATGGGTAATGGTTTTTCCATCCCCTTAAAATTAAATCATTATTACTTCATTTTATATCCTAGAAATTATTGATATATAAACATTTAAATCAGAATCGTCATGTTTTCCCACAAGAAATGCTCCTTCAAATTGTCTTATATCTTTCCACATCAGGGAGGGATTGAGAATGAGGGTCTATATGAATCATAAAATAACTTATTATTTAACTGTCATATTTAAGGGACTCATTTATCCTTCTTCAAGTCTATAAATCTATAATTTCCATGGTTGAACTATAAAAAATCACATTGCCTTTTTCAATATAGTTATATTCTCCTTCTATACATTTTTGGTCATCCTATAGATAATTTTTTGAGTTTCCAATTTTGAATAATAGGATTTCACTACACCACATATAATTTCAAAAATAATCATTTAAAATATTTGATTGTTGGATATTTTTAAATCCTCTTCAAGTATAATATTTAATGACCCAATCTTTGTAGAGTATCAATTAATTGTTCTCCATCCCAAGATGCTATAGTATTAATAAATTATAGTCTATGATTAACTATAAACAACACCATTATTACCTATTTATGTACTTATATTTGAATATGTACTTTTAACTCTTATAATATATATAGTACTTTTAAAAATAATTTTAATTCTTTTAAATAATTAATTTCAACAATTAAAACCACCGGCTTCTGATCATGTGTTGGGAAACTATTATCATGGGTCTTTAATTATGGAATATATAAAAAGATTATATATAAATAAAACAATTTATTTGGGAAATATCTATTTATTCTATTAATTTCCTCAATGAAGATATAAGGGGAATGCCTATATTTAAATGGAATAACATATAATTAAAACTTTCCGAGTCATATATGAATGTTTTTCTTGGATGCACCTTTATATCAATCCTTAAGTGATGATAACAAGATCAATGGACAATCATTTAGATGTACATGTCCCATCATAGTGTTTTTAAAAAAAGAATCAATACGGTATAGAGGACACCATTTCTTGTTCATTAATTGTTTTGTTCATTAAAATCTATTCTAGGATGCATCAATCCTTTATTCATCTTAATGAAGAGTACCAAAGTACGACATGGTGAAGAAAATTATCATATAAAAACAATTTCCAAATTTTGATGTAGTTACTTATTCACTTAATCCTATTTAATTACTATCATTTTATAAGGAATCATTGAAATAATAAATTAAGCATGTCGGAGTTGTACTGAAATATCACCATGGAATTCTAGGGGATGATCGGTCATTAATTTAAGAATTTTACCAATATATTCATGTAAAATTTGAATTTTTTAATATTTAGTTACACCCTTTTAATATGAAACATGTATCCATAATTATAACATAACAAGAAATATATTAATAAAAATGTTTCAAAAGGGATTTCACCATCCTACTTTTATTCATACTTAATTATGTGATGACATGTGACCTGAAATGAGTATTCTTAGTCATAAAAATTGATATGATATTTATATAGAGAGATTCAATACATTCCACATCTTATATAAACTAATATAAGGTATGATTCACTATATATTCATTGAGTATCTTCCCAAGAAATCTTGGTTGTAGAAAATTTATATACCATTGGTGAAAACATTGCACCACCATGTGTTTTTTTTTTATAATTCAGAACCCAATTATTTAAATAGTGAATCCATATTATTAAAAAATCTCCCTGATGTGAATGAATATATAAAGAGCCAGAACCTAATAATATATTCATAAATCTATAGATTATAACAATTGTTACATTTATATTTGTTTATCATTCCTCTTAGACTAGACCTATAGAAAAAACATATAATCTCTTCTACGGTTCCATCGTAAAATCAATTGGTAATAGGAGGACTATCCCATCTATGAATATATTTCAATCACCACCCCTTGTAGAATGTAATGTATGGTTGGGTTTTTTCTTAATATTAATCCTGTAAAAAACTATACATCAGGGTCTCCCATTTAATGAAACTCTACCCGATCTACACATCTTGCATCCCCATTTTCTACATAACTGAGACATGTAACCTAGCCACAACTATGATGAATAAATTCAACACAATGAACCGTGGATACCTATAATTAAACTAGTAAACCATTTTTTTGGTCATTCTAGTATGGTTAAATTCCAACCACATCCCACCTGGGTCATATCAGGGCTCTCTTATAACCTTTTAGGAATAAAACATGATTGACACATTAGTGGGTTGAATATATCAGTATGAAATAAGTTCAAAAATATAAAAATAATAGGAATAAAATATGTAATGTATGATCCCACCCCTCCCCCAAATAATATAGTTTGAAAAATGTAGTCAAATTGAATGATTAGAATGAGTAAAACTGATTATTGATGTTATATAAATATTAAAAGGACAAAACACTCCAAATAATTTATTTTATGAAGGGAAACTGTATCATTAACTATTTATAATCAATGATAAAATTTGGGTATAGGTTTCCACATTAGTTTTTTTAAATGATAATTCATAGAGTTTCACATATAAACCTCTACTTCCTTCCCATCATTTAAATCATATTTTCTTAATGGGTGGGTTTTTTCACACACTATCATCTGCCACCCCTACCACCATTTATATGATTCTGGGATATTAGTGACACATATTCAAATTATATAAATAATTGGGAACCATTAATATATATATATATATATATATATATATTCTTCATATTTATGTTACAAAATGTTTTCTCATATATCTGAAATGCATCTCAATTAACTATATGGTCAGAACATATCAAAATATGACTCATTTATCACCAAATATGCTATATTTTTTTATAAATTTATTCCTTTTCAAACATCATTCCTTTCTTACATATTATATAAACTGATAATATTCCATAATATTCTTCATTTATTAATGGTAGTATGGATTCCTTATAATGTAA
The DNA here is from genome assembly GCA_963277665.1 of Viscum album. Taxonomy (NCBI): domain Eukaryota; kingdom Viridiplantae; phylum Streptophyta; class Magnoliopsida; order Santalales; family Viscaceae; genus Viscum; species Viscum album. The sequence continues at coordinate 641,095,906 of OY728141.1, read as the reverse complement.
ATGGTGTAGATGCTATCATAAAATAATGGAATCAACACTTTTCGATAACCAACACCCTCCACCAACATTATCATCTATATAAACTATTTTAAAAACTATATATATTTTATTTACACTTCCTGACTATAGGAAAATTAAAAAACTAAATTTTTTTTTGAAATCAATATTGTAGATCCAGCTGTAAGAGTAAACACATATCCCATAGTGGATTTTCATATTATAAATGACTTATAAAATCTGACTCAATATATACCGAATAAATAACATATGATCATATATTACATAATGTAGCATCTCCAGTATACAGAATGAATCTAAGGATCATCTTCACTATGTTTTAATACTCTGAAAATTTATTTTCCATGTACTAACTATCTACTCACATTTAATTATGTTATATATACTCTACTATAAATAATATGAAACCTCAAACTCCCTACTACTGATTAATATGGTACATGGGGAATATCTAACCAATTTTTTTACTTTTAGAACTCACCATATTGGATAATTGAAAATAATAAGAATAATGATATATGTCTTCATGTTGTAATGCATGTCAATGAATACCACAACTTTCAATAAGTAACTATTTGGTGATGTCTAATTTTTCTCACTATTTTTAACTCCTTAAATCTACATCCCCAAAATCAATTTTCTATTTTGAAGTAATTATCAAACTTCCAAGTCAATTATATCCATTTTTCTATATATGATAAATATTATGTCCAATAACAAAGAAATCATTCAAAAAAACAAAATAATGATAAATTCATTTTAATTTAAACCCATATAATATGTATAATGATCCGAATAATGTCTGATTTATCAAATAATCATGATATAAAATCAAATATAATTTACAAAAATTTTGGAATGATCTTGAGAATTTTATGTTACTCTCTCAAATAATAAACCAATAACTATTTCCTTTATTTTATAAATCAATAATAGTTATATTGTGTTTATTTTATCACCTTGATCATAATAAGGAAAATATTATTTACGTCTATATACTATATATATAAATTCTATAAAACAAATTATAGTAAAACAACCTTTGATTTCAATAGTATAACAATATTATAAAAATATTTTATTGAAATCATGTCCCTTTATCATATAAAATACATTAAAAACCAGTTTCACGTTAAATATTTCCACCAATCCCTTTCTCTCTCACATGATCTTAAACACTCATTTATTATTTATACCCATCCTTATATGAGTCGTTGGAAAAATATTGTTATTTCAACTTTGGAATGCCTTCTTGATATACCATAATATCCATTATCTATGAGGATACATCTTCACTCAATGTTACCTTCATAAAATAATATTTCTCTTTGTCATTAATCAATAATCAATATGAAATATTTTTACTAGTAACATAATATGACAGATATAATAGTGATGTATTAATCTTATTTGATAATCAATTTCCATAATCAATAGGTAATTTATCATCATACTCTTGTCATTCTTAATAGGAAACATTTTCTTACTTTGATTCTACATCCACCTTGAATATTGTATTAATAGGAATTCTCATTATCCATGTCTTTATTAACTATCATGTGTACCTTATCAATTATAAAAATGGAATCTATAATGATTATGATAACATTATGGGTAGTGGTGTCCCATGATCAATACCCCTTTTCACCATCATTATATCCCAAGAAAATATATTTCCTAAATCTAAAATCAAACCTTTATTATTCACCTTCATTAAATAATGAATATATAGAACATTACAAATTATCTAAATGAGAATATTGAGCAGGTTTAGAAATCCAGATCTCCATCACATCCATCATATCAGTATCCAATAATTATGTCAATTGGTTATATGACAATATATATTGTCTAATTATGTAAATAATTCTTATCAACTCTTTTATAAATCTACATTTTTTCTACTCTAAAATAATATTCTATTTATCTACATTAAAAATCTATTCAACTAAGGATTTTATACTATAATAAACCATCACCTGGTACATATATATTGAAAAAAAATTATTTTACTCCTCACCTATATTTTCTCCACTATTTTTAGTCATTACATATTGATCTTATTTTTAGATTTATTCTCAATCTAAGAATTTATTTTTTAAATACATTAATATCATCCACATTCCACTAAATTAGGTACACTGAAAAAATTCAATAATAATTTTCAATGAATGATAAATAGTACATTTCTCATTTCCTGTATATATCAAGGGATTTCGAAAACTCAAAATTGGTTACAAAATTATTTTGTAATTTCTTATCATTGATGTCTCAAACATCATAATATATTCCTTTCCAAAAATAAAATGACCAAAAAAATACTAACATTACCGTTTTAGAATAGGTAGGATTTTCTAATCTATAAAAGTTATCAAGCCTCATTCAGGCATATATAAAAGCATATAGTTAGATGATGTCCTTCAAAAATCTGTCAGGGTAGTCTAAGTGACAATTTTCTCAACCACAGAATATATTTAACTATAAATAATGCATATGTTCTTTTATATCTTCCATATTTTTATTATCATAAATGGGACCTCCAAAATTTTACTCACTATTTTCTTGGTTATACTCTCAAACCTGATATCAATAAATTTCCCATATTGATAATATGATCCCCATCAAAACAACTTTTTGGTAATAATCTTGGGGTGGGTCAAACGATAACAACAATTATCTTTATTTTGATTCTATCAATTTTATTAATATTTAAAGAGTGATTACTCCTCAAATACACTCTTCCTTCATGGATAATTCTAAACTAATCAAACCATTCTATAAAATAATTCACATTGTAGGTTTTCCCAGAGATTATTATCTATACATTTCTGAGATATGTTAAACCACCATCAATCATTATCTCTTCATTGAGTATCATACTTCCATTTCTATAAGTTTTCAATATATTTATTTGAGATTTAATTTCACCCCTCTTTTTAGTCTACAAATACTTCTTGGAATTAACTTTCTTCCAATAATTATAATATGATACTATATTAATATTGTTTATGTTATTTGGACCTTCTATGACATTGTCTCCCACTGAATCCACACCCCACCATCCTTTATCTCTCTATTGATAGAGACACTACGTGATGGGATATGGTGTGTCAATTTTATTTGATCTTTTAAAATATGTCTTATTTAGGAACCACATCTAAAATGTTATTGAATAAAAATATATCTGTTGGTATATTATAGGTGTATTTAAGTGTGATATGATCATATAAATTTATATTACATTGTATTATAATCAATACTCATTCAGTATCCAAAAATTTTAACCAAACATCATGGGATAAGAAAATAATTTATTAAATGTGTTGATAGGGACAACCACTAGTTATGACTTCTCTATTCAAGTATTATTTAATTTTAACCTAAAGAAAATGTTATAGTGTAGTGACTTAGGCTAATTGGGAATCACCAAATTATTCTAATATTCCTACCCCTTATTTTTCAGTATAATTTTTAGGGGAACCCATCTCCCAAATTCAAATAGATGTTGGAAATATCATCCACATCTATGTTATTCCATTTCACCTCCATCACACCTTTCATTCTTCCATCAATCAAGAGTTCAAAATGATCATTATATAATATAATTTTAATCAATAATTTATATAACCAAAATAATTTACGTTGTATTTCTCAATTGTAAATGTATCCACTATCTTGACATTTGTTCAATAATAAACCAACATTATTTCAAAATGATTTGTTTAGTAGTCTCAATAAAATTTTCAAATGTGAATAATTAACTAGGGTAACAGATAATGGTATTACAAAAATACTTCAATATCTCTCACAAATATTCTCTACATAGGACAACCTTATAGAAATTTCATAATCAATTCCCTTTTTCAAAACCTAGTGGATGGAAACATAATAAAATTCAAATCTTAAATCCATAGTATGGTATTGAAATAAGATATGTTAATAGATGATCATAATCGTGAATAATAATATAATTTTTGTAAAGGAACATAATCATAGTATATGAATATAACATAACGAAATCATACGTAATAAAAACGGAAAGAAATAATGAATCATGACATAAATTTTTTTTCATTTAAAAATTGAAATGGAAGATTTTTTCAAAAATCATGATCAAAGAGAATATACCATAATATTATTTCATATTTGAAAAATGTGGACTCATGGGTCAATAATCATGTTCCACTGTGCATAACATTGGTAATCAGCATAAAATATCTTAGGTAATCCTTGTTTTAGAAATTATATATAACTAGAATCATACCCACACACAATTACCTAGATATAATTAAATATAATAATTCTAATTCATAAGGATATGAAAGTAGAAAATTTCAATCATTTCACCAAAAAAAAATAATCAATTTCTCTAGAGATATAGATATTTTCATTATTAATTGGTAGGATATATTGGACCTATCAACATATATTGAAATACCATACAATATAAAAAAAGAAATTGTTCACAATTCCCATTATAAATTTATTAAATGATGATAAATAAATGGGTTTTAGGAATATTTCTACAAATCATGATCAAAATTAGTCCAAAGAAAGAAGTTATATATTATAATTAGAGAGTATTCATGGTGAGGAAAATGAAACATTACATGTTATTTTCATAGATGAGAATACTTTTTAAGGCCATTAGAATATTCATTATATAAAATAATATGAAAAATAAGTTTTATAACTAATAATGATTTCTCAAATAAAATAACTAATAATAAATTAAAAAGTGAAACTACATTCAAAACCCAAAAAATAAAGAATATATGTTTTGAATAGAAAATTGAACTAAATTGTTGTGATAAAATTTATTATAGAAAGAATTAAAAATACAATTTTAATAATTTTGTAATAAAATTAAATATTAATAGAAAATGAATCATGTGGAAAATGATAAAAAGAAATTCTTCAAATAGTATTTTAAATAAATTTTAAAATAAATATAAAAATATACTTAGTAAATAATATATTATTCAATGGTTATCCAAAATAAAATATACGTAATATAGACATGGAGAATAAATATTCCTAATAGAAATGATGTTGAAAGGTCATTACTAATTATAAAATACCTTTCTTTTAAGTTGAGTAACAAAGAGATGTGAATTGGTAAAAATAAAATAAAAATTCAATAATAAATATAGTAGAAGAATATATGTGTGTGTGTGTGTGATTAATAGATAAATAAATAACATTTCCTTCAACAGAACCATAGATATTTTTTATCTCTATTTCAAATTGATATTAGAAGAGAAACTCTAACATATAACATCTACTTCTTCATACATGTTCTAAATCTGAATATAATAAATATTCTTTTCATAATAATATATATAATAATATTATACATAATTATTTTCTAGATTATAATTCATTTATAATTTCATTATATCCATATATTAATTTTTAATTATTACAATTAATATTTGGGTGCTGATATTTTCATTATCACTCATGCATCAGTTCAATGATTCAAATACTTTCTTATATTTCATGGTTTCATCACCATCATAATGTTCATTATGGTTTAATATCTTAGTTTGATATTTTTATATAGTACCATGTTCATCTAATGTAACTCGTTATGATGATTCATAAATATGGCCTTAAAATTATCCTCTTTATGATTATTATTTAATAAAATAATGAAATTTATAAGTTGTTACAAATTTGAATATTCTGAGTCCTAATTTATAGATGATAAAATATTCATTATTTAATCAAATTATAAATTTTTTTTGTAGTTTTTTATTTATGTAAATGTAATAACATCATTCACAGTGGTGGTAAAATTAATCAAAACCATAATGAATTATAATGTCAGAGAGAGTAATAATATTTTGTCAGATAATAATAATATAGATTTTACATAAAAATTATTATTTTGGAAAAAATATATTGAATGATTAAATAATATTTTAAAATATGTGATGAAGAAGGTAAAAAAGGAATAATTAGGGGGAGGATAACACAAAATTTGAATATTATAATTTCTTCTTATATAGACTATAGACAAAGGGCTTTTTGGAATTATTACTATGACTAGAGTCTCCCAAATGAGATATATTCATGGTAGAGAGATAATTATAGTAGGTATTGAATATAAAATGAAATTGAATTTATGAACTTAAGTGGGAGGAATAGGGATCCCTTAACATATGATAATTTGCCCCAATTTTTATTAATCATTACATAATATAAAAGGAATTTAATTTCTAAGAAAATTTATTCCAAATTTAATAAAATATGAAAAATTAATTTGAGGTCAATTATTACATTAGACAAAAATTTAGATTTTTCAATTTTTCTTATTTTATGAACTATCAATTGATTTAACCCATTTACATCATTTTATCCATTACCATGGGAACTAAATTTTACCATTGTAAATAAATTTTATTAGTCAAAATGAAATTAACGTCACGACTTAATTTATAAAAATTGATTCTAAAAATTGAAACCACTTCATGGGATTCAGTTTATTTTTATGATGAAAATTTACTTTAATATAAGTAAGAAAAATTTATTAAAATAATTTAGAGAAACATATATTTTATGCATAAAAATGAATTTATTCTATTTACATACTATGTCTATTTATTTAATAATATATTCCATATTTGATAATATATACAAACGCAAAAAAAATAATTTTATTAAAATAATTCTTTAATATATTAAACAATAATTTATTGAAAAAAATACAAATACCATAAAAAACAATTCTATAATAAATGAGAATTCTGAAAATTTAATAATTTAATAATTATTACATACAAATTAATTATCAATGAATGAATGTTTGTTATTTTTTTACACAAAATAATATATTTTTCTAAAAATATTAAACTAAAAATATTATAGAGGTGATCTCTGAAATAAAATTAGATAATATAAAATAAATATGATGTTTTTAAACAAAACCTTTTTTCATTGTAAATAATAATATTAGTATTAATTATAGTTACCTAAAAATTTAAGGGATGTTATTAACTTATTTTATTAAATATTTCATTCATTTTATCATAAAAATATTTTGATATAATTCTATAAGAGTAATAAGTTTAACAGAAAATCATATTTCATAAAAAAGTTTCTTGAGAAAGAGTTATTTTTCCAAAGTGAGTTATTACATTTATTTATAGAAGAATATATTTTTCCAATTATATATCATTTAGCTATATTATGATCTATTCTTATTTTAATAACAAATCATTTTTCACTTTAGTTTGCTTTTTTATACCAAAGGCTATCAAACTCACTAAATATATTAAGATGGATATGTATTCTAATATTATTTCGTATTAATGATGATATTATGTAAGAATAAATGTATTATAATTAATTTAGAGGATACCATGAATGAATATTATAGGTACCTAATAAATATAATCTTATTATAGATTATTGATAATGAAAATGCATGTTTCATGAGTATAAAATGTGAATATAATCATTGTTATGGAAGACATATCCATTTTAAAAAAAATACTTTAGGTAATATAATCAATAATGAGTCTAAAATAATTTAATTTTAGAATCAATGTGAATACTCAACACATGTGACACATGATAATAAGGTAATATGATAAATAAGGTTAAAAAACTGGTGGATATCAAATCAATGAAACCACTTCTGTTAATAAACTCAATTTTTTTAGAGATATGATATTAAAGTTAGAGAATATAGGTAATTATTTCATGAAATCCATTTTAGAGTTTACCCTAATGACATGTTTATAATTAATGTAGATTAAATAATGATCTCTTAAGAAGATAAAAATAATTCGAATGATTTTTGAGAAGAAAATTGAAAATTTCATCAAAATATTTTAATCTAATAATGGATCCCAATTCTCAAATAATGAGTCTGGACATATTTTTATAATTGAGGTATAACAAATGTGTATATCCCCCCATTTACTCCCTAAAACATGCAGTTACATAGAGGATTAATTAAATGCATGTGGATGTGGTAAAAATAATGTAATCAGATTCTAGAGTTGAAAAATTATTATATCCACAATCTACAATTGTAGATTACTATCTTTAGAATTTGTGCATACTGTAATCAAATTTTTCCAGAATAATATTTGATTTTTGGTTTGGGGAAAATTCATGCTTAATGAAATAGAAATTATATAGTAGCTCGTGATTTATTGAAAACATAAAAGAAGAATTTTAAATTATTAGAGAGAGGTAAAATGATGAAACATATCTTAGGTATTTTTGAATTGGATAAAGTTAACATGATATATTTATAATATGATGAATATTGTTAAAATATTTGATGTGAAAGTTCTTGAAAATTAAAATTCCTAAAACTATATTTTCCCCTTGATGTGACATTTAAAAAATATTAATATTGGAAGAGGATAACATGATTAGATTTTGGATGAATCAATTGAGTTTACTTCTTTTAAAGATGACTCAGAACATTATAGTTGTTCGGAAGGCTAGAAGAGTGGATGGTATATTTAAAAAATACATATAAAACTATATATGAATAAAATTATCGTACAAGATTAAATAATGCACTGCAAAAAAATATATTTATATTTTATAGTCATAAAATGTTAATATTTCCGGTTGGAGCATAAAATTATTATGAAACCCTACTATATAGTCGTTGGATATCATTTATTGAATAAGAGATTATCCAAATAGAGAAGAATAAAAATTGTGAATTGGGGGAATATATTCAATGAGAATGGTTTTGAGAAGTAGCCTTCCTTTTCAAGTATTCTCAATGATAATTTTTGTATACGTTGAATAGAAGAATCAATAGTGTTTTCCACAATAATTAAACATGGGGTTAATCTATATTTTTTTAAAAATGAATGGCTATGAATCAAATTATGTCATAATGTATAATTGGAAATCTACTATATATGTAATTATCAACACTAGAAATTATGTTTGAAGTTTAATTTTAGCATGATTCCAAATAAAACCAAAGGAGTTGTTTCTTCTAGAAGAAAGTAAGATCTTTTAATGCATTAACATGGATATTTATCATGACGTGAGGTAATATATAAAATAAATATAAAATAAATATGGATAAATTTAAATGAATATGTTTTCTGATGTTCGATATAAATATTATTTTTTAGAGATTTATTCTTTAGTAGGCGAATATGTGATCTATGGCACTCTAAAAAGAATGATTTTATTATTCCTATATCAATAAAGGATTATTGCAATATATTTCACATTTTGTAAAGAATATAATATGGATTAATTTAGAAACTGAATATATCTGGTTGGAGTTTCATTCCCATTAATGCTTAGGTGTAACAGTCTATGTGTAATCAATTTTCAAAAATTAAAGAGAAAAAATTGTCAAATTATTGAAAACAAGTTCCACTTCCTCAATGATAATGTTTAACATGGTTAGATTTCATTTTAATATGTTTAAAACATAGATTAAGTCATCAATATATTTAGAAAACTGCATTAATAGGGTTTTTTTGTGTTCTAGATAGTTATTTTTGAAGGCATTATTCCCTGATATACCTATTGGTTTTGTTTTTTATTGTAACTCATTCATTCCTTTTATTTTTGTGATAGTGGAGGAAAATAAAAATATAACACCTATTTAAAATTGGTAAATACACCAGGTTATTTTTAATGGGGTCATTATTGTGGTGTAAAGCAAAATATTCTTCTAGATCATGGAGAGATTATAGTGATGGTAGCTAATGTTTTAATAAGATATCATGTTTCGATATTGTGGTAAAAACATTCAGAGGTATATAATGAATAATCTTAAGAGATTAGAGATTGAATAACCATAACAATGTTTAAGTGACATAGAGGAAATGAGATATTTCAATTAGAATATGGTCAATATGTAATTGTTCTTACACTTAGGTATAAAGTTCTCATATTATTATTATTCTATTCTATATATATGTTTTTGCATGACCCAATTATCATATACATGAAATTCACTATTTCTTGAATAAACACACTCAATATTTGAAATGATTATATTATTAATTTTTATTTAAACATGTTATTAGATGAGTCAGAATGACTATAATATTAATTTGAGATACAAATTAATGGAGGAATGATGTTAAACTACAACTAAAAATTCATGGTGTGGGGGAAAATATAATTTTCTAATAATATTAAGTTAGTAAAACTTTGGAACAATTTTACTTTATTTAAGAATGTAGATTTTTTTATTTATTTTTATATATAATTTTTTTAATCTCATATTATGGTTTCCACATCCTTAACTCTTATGTTTTGATATTATGATACGTAATATAAAATGAATTAATATAACATGAGTTTCATTATTGTGGATATAATCAAATCAGATAAAGGAAATAAAAAACATAAATATCATTAAAAATTATCTACGTTTATTTCATAGAAATGTAGTATATGATGAATTTATATGAGTTAAATACACAATAAAAACAAACATGAGAAATTTAATCTTCAAATTTGATCAAGAGTTGAGTTTTGGTTTATTAGTGAGATAATGATTCTAGAAACAATGGGTGATAATGTGAAGAAGAAAATTATGTAGTATGATGAGCCACATAACTACTACCTATGATTCATTGGATTGATGTTTTTTTCTATATATTTTATAAAATACCCACCATAGAGTATGAACCATTCCACAATGAGTATAACATGTGAAAATTAGAGGAGTTTTATTTATATAACATTCAGATATTCTATTCCAAAATTGATTCATCATAGTGAAAACACAATCAATGATATTATCAAATACTTAGATAATTTTTTTATTTACCCTTAAATATTATTTGGCTCTTAGGATCATATAGAAATTGAGGGTGTCACTCGCAAAATTTATATTGTATCTATAAACAATTAGATTCCCACATATAGATTATATGTGATAAAAAATAGAGATACACTTATTTAATGAAAATTTCATGTAATTTATAGTAGTATTTTAAGGTGACTAATAATGGTTCCCACAAATTAAAAATTCTGAATTAATATAAGATATAAGAAACTAAAATTGAAATATATTTTTTCATATTTCATTCATCTCATAATAAGATTTGAATATATTAATATTTCTCTATCACTTTTTTCTTGGATAATAAATTGGAATGTGGGTGTTGGTTTCATAACAAATACACACTAGGGATTATCTAAGAAAAAAGGTGGTTTGATCCTTTTAAAACCTCATTAAGTTCATGTGTGCTCACTATTTCTTAGTAACTCATCGCCTATTCATTTTCATTGAGATAATGTTTTATTAAATTACATTGGGAATTGAAAAATCTTAATGCTATTTTGTTTATTTAGATAACCATTAAATAACCCTCCACCCCTCAGTAGTGGTAGACTCTTTCTTTGGATTATCAAAAATGAAAACCGATGACATTATATCAAAGGATAAACCTAAATGTGAGACTATCATGGAATACAACCTTCAAAAAATTTCAAAATATAGGCATGAATGATATAATTATATTTATTCTTGAGGCTGTATATTTTTTATGATATCTTTAGATTTTTATTCATCATACCATGATAGGGGATATGAATCATGTTCCTATAGTAATATATTTTTTTCCAGGTTCGACATATTAGTGGATGATGTTATTCTTGATGGATCATCATTTTTATATTATTTGGTAGAGTTTATTTCAGAAAAAGTTCAAGAAATATATTTTATTTGAGACAGTATGAGTTTTACAATAGTATTTATTGTTGGATTTCATAAATGGGTAGTTAACATTTTAAAGAGTTTATTTTGATTTTTATGAGTGTTTATGTTATTCTTATAACTTCATAACTGATTAAAATGTAATCGATGTAAATTTTTAAAGATATTATTACATTATAAGTTTTAGGAAACTATTGATAATTTATCAATTGGATTTCACATAGATATTCAAGAATTATAACATAATAAATAATTTTAAGACTAATATGTAAGATTTGATGGATATTTTTTTAAAAATGAAATTATTAGGGTTGTACTATTTGTGCAAGTTATAATTTATAAAGGAAAATAATGTTTATATATATCCATGAGAGTTGGATTATTATTATATATAATACTTATATTCCCAAATATACACCTGCATTTATAGGACACCGAGTAATAATAGTTTCATCTTATGATGGTATGAGAAATCTCCATTATATATTCCCTTATTTTAATTTTTTCTAGTGGGGAGCTATAAAAAGTGTTATTATTGATGCACCCCCATTTCATTTATCTTTTCTTTTTTCTTTTTTGTTTTTATATATGTAGTAGAATATGTGATTTTTAGGAACATTGGAATAGATTGGTTATATGAGAATATATCATGAATTAGTACATCATCCTCAGGGACAATGAGATAACCAAATATAAGGTAATGGTAGATTGAGTCAGTGACATAGAAAGAGAGTTTGTAGAGGAACTAAATGGTATATAAGTTCAAGAGGTGGATTGGCAAAATGTTGTATGTGGTGTAGATTTTATTTTCTCTACACATGATTGTAGTTTAGTGTATACGTGTTCTTTTCATATATTTAATATATTTATTGTAGTTAATTGATAAGGGATTCTTGTAAGAAAATCTTTATAGGGAACTAGATTTGAATAATCTAATAGGAATTCAATTTACATTCTTTCTATTATTTTGTTCTAAGATTATAATAATATGTGGTCAATTTCATTAAACCTATTTATTATATGGATAAAACCATATAATGTTACTAAACCTTGATATAGTTTAGGAGAAGTTCATAAGAGATAAAGATTTTTATTTTGGGGAACAAAAAATATAATTTTAGAGTATTAAATATCACAAAGAATATTTTATGTTTTGTGTTTTTGAAAAAAAAAATTATGGATGATATTCACATAGTTGAATAAGATTATTCTAATGTTTTTAGAGGATGATTCAAATTTTTCTTCTATTGTTAAGATATTCAGGAGATGGAATTTTGATATCAAGCATGGTTATTTATGATTTTGGTGAATTCATTTGGAGAAATGAATACACAATATGTATTTTAGGAAAATAATAATATGGGTTTCTAAACATAGCTTGAGGATTGTGTAAAAAACTTCTTTGATTATGTCATTATTTATTATATGATCAAGTTGGTCCACGAATATCTCTTATGAAGGTGTTGAAAATTTTTCAGAAACATAAATTATTTAGGAATATGTCTAAATATTATTTATAGTATGTGAGGTACACTTTATGAGTCAATTTATTAACAGTTTTATTCCCCAATGATAAACAAAAAATTTATGGTTTCAATTTTTTCATGATTTCTGTTAGTGAAAACCATGATGTAGTGATGGTCACTATGTCATAGTATTATGTATGTAAGAACATGAATTATATTATATTGAATGTTGATTGATCATTCTACTATCTAAACTCTCATCTTCATTTTAGCATATCATGCACTAATATATAATAGAGTTTTTTATCCAAATGATTTTTTAAAAATTAAATAATCATTAAATTGATTGATTTATCTGTTTAAAAGAGTTGTAATGTTATAATGTTCAATGAAATATTTCATCAATTGTTATAATATTAAGGTCCAAGGAGAGTCCAAAAAATATTATATAACAAAGAAAAATAATTATGCAATGATGGTATGATGTGTCTAAAATATTTTTAATGAACCGGCATAGCTCAACCTAACATGTCACCAAATTCATCTTATAATAAGGCCTCAATAATTCATACCCAAATGTTAGAGGATATCGACTATCATTAAGGGTCTAAATGACACTCAGGACAGACTATACTATATTGTTAGTGTGAAACAAAATTAGATATAAACCAAGCTCACACACATATATAAAAATAGGATTGTACATGATAAATAAACTAAATTGAAAATATATTATAATAAATAAAATGAGACATACAATCACGAGGACTCAAAGAATAATATGAAAACATATGTCCACACACTAGGAGAAAACATATATAAAAGTAATAATAAACACCTCAGGAACCACTACCATATCATAGACAAACCAAATTCTAATTTTCTGTAATGGAAAAACTACTCCAGCATTATCCTAAGACACCACATAAGAAACACAAAATGATAAATAAATATTATCCATCTTACAGACCTACACAGGAACATGTGATCCTTTCCAAATTTAGCTAAATATATTCAATACACACAGCATGATGAATATATGTTGGGTGTGAAATGAATCACTATATTTGACCCCAAAGGTCAACCTACAATAAGTTTTCATAACCATTTTGTAAACACATAATATGATCAACCTAGCTGAAAATTAATAACAGCTAGTATAAAATAAAACGCTTCATGAAATTAATAAAAAGGTGTATAAAATAAAACCAATAAAATATCCAACCATGGGATCTATCATGACACCCATGTTAAATCTATACCAACATTATCACATGTGAGTGGACTTATTTCATGTGGTTTACTCATAAACATAACATTAGCAGTGTCCATCAAATCTGGGTATAAGCTCCATGATGACCAATACATAGAAAACTAAAATTTCATACCATGGGGAGTAACCATATGAATCAAAGTCATAAATAGAGAACTCTAATGGGATCTAGAAGTCCAATTTAAGGATAATAACATGATACAAAAACTCTACTAACATTGAGTGAACAAGTACAAAACATGGTAGTCCTCTTAAACTCACAAGATTTATAAATTAAAACTAAAGGAAAGAAAAATCCCACAACCATGGATATAAAAACATCATGTTCCATGTACACCCAACTTATTTCCTAGGAAAAACACATGATGTACTAGGGGAGGGTTTTACTCCTCAATATCAATAGTTATATTCTTCTTCGATTTTAACCACAACCATAAAACAGAGAACATAATTAAATAAATATCTTAGTTAGAGCCCATAAAATATATCCCAAATGTGTCCTCCTACACCAAATTATGGAGAACTAACTTCCAAAAATATCTCCATAAAACAACCAAAAAGAAATCCATCATTAACTTTCAATCATTTTATCTGAACTACATGCAGATCAACACCATTCATATCAAAGTCAACAAAGGTGGGGGGGCACCCATTGTCCCCTAAAAGACAAAAATATCCCTAATATGATCACACAAAAAATCAATTATTTATAAATGGACACCTAGCATATATAATATTAAATAATATATCAACCCCTTACTGGGTGAACTAAATCAAGGAGATCCCTCAATTCCATGGATCACATAAATCTCATAACATGGGTCATGCTCCATTATTATAATATCAAAGGTGACTTGGTACCAGACCAAACCATGACCATTAACTCACCAATAATGGAATCCAAGATGTTATAAAATGTCACCCTACAAGTGGATCCCCAATCATATCGAATAACTGGGACAATGTTATCCTAAGAAGAATCCTTATTTATCCCTATTCATCCCACCACTAATCCTAGATAAACAATGAACCCATGAAGGAATCCAAAAGAAACAAGACACAAACAAGGGTGTTTTCATTTCCCCTCAGGACCTTACCATTATGAAACCCTATAATGGTCCCCACCTACCCAGGTAATACCTAAGTAAAATCCCATCATAGGAAAGAATCATGTAGCCTTCCTAGAATACAACTCATTACAAAAAAATGCATCACCCTATGGGATATAGAATGGGTCCCTTAGACCCATCTCAATATCTCCTCAATAGCTCCCATACATACATAACACAACATTTTTTAAACCCATCTCAAAGGATCAAATGTAATTGCTACTCAAGAATAATATATAAGTTATCTTGTTAAAATAAGTCAACCAATAACCATCAAACCACATGAAATAAGGCTAAAACTCCTCTCGAAAGACATCATTAAAACTTTTATTCGGCGATCATCCCAAATAACCTCAAATATATACCATTAGAATTATCATGAATGGTTTATCACAAAATCACAACCCTCATAGGGCCTCTAAATTTCGAAAGGATTACACTATCATGATTTAAGATAAAAGAGACATAGAATTGACTACTCATACATCCAATTCTGACTCTTGGTTGGTAATATAGGAAACAATCCAAAAATGAAGAAGTACATTGTCTACTCCTCATGAATTTGGGGTTCTCCGCCAACAATAAACCTCGATCAAATAAACCTAGATACCCCTTAATGTATTTACCAAAGTACATGGTATGAACCAATCATAAATTGTAATATTTTCACATGGAATACCCAGTCATATAACAAACATGGATTCATCCTAGTACCTATCAAACCTCTGGCCATGTCCTACAAATGTGCACTTGTTGTGTACCACACTCATCCATATTCTTGAAACACATGTTGATTGGTGATTCACTAGGCCACCACCCAAACCGTTATATATAGAATATCCCAAAAATAAAACTCTTATAACCCATTTTTCATTTCCACACATAATTAGACGAACAAAAAATGTGTTTTCTTAGAACTATTCATAGTTTAAATGGGATTCCTAAAAAAAAAACCCTTTAAAATTTCAATGAACCCAAGATTTATCCCAAAATACTTTTAATCAACTCCCATGGGGTCCCCATCAACACATATTTGGACTAAAAACAATAAATATATGTGTATTGGGGTTAAAAACTAAAAAATCGTATATTCTAACTTATTATGGAAAATGGATATGTTTTACTCCTTGATCAGTGACATGCTCCAGTCGATGTCAGATCTACCGTTGTAAGAGCTCCTGAGAGGAGCCTTCAACTCCCTCTTCATCATCACTCCTTCATCCTCCCTTATTCATGTCACATAAAAGGGTGAATGTAATACACATAATAAAAAATGGATGTAATAAAATAAAAAAGTTACAAAAATTAAATCAAAAGGAAGAAATGAAATAGGATATGGCACCGACCACCATAATGGGATAATTCCTCATATGAA
Source organism: Viscum album (assembly GCA_963277665.1). Taxonomy (NCBI): domain Eukaryota; kingdom Viridiplantae; phylum Streptophyta; class Magnoliopsida; order Santalales; family Viscaceae; genus Viscum; species Viscum album. Next base: position 641,078,988 of record OY728141.1, on the reverse strand, counting down.
AAAACCCCACCATTCCAAACCCAACCAATGATTAATCATATTAATATCAATCTCTTATTAAAATATATCAACAAAAAACATTGTTAAATAAATAAATATATAATTAACAAAATAATAAAATTCGAATCAAATTATGCCACTTGGTTTTCCACAAAGCACTCATCCTAGGGTAAAAAATAATTTTTGGAACCAACAGAGGGGTCAAATGTTTTTGAGATCATATCATAGTATAAATTATTATTTTACCACTAACAAAAACCTAGAAGCAAAGTTTAAAAATCATCTTCTTTTTCTCAACATGTAATGATTTGGTTCATTACAATATCTACACTATAATGCTTCTCACCCTCAAAAATAAATATTGGTCAATAATGTACCACGCTCTCACACCAAGCACCATAACAACTAATTTTACCATAAATATCCATTGACCAACCTCATTAAACCAATATGTCTCCTTATATAATAGAAATTTCATAGTAAATGACCTAATACTCCCAACCAAAGAAGTATCACAATAATTTCACTACAACCAAAACAAAAAACACCACATAAAAACTCTATATCCTGCTGAAATAAAGACCTAGATTTAACCATATCACTCACATTAGACTAAAATGATAAAAACCACAATAACCACTAATTATTGGATCACTATGAATAATGTTCACCTTTTAAAACAAAACACATAATATTGATATTTAATGCTCCAACGTCCTGTGATTTTCTTCTCTCCTATAACATCCTTGGTAATTATAGAATAAGAAATTTTTATTTAAATTAATATTTTTTAAGTTGATAATATTTTTACTTTAAAGGGGATTATTTTTCTGATATCATACTTGACATGAAAAATTGGATTTTTTTTAAATCATATCTAGCACATAATATTGACTTATACATAAAAAATAATACATTGTTAATATTATTATATTAAACAGTATTTATTACATAGCTGTTATATTAAAGGGAATTAATAGAAAAAACAATATTATGTGTAAATGTGGTTATTAATTTTTTCACTTTCATCCAATCATATTTATGCACTGAATATTAGAATTAATCTAATTTTAGGCATAATCTCTAAAATTATTAAAAAGTCATTTTACCAGATTTTGATTGAGAACCCATTTTAAAATCCTACTTCTTAGTTTTGTCTACATAATTAATATTATATTAAAAAAAATTCTTGATTATGTTAACTGAATAAGAGAAAATTGGTTCCATATTTAGAATGAGACAATAAAAATTAGTTTTTAAGGTCAAATTAATTTTTAAGTATAAAAATGTGCCATGGTAAAAAATTTATTTACCATTGTAAAAGTAAAATTATGATATGGGTAATTATTAAATGTTAAAATCTTAACATACCAAAAACTACTAATTTTAAATTTTGTATGAGTTTTGGATTTACCCTAAAAAATATACAACATTAATTACAATCAAAATTCATGGAATTTAAATCCACCTCTATATTGTTAGCTTTTAATATAAAATAACCAATAAATTAATCACTTGATGCCACCACTCCACAAGTATAAATAAAAACCCTCACCTACCCATTTTTACCCAAAAAGCCTTATAGATCCTCCAATATCTTCCCAAACCTATCCTTCTCACTCTACCTATGTATTTGTTGTTTTGGTCTCAAAAAATGATCAAATCCATGGTCTTCAAGGGTAATTCAATTAGGGGATATTCAAGAGGTAATTTTATCAAAGTACCTCTTTAATTTTGTTTCTTTTTCTACAATTTGATATCCTCCTTCATCCATAAATAAATGATAAATACAAAATAATGTATATACTGAAGTTTTATATTTCTAAAAAAGTATCTCATTTCCATTTCATTTATCACCTCCTCTTATTAAAAGAAACAAAATTGTTGTCTATGTTATGCTGAAAATCGCCTCTATGAGTAATGGTTTTGTTCTTTTTTCCTTTACATACATTATGAATGGTATTAAAAAAATTATTCTAGAAAAATATTATTTTTATATGTATATAATAACCAATTTAATATTCTTTAAATTTTATATTGAACATACCTTCATGCTTTCTAAATTATGGTTATACGATAACTTCGTTTCGGGACGTGTGGTCTACCACCGCCTCAAAATGATGTCATTCATTAAAAAATCACATGGAATTAATTATAAAATTTTTAGTATATATATAGTTAATAAAATAAATATTAATTATACTATAATTATATTATATATATTTAAAAATATTTCATTTGATTTTTTTCTTTCAATACGATAGCACCAATGACAGTAGCTTTCATGCATACACAAGGCCTACCATCTCCATGAATGGTGTTTTTAGTTTATCCCAAATGATTATTATAAATACTTATATAATGAATATATATGTTATTTATGTCATTTTATATATTCATGATATGATCTAATTATTATTTAATAGACAATTCACATCATACCATATTCGTTTTCAACTCAAGTTTTGAATATCAACATAGAATCTGACATGAGCATAAATAATATATTATTTTTATTACATGTTATTAATGAATATAAAATGAATAATAAATTGGAAAATGTACTCAAACTAATATATATTAACCTATGTTTTTTATTCATGAATATTATTATTGAACTTGATGAGTCAGACTCGAGGTAAGAGAACATCTTAATGTAATTTTCATTATTCGAGTTAAGATTTTACTTCTTTACTATGTCTTGATCTGATTATGTGAGAAATAAATTTGATAAATATTATATTTTATTTATTATTTCATTATGTGGATCTATAGTGAATAACAAAAATCTATCTATTTGATTTAACAATATGATATTTATATGGAACTCTTTAACTAAAACATTATTTTAAATGTTTTAATGATTTATTCTTCAGAATATATCTCATTAGTGATCATGTTTTCAAAATGTTTTTATGATTTTATATATATAGACATTAATTTATTAAAATGATAATTTAATTTAAATTTCTCATGTTTCTATGTCACATTTTTATTCAAAGATCTTCTTTTTAAATGTTATAATTGTGTTTGTGAATGGATTTATTATATCAATATAATGAAATATATCATGTGGAAATGTTATTTTTTTACATTATGGTTGTTTTATTTCCTATTATTATGTCAAGGTTCTTTGAAATGTCTTATTTATATGTGTTGCTTCATTATATACCAAGGGTGGGTGAATCTATCATTGCACTTTAATGCATTGGGTAATGATATGAAGTTAAACAATAGTGTTTCTTCTAATGGGTTTAGGGAAAATAATTTTATCGGTATTCCAAACGTAACCTTGATGGAAACTACCTATATAGATATGAAATAAAAAATCTATGTATTATATGGATTCCACATTTTTCTTTTATGAGTTATGATTTCTAATAATATTTCTAATAATCTTATGATTTAATGAGTTATGTTAAAAATCTTATGCTTATATGGGTGATGATTCGGATTTTGTGGAAATGTTTTCTTGAGTATAAAAAATTCATGAATTAATAGTTTCTATCATTATTTTATATCCCGTATTGAGATTTTTCCTCTCATACCATGGTTTTAAAATGTTTTTTATAGGGTATATTTGTGGTATGGGAAACTAAAAAGGCAAGATGAATGTTAAGAGTATTTTTATCAAGAAAAAGAAACCATTTATACATTTAAAATTTGTATATTGTGGAATAAATCGATACTATTTTAGTTTAATCCACATTTTATAAAAGACTTTTTTTATCTAAAATTTATGGGATAATTATCCAAATCTATAAACTACAAATTATTTTAAATGTGAATTATTGAAATAACATCGGATTATATAATGTTTAAAGCTAGGGACGTATAGTTGGTATCAGAGGTTCTATAGATAACATTTTCAGTTAAGATATTTTAAATATAATATCTATAAAATATTTTTACTTTATTTTCAAATTGAAATGATATATCATTCGAAGACAACCAAGTTTATTCATCTAAAATATTTTCCATTCAAAATGGATTTCTGTAGACAAAACACAGAATGATTTCTTAGATGATATCCTGATAGAATATTAACTTCCAAATCAGTAACCTGAGATTGTGGAAATTGGAATTGAACAATTTTTTGAAGTGATGGATCCTTTGACACATAAGATAATTGGTGGGGGGTATCCGTGAAAGGTATCATACATATCAACCATAGAGTAACATTTTAGTAGTTTATCATTTCATGAGGCATCATCCTCCATAATTTACGTGAAAATTTAATCATTTAATAGATTAAGGGAGGATTAAATCCTTAGAAAATATTTCTAATGTAAAGGTGTGTTCGAAGAATCAAATGGTTTGTCTTGTTGTTTATTATTTTGAAGGTGAAGTCGATCAGTGGTGGTTGATGGTTAAAAATATCTGGCAAAGTTAGGGGGATGATTTTTTGGATTGGAATGAATAAAAAAAATATGATTCATGATAAAAGAATTATTAAGGTTGTTGAAATTTTGATGGAAACAAATTATTGGACTTTTTGAAAGAGGGTGACTTGGTGGATACTTATGAAGATATATTCACTCCAGTGGAAAGTTATGCCCACAATTTCATTAGCAATCTTGATAGTAAAATCAATCATTTTTACTCTGGATTTAATCCAATATATCAAAGGTAATTTGGATTTTCATGAGTTTAAAAGTTATGAAAAACATTTTTGATGTGAACAGAAGGTGGAAATTGAGGTTTTTGATAATCATGTGTTCGTTTACAAAAAGCAGAATAAGAGGTCGAGGAGGTAGGATAAATTGAAAAATTAATCAAGGATGTATGATGGTAAGAAAATTTAGTTTGCAGTTACTGTAAATTATGGTAAAAACACATTGAAAAATGACTTCTTAACTCCAGTATGTTCTTATCATGTGGTAAAGTGGGCCATAAGGCCCAAAACATCACTATAAAATATAATGGTGGTGTTATGAAAAAAAATATTTTTAATGGTTAGTGAACATTTATATATTTAATGATATGGGTAATTAGGAAAACGATTGTCCAAAAAATAACTAGAATTAAGGGATGAATCCAAACTATAAGTAAAAAGGGGCGGTGATATCCTTTGAAACTACCTTTGCAGATTTTGGGCCGTCAAATTAAGTGGTATCGGGTACATTGTTTGTTTACTCATATTATTCAACTCTTTTGTTTGATTCAGTATCTACACATTATTTTGCATCTAATAAATTTCCTCAAAAATTGGGAATCACACTTCCTGAAATGAATCTAGAACTTATGGTGAACACACCTGGGAGACATTTTGAGGTAAAAAAATTATAAGAGTCTTACTATCCTTATATTTGGAAATAATTTTCCAGCAAACATTTTTTTCATCTAGTAATGTTTAATGTTTTCTGGTTATGGATTAGATTTCTGATTATCTTGATTAGATTGACTATAGATTAAAGAATTTTATATTCTGAAAGGCATTAGATATGTGTACAAGAATAAACCATTACACTTTATAACATATCATGAATTTTAAAAACTATTAAATAATAAAAATTAATGTTACCTTGCACATATTTTTTGAATAAAATGAACTTTTTAGGTTAATGGAGTGTTAGTGGTAAATTTATAACGTGATGTTTTCCCAGATAAGATTTCCAGTGTTATACCTGGTCGAAAAGTTGAATTTACTATCGATATGAAGATTAATTTGAAGGATTTATCAGATGAAGGCTTTATTTAACCAACCACATCACCATGGGTTGGTCCTATATTATTTGATAAAAAAAGATGGTAAATGACATTTTCCATTAATTATATATCCTTGAATATCATCACTTCTAATAATAAGTATCTATTACCACAAATCGATGATTTTTTCAACCATTTCCTAGGTAAAAAATATTTCTGGAAGGATTAAATGACATCAGGGTACCATTAGTTGAATCTAAAGGAAGGATACAATCCAAAGATATCGTTTCATACTAGATATGGTCATTGGGAATTTTTTTCATTATTTTTTTGTTATCTAAATCACCAGTTGTATTAATGGATCTCATTAATAGAGTATTCTGTGAGTTCTTAGATAAGATTATGGTTGTCTTTATTAATGAAATTTTGATATTTTTTGAATGTAAAGAGGAGCATGAATTATTTATAAGGGTTATCTTTTAAACCTTAAAATATAATAAACTATATAGGAAATTCAGAAATTGTGAGTTTTGTTTATAAAAAAAATTATTTATGGGTCACATTGTTTCTAAAGATTGAATAACTGTTGAGATTGCTAAAAAACATCTTAAATAATGGTAGAGACCCAAAAATATAGCGTATATTCATTATTTACTTAGTATAGTAGGCTAATAAAAGAGTATTGTTGAAACATTTCATGGTTATCTATCCCATTAACTATGTTTACTCAAAAATCTGTTATGTTCATTTGGACAAAATAATGCGATGATTATTTTCAAGAATTGAATAGAAGATTGGTTAATTTCCCAGTATTATCAACACCTTCCATTAATAGTGAATTTTTTACCTATAATTGTGCTTCATTGAAAGGACAAGTATTTTTTCATATTTCGAATGATATAATGACTTCTTAAATTTCACGGTTGTTAAAACTCATGAGTTAAGTTAAACTACACATGATTTATAATTAACTTATATAGTTTTCTCTTTAAAAATTTGGGGGTGTCATCTATATGGATTAAAATTTTAAATATATACTAAAAACAAATGTTTGATATATATATTCACTCAGAAGTAATTGAAAATGATATATAGAAGATTAATGGATTTAATGAATGATTATTAATTCATTAATCATTACCATCAAATAAAATAAAATATATTTGGTGATGCTTTGAATCTAAAATGAAATGCTACATTAAACATGTTATGTTTTGGAACATGATCCTTTGGTTAGAGATTTGATGCATCTTGGATTTGATGTTGTTGGTGTTGGAAAAAATTTTTTTATGTCTTAGTGTAATCATCTCTTTTTGATATAACTAAATAATTGAAGATCAAAGATATTGAGTTTAAAAAAAGTGTTGAATTTGTTTAGAAGCGTATGTTTCTTGAATTTAACATGGATAAATATTATTTTATATACATTATAAGAAGATATGTGTGACTTTTGATGCACATTTAATGAAGTATTTGATACGTGAAGCTCATAGTACTCTATTTTTTCATCCTTACTTTAATAAGATGTAGAGAGATAATCAAGAATTTTTCTAGAGGGATGGAATGAAAAGTGATATTTCTGCCCATAATTTGAAGGGTTTGACTGGTTAACAGTTTAAATTAGAACACAAAATTTCTAAAGGGGATGCTTCAGCCTTTATTGGTTCTAGAGTGGAAAAAGGAAAATATATCCATGGATTTTGTAGTGGTATTACCAATGACTTCCCAAGATAATAATGCAATCTATTCTATTGTTGATCGATTGAATAAATATTCTAAAATTCTTCCTATTATAGATATTCTATCATTAGATCAACTTTCTTAGTTGTATATTAGATACATAGTTAGGTTACATGATGTCCCTCTGTTAATTATATCTGACCGTGATCACTGTATCACATTTATCTTTTTAAAAGGTTTTCAAAATTCATTGGGAACTGAATTAAATTTTAGTGTTTCTTTTAATCCTCAATCAGATGGGTAGATATAATGAACAATTTAGATGTTGGATGATATGTTATGGGAACATTCAACTGATTACCAGGTAATTTGGGTTTACATATTTCTTTTGTTGAGTCTTTTTATAAAAACATTTCACATTCTCCTATATATATGGAACCATTTGACGAATTATATGGAATGTATTTTTGATCTCCAACTATTTGGGATGAATTAAGATAATGGAAATTTATGGGACCATAATTGGAAGAAGAGATGGTAGAAAAATTATAGTTGATCGAAAAGGATATGTGGACCACTCATATATTATTGAAAATTTATATAGCTAACTGGAGGAAGGATATTTCTTTTAAGGTAGTTGATCATGTCTTTTTCAATGTTCTTCTAGTAAAAATGTCATGCGTTTTGTTAAAAAGGAGAAATTGAGAATACAGTTCATTAGACACTATGAAACATGGGAGAATGTATGATCAATTGACTACCAAGTGGATTTAGCTCCTAGTTTATCTTAGGTACACAATGTTTTTCATGATTCAATGTTATGAAAGTTGTTGTTGGATTCATCTCATTTTTTAGTCAAGAAGTAAGTCAAATGGAATAGAATATATCTTATGAGGAATAGTCAGTCCATATTCTTGACCATAGAGAGCACGCATTGTGGAATAAGGTGATAAATCAAGTAATGTTTTTATTTAAAACCCTTATGGATGAAAAGGAATCATGGGAATTTGAAAATGCTATGGAGGAGAAATAACCCCTAATTGTTTGATAAGTGAATAAAATTGTGCAGATGCAATTTCTTAGAAAGGGGAAAGGATGTAACATCCAGGTAATTATAGAATATTAAATTTTCATATTTATTAACATTTATGAATTATATATCATTTTTAAATAATATTATTTCTTATATCTGATACATTACCCAAGACACAATAATGGGTTTCTCTGAAATCATACGTTTCAGACAATACAGAGTTATATAGAAAAATAATACATTTTCAATTTTTTTATCTTAAATGGTAGTTACAGTGAATCCATTTTATTGGAGGAAATGAACTAATATTATTATATTATGTTTAAATTTTTTTATTAATTATTTTTTTTCTTTAAATTAATTTTATGGACATATAACATGAATTAATCAAATTTTAAGGAAAAACTATAATATTATTAAAAGGATGTTTTACAACCTTTTGATGGAGAACCCATTTTAAATCTATTTTTTGACACCATTATGTGTTCTAATTGAAAAAAAATTAACTTATTATTTTAAATAGGGATCTCAAAATTTATATTGCATATATTTTTAGTATTTTTATGATAAATTTCATATTTCAATGAATAGTAAAAAATACTGAATTTTTATTCAAAACTTAAACTTCATCTAATTTATTAAAATTATTATCTTATACTTTTAATTGTTTTTAATTTGTATTTAGATAACTATTTATAACTAAATCCAGTTTTTTCCATTATAATCAATGTTAAATCAATATTATATTTAATAAAATTTGAAACGTTGTAATGTTTCACTTTAAAACCCTGGTTTTGAGTTTTGTCTACAGAATTAATTTCAAATATAATTTTCCTAATTCTGTTAATTTAATTAGGTAAAATTATTTCATATTTAGAATAAGGGGTTACAAATTAGGTTATATGGTAAATTTTATTTTTAGGAATAAAAAATTTACCCTTTTAAAAAAAAATTACCGTAGTAAAAGTAAACTTTTGAAAAGGGTTAAAGTTAAAAGTTAAAACCATAACATACTTAAAACCCCCACCATTTAAAGTGTGTTTGTGGTTTGTATCAACCATGAGAAGACTATAAAAAAATAATTATAATAAAAAGTCATGGAAATTAATTCTACCTCTATATGTTTAGTTCTAAAGATAAAATAATCAATAAATTCATCACGTGAACCCACCTCTCCTCAAGTATAAATAACAACCCTCACCACCACATTCTGAAAAAAGTTAGCTCTTAAAATATCTTCCGAAACCAATACTACCCACTATTCTCATGACTATATGCTTCTAGAATCACCAAAAGAAAAATCACTGGTCCTCAATGGTCATTCCAGGATGGGATATTCGGGAGGTAATTTTCTCAAAGAACATCTTTTAATTTCATTTCTTTTTCTACATTCTCCTCACCTCCTTAATGAATTAATTAATTATAATTAATTATCATGTGAATATTTGAGTGTTATGTTTCTAATGGAATACCTAATAACCCTTTAATTTCTTATCTCCTCTTACTCAATGAAATATAATTACTGTCCCATATATGCTAATTAATTTTCACTGTAGAAATGGTTTTGTTCAATTTTACCATACATCTGTTATGCGTGGTCGTAAAACCATTATTTTTTCTACATAATATTTAAATTTTTATATTGTAACCTATTTAATTTTCATAACTATTATTATAATAATGCATTCATTCTTTCCAAATTATGGTTATACGATAACTTCGTTTGGGGACTTGTGGACTGCCACATCCTCAAAACGACATTATTTTTTCACACATGACATGGAAGTTATTATGAGTTGTTTACAAAAAATATATTATATAGAAAACATATTAATTATTCTATAATTATATTATATATATATAAATATATTTCATTTAGTTTCTTTATTTCAATATTTTAAAAAACAAAAATAAAATTCAACTGTATGTACAGCCTATCGTCTCCATGAACAGTGTCTTTAGTATATCTTTAAATATTATTATAATAAATTATATAGTGATATATAAATTATGTATATCATTATTTATATTTATGATATGATTTAATTATTATTATATGGACTACATACATCATACCATGTTCATTTTCAACTCAATTACTGAATATCGACAAAGCGTTCAACATGAACTTAAATAAAAATGTAATTTTTAAAGCATGGTAATAAGTGATATAAAATTAATAATAAAATTGAAAAATGTTTTCAATGAAGTGTAGATTTACTAAAGTTTATTATTATTGAATATAAATATTGTAAGAATGAGTCAGACTCGATGTTTGGGAACTTCTAAACCCAACTTCAATTCTCTAGGTTAAACTTATACTTATTCATTATGACATGATATGATTTTTTTTAGAAATTAATTTTGGATATACCATATTATATTTATTCTTGATTTATTTTTATTTATTGTGATTTTATATAATCTATGAATTTTATTTTAAAAAATTATCTTTGTAATGGACTCTTTAACAAAAACATGATTTTAAATGATTTAAGGATTTATTCTTCTAATTATTTCTCCTTAATGTCCATGTTTTCAAAATGGTTTTAATTATTTATTTATATGTAATGAGTTTTGGAAATTATAATTCCTATCAACTTTTTTAAGGTGGTATGGGATATTTTTCTTCAAAAATATTCTTTTTAAATGTCTTAATTGTGTTTTTATAATGTATTGATTATATGAATATCTTTATCATTTCTTTTGGAAATTTTATTTTTCCATTATGGTTGTTTAATGTGTTATGATTATGCTATGGTTCTTGGGAATTTCATATGTATACTGCTGTTTCTATGAAAATCTGAGGGTTGGTGAACTCATGATACATCTCCAATGGTTTGGGTATTGAGATGGAGATAAACTATAGGGTTTCTCTGAAGATATTTTGGGAGTATACTATAATGGGTATTCTATACGTAACCATGAAGGGTACTCCATATATAGCTATGAAATATACAAAATAAATATGATATAGGTGTCATAAGATACCTGTATTATTTATTCTTCCGAATATGTTTTTCATGAAACTTATAATTTCACTAGTTATGTTAAAGAGAAAATGTTTTTATGACTGAAAAGCATAATTTTCTGAATAAAATTTCATGAGTTTATAATATTTATAGACAAAGGGGTTAATTATTTATTTTATATACCCTACTGATATTTTTGTGATCATTCCATGATTTTGAAATGTTTTCCATAAGATATGAGGATGGTATGAGAAAATAAGAAGTCAATATGAATGTTATGAATATTTTTATTTAGAAAATAAATCATTTAAAAAGGTTTAAATTGGGGAAGAAATGGATATTGTTTTTGCTAAATACAATTTGTATAAATTTTAGTTTTTATGTTATAATTATCACCAAATTCTATAAAACTATAGACTTGAAAATATCATTAATGTTAACTCTTGAATTAAATCAATATTATGTAATTCTTAAATATGGGGACTTATATTCTAACCCCACCCCCATAAACAATTTCTTACATTGGTCCTTGTGAACGAACCTCAACGGGTCTACCACTGCAACACCACTTTTGTTTCCTTCCTACATGAAAAAATATCAACTAAACCACACATGGACTAGTCAACAAAATTTTTGATCAATTGATAGTGATAAAAACTCACACAGACATTCCTTCACTACACATGAATTTATCAAAAAAATACATACCATCCACCACTCTCCTCTACAAGGTAATGTGATTCTCTAATAATCTCACACATCTTCACATTACCTAAAAAAATAATCAATTATCACTCTAACAGGGTCTATGTACAAAAAACACAAGGATATCATGCCGAAACCACTAACCATAATCCTATCATAGGTTACATCAAAGAAGTCGAACAACCCATTGTGATATTAAAAATCATGGAATCTCCCTCATTCCAAGAAAAATCACATGATTATCCTCCACTAATGTATTGATACAAATCGACAATCCTCCAACATGGCTATCACCATGATACCCAAATCATAAAAAAAATAAACAAGTCCAAGAATCCAATAAAACCTTATCCCTTAGGCCAACAAAACTTCTAGTAATACTCTCTACACACTACCACTCACAGACCAAATATCATCTGGGATAACCACAAGTGAATCCAAAAGAATAAATCTCATGTACATAATAAACCATTATAAACCCATCAAAAGGGATATCAATCATTCCCACCCAAGACATTAGGGATAGAAGTTACACAAGACCCACCAAATGCCCGAAAAAATGCACAGGACAAAAAATTATCCCTCCTAAGAAACATGATCTATGTATATAATGAAATCTACAAAATAATTGAATATTGAGTACAATACAATAATATCACCACCATCACATTGTCCATCAAGCCGCTGAAAGGGGACTGAAATACCATACCATCCCATAAGGGCCACTACACATCCCTCGATGAAGGGGGTGAACATTCATCGCCTAAAAAAGTCATCATTGGATTCACATGTCCATCATTAGAAATGTAATATAAAATTGTTATTATGTTGAGTAAAATTATAGTAATGAGATATTTGTTAAAATGGAATATATTTCATCATTGAAAAATTATTAAATGAACATCGATCATTAATGAAATTATAGACATGCGTGAATATTTTATCTAATCCCACATTCCTAGAAAGATGCAGAACAATGGCCTATTAACCAAAATATATATCCCAAAAACCACAATATATAATAAATCGACAAAGCCAAATTCAACATCCCGGGTTAAATAAAATAATATTAAAAATGGAATCTAAAAATAGTAATCTAATTCCATGGAAACAAGGAATTCCAATCAATAATTGTGTTAATGAAACACCAAACTGATAACCATCACATTTTATAATATTTTTCTAGACCACTTTCTTACTAAATTGTGAAACCATGAAACTATAAACCACTAATGAAATTTTAAAATAATCCCTCCCATGTCAAACTAACAAGTCATCTAATATGGATCCCAATTATTCTGAAGAATTACTCCATATATACAAAGGAATGATAACCACTGGAAAGGGTTTAAATGATTTTGTGGGGAGACTACACCCTATAAAAATAGTTTTCAAAAATAAAAATAAACAAAATCAAATATATCAGGAGAAATTAGAGTAAACGTAATAAATAAAATGAAAATTAACATAATGCTATAATAAATGAAATTATGAATTATGTCATATATAATTAAAGGATGATAAAACAAATAATTTTTTCCCATTAGAGACAATACATGTACAAATAAAAAAACCCAAATTTAAATAAATTGTTATCCACTTGCAAATACAAGACAGACAATATAGATGGTCTCCAAAAAACATAAATAGCTTGATCTTGATCCTAACACTCTACACAAGAAAATATACCCGATCAAGAAACATTGTGCATCCATCCAATCCAATAAATTTTTTGTTCTCAAAACTAAATGAAAACATATAATCTTCATGCACAACAAGATGAAATTAAAGTTGGTTACAAATAAATTTCATTAGGACACACCTATAGGTGAACCTATATTATGTTGTCATAAAATTCATTTAAAAGATCATATTCTAAATTTTGTAGAAAACTAATAAATATTAGAATAAAATAAAAAAGTACCCAAAATTAATAATTATAATACTAAATAAAGAAAATATGAAATATTCAAAGATGGGTTCACTATTATCACCATATGAAAATATATCCCTTATCGTAGCCATTGAAGAGGACTTATAGCATGGGGGTAAACTAAAAATATGACATCAAGCTCATCAGCCCGATCCACATAAGAGATCTAATATATATATAATGAAATGTTTATTAATGTTGGACCCCATGGAAAAACCATAGGGATCTATTATAATAACCCACAACTATATCATGCGTTAGGAATCCAATGGAACTCTCAAAATTTGAGACATGAACTACAATAACATTGAGTTAACCTATCAAGAATAAGTTATTTTGATAAAAATCAAAATGTCCATAAAAATAAATATAGGGGATGGGAAAATCATTAAACCTAGGTCCTCAAAACATGTGATACCAAGGAAACCAAACTCTAGATAAGGTAAATTTTCTGATGGCCTATGGGAGGGCTAAAGTACTACAAATCATCAATTACATTTTTATTCTCATCTAAGAATATCCATCCAATAAAGGGATGAACTACATAACACTCATGGTTATTAACAAATCCAAGTATAACACAAAATATTATTCCTACACAAGAATATGATGAGATTACTGCCTCAAATATATAAATCAAATGGATAAACTTATAAGTTGATCAACTATCAAACCCATTATACAAACAATTAAAACATCAAGACTAACCATAACATGGAAAAAATATTTGGGTTTCACAAAATCCCCTAAAACATCAAAATAATAACTATGGGATGACCCCAATGATGTTTAGGTTTTAAAGGGACACTAGATATCACCAAAAATGAGAATTTACTGAACAGTCACTATGTTAAATAAAATCATGTTCCACCCTTGGTCCTTTGTATCACATCTATATCAAATTGTGGGATACTCCTCATACTAATAATCTCTATAGAGACTATATGGATTAAAACCCCACACCCACTAACATTCCAACAAGGGAATCCAAAAATATTTAATATGATGGTGCTCAAGGTGATCTAAAATTGGATAAAAATAATGGGGCAACCCTAACACTAGTATCCTCCTTAATTTTTCATAATATCACCGCTATGATTAGCCAAAAAATATACAGTAATGGAATAAAAGAGTATCACCATGCATGAATGGTAATTCACAGTGGTCCTCGAGGCCATACCAATAATGGCACACCTATAACACCCCAAAATATTAAAGATACTTATTTTTTGAATAAATTATATTTCTTTGAAATCTTTCATTACACACAACACTAATCTATGTTTTTTCTCTAAAAAACATTCATATCTTGAGGTATAGACAACATTGATCATTAAAAACCCTTGATATATGATTAATTTAGTTACTTAAAAGAACCTATTAAATCATGTCTATTAAAAATAGTGATATAAATATTAGTAACATATTTTTTATGTTATGTTTAAATTTAATATATAATTATAACATTTTCAAAATAAAATAAATTATATTCAGAAATCTATTTATATTATTCAAAAAAATTATTTTCTCAAAAAAAATGTTTCTTATATGATTTTTTGATGAATAATAAAATAAATATTTCAAACCTGTAGAAAATTTATTATATAAAATAAAAATAACTTTTTAAATCATTCTGTCAAAATTAGCTTAATGTGGGTTTTTTTTATTTTTCTAAAAAGATTCATTTTTTGATGAATACTGAAAAATATCAAATGTTAATTTAAAACCACCATTTAGATTGATTTTTTATGAAGTGAAATTATATTTTATTTTTTATTGTCAAATTAATTCAATTATACAACTATTAATCCAATTTGTCCACTTTAATCAATTTTATATTAAATATATATATATATATATGTTTAAACATTAGTTAATTTTCACTTTAAAACCCTATTTATTGTCAGGTCGTTATGATTAATTGTA
Organism: Viscum album; assembly: GCA_963277665.1. Classification (NCBI taxonomy): domain Eukaryota; kingdom Viridiplantae; phylum Streptophyta; class Magnoliopsida; order Santalales; family Viscaceae; genus Viscum; species Viscum album. The sequence continues at coordinate 641,063,090 of OY728141.1, read as the reverse complement.
AATTTATTTTTCCACATATGTGAGTGGTAAAAATGGATTCAACATTTTAAATAAAAAAATTTATAATTTCTAATAATTACAAAAATATTTTGGACTAAAAGGAATAATGAAGGCAGTAAAAATTAACTATCATGGTTTAGGTAAAAATCAGATTACCATAGGGGTAAATTAAATATATAAGTGTAAAAATAATCTAAATACATGTGTAAAAACATTTTTTGGACATATTTCTTCCATTAAAACGATATTGTTTGATAATAGTCTATTTTGCACTATTTTGACCTTAAAAATAGGAGAAATCAATTATTTTCCAAAATATGAACTATGTGTCCTCTGTAACACTTATAAATGGACACCCCCTATCCTCCCTTATTCACACCATCCCACATATTTTTGTTGGTAAATACCTACCCATATAACATTCTGAAATCTCTTCCATCATCCTTTAGACATTATATTTTACATATAATCATCCTAGTATGGTCTTTACTAACAACCAAAAGAGGATACCTGAAAATGAGGTAATGTTCATCAATGACCATCTAGGTTTAAATTGTTCCTACACCTAGTTTAGTTATTTATATGTATATATTATAGAATAACCACATTTTATTCTATATACTATGATTTTTATGATAAATAAATGATCTAAAACCATCTCTCCCTCTATCAAATGGGTTATCAAATCATTATTACTTTGTACTTTTTACCACCGCCTTATAAATTGTGTCCTTTTTTCGATTAACACATATCAATGATAGTCATAATAATGGATTTAATTTTTATATATAATATAAATGAAATATATTATTTTATAAGGATTATCAAATTTTTCTATCACACATACATTCATGCTTTCCATTTTGGGGAAATATAATAATATTGTTCTTGTGTAAGGAGGAAAATAGACTCCTAAAGCGATGTGATTCATTCATTCTTTGCTTGGATTTTATTAAGGATGTATTTAATAAAAATATTTGATATATACTACATAAAAATTGACTATTTAATGACAATATGTTTAATTTAATTTTCTTTCTTTCAACCCAACAAGAAAATGAAAAAGCACTGTGTTTTTGAATAAATTAGATATACCTTCTCCATGAATGGTGTTTTTAATTCTCAATCACTAAATTTTAAGGATTACTCAAAATAAATATATACTGAATATGTATTTTATTTATATCAAGTTTTTAATTCTATATATAATGTAAACATTATAAATTTAATATGTCCAAAATCATAAAAAATAAAATTATATATTAAAACCAAAGTGCTTATTACCTGAAATATAACATTAACATGGAATTGGAAATAAATGGTTGATAAAATGGTTATAAAAAATTAATATATTGTACTATATATATAAATATGGTTCCTAAATAGATTAATAATAAAATAATATTTATTATATAAGTTATTTTTTAGAGTATGATGGAATTCAATACTTATGAAAAATGATTTTATTCATTGTTTATCTTCTTTTTGGAAAAAAATATGTTGTAGACCTATATTTCTCCTTAATTTCTATATACTAACCTTTTTATATTTTATATCATTAATTTATTCATCCCCGTTATATTTATGATTTATTTTATGTTATTCCTTCATGGGGATTATGATTCAAGGTTACCAAGTGGTGAGAATTGATTGCTAAAATCTGATCGTTTATCAGGATTATTTATGATTATGTATCCAATGTTGAAATTTCATGTTCTTCTAATCAATATTTCTCTTAAATTATCCTCTACTATGGTTATTCAATATATACTTAAGTAATTGAATAAAATCAAACTTTATTGTAGTTAAATTTTATTATGAAATGTTTTGTCTGAAAATATGACTTTATTTCTCTCTATGGTCATAAATCAATTTTCCTCCAAACCCATGTTTTAAAAAAACATTGATGTTTTATTACTCTATTATAGTTTTTAAAAGGAATATTTACCCATGTTTGAATTTATATAAAAAATGAATAGAATCTTCATGTCATTTTCCAATCAATAACTATTTGGACTTTATTGAAAATGTTAATGGAATTTTCATTTTAATTTTTTTAGAATAAAAAAATTCAGATGACATGTCAAATCATTAATTCAAAGAATTTTTTTAATTTTTCATGTTTATTATTAAGAAAATGTTTCCAAAATGTGTAAGGACTCGAACATTAACCTAACAAATTCTAGTTCATTTTACAATAAATTACATTAGAGATTAGTTTTGGTTTAGAGTTTTATAGAATTAGGAAAATATATTAAAAATTAAAGGCATTCATTGAATGTGGACACTTATACTCAATATACATTTTTTACCAATAGAACCCCTTTTAAAAATTGTGGCATCCTTTCATAAAAAACATTCAATTATTTCATCATAATATCTTATCTTCCCTCAATAATATTGAGAAAAATAGACAAACATTTTAAACATGGGATAAGCTCTAAAATATCAGTAAGTAAATAAATAAAATTTTTATTCTAGTGAAAACCCATAAAACATTTCATTAAAACATACATTTTTACCCTTAAAAAGATATCCTCTTTTCAAATAGATAATTATCTGAGCTTTTGAAAATCAAAATTTTTCAAGAAAACTCATATTAAATAATATAATATATTATTAGGTAACTTGGAAAAATAGTTATACTAAAATGGAATAATCATATGGTCAACTTACATACTTGTCACTCTTACAAATGGAATTGTCATATAGCTGACTTCCATACATTTCACTCTTTCAAATTGAATAGCCACACAACCATCTTCCATACCCAATGCATTGGAGGTCATAACATATCCATCCATACTTGTTTTATTATAGAACCACCAATCCTTGTTTTATCACATAACCACCATTAATATTTCCACATACCATCATACAAAAATTAGACATAAAAGATTTAAATTTTTAATATTTTACACAAAAAATTTCACTTCCAATCACAAGAGACCATTTCAAGGTAGTTAAATAATAAATATAATTCTAAAACAATTTTTTATAACAAAATACGCAAGAACTAGAATCAGGTATTTCTTTCATTTAAAACATTATACTTGTAGACAAATCCAAATATCAACTAACAATCATGGTGATGGGGAAATTTGTGTAGCTGTATATTATATAATGTAACATTCATTTTGTTATTTGTAAGTAAATTAAAACACTCTTTTTAGAAATAATACTTTTGAAATACTCTTAGTGAAATTAAAGATCCTAAGGGTTGTTCATAGAAATCATAATAGAAGGTGGTGTATAACATCAAAATATGTCTCAATGAAAGGAGATTGATACGATGTCTCCCACCTCGAGTCTGATTCACCACACATATTGTTTATTTTCATAAATAATAAAAATAAGTTAATTTATAATTTATTTATAACATTTTTTATGTTTATTATTCCTTCAATGTAATTAATTACCATGTTATAAAAATTACTTAATTGTTAAAGTTCACATCGAATGTTTTGATGTCATTAGGTACATGAACTAAAAAAGAAATTGGTATGATGTCCATAGTAAAACTGGTTATAAGTACATCATATCCAATATTATATTCATGAAATAATAATCAATTTTAGAAATTAATTTTTAAATCTATCCACTTATGTTTTGTTAAGAAAAATGAACAATGTTATAATTATGGAGACAATCTATTGTAGGTAAGCATGTGTAACGTCCACATTATTCATTGATCATTATGAAAAGATAGAAAATTATTATATTATATTTCTATAATGATAATAATTTCATAAATATAATATTATTAATTTAAATATGCATTTATATATTTATTTTTTTCATGTGGTATAAAATAAAACGAATATCATCGCTTCGTGGAGGTGATAGTTCACATATATGTATGAACGACCATATTATAATTTTCTGTATGTAAGGTAAGAAACTAATTCATATATTTTTTTATTTAATGATAAATATTTAATAAATATCAAATATAAACATTAATTCCATCATTATAACATTTCTTGAGAGAAGATAATGGAAAATTATTTATATCGCTTGGTGGAGGGGATAGTTCATATGTACCCTTGAATGATTAATTATTTTCCATTTTCATAAATGTCGGCAAGGATTTAGGTGATGATTTTAAAATAATAAAAAATAATTATATTGAAGATATCAGAGTTAATATATCATCATGAGTGAAAAATATTTAAAAGATGTGGAAGAACAATTAACACAGAAATACTTGATTAAACTGATTCATTTGGATGATCATCGTTGATTAACAACTTAACAACTCTAAGAAGGGTGTTCTGCCTAAAATAATGTTTCATGAATGTGTGGATGGATTCAATGAAGGTATTAGGGAAGATCTTGGACAATAAAAATTTGTTTTTAAGTGTGATAAAATTAGAATAATGGGAGAATTTTTATTGGAGAGGGAAGAGGAAATATTGGAATTCTTCAAAATAATAAATTAATATAAATTAATTTTCTATAAAAAATTTGATCAAAAGTGTTTCATTTAAAATATAGAATTAGTATGGGTCGAAATATAATCACCCAATTAATATTTCAAAAGTGTTTTTCTAATCTATATTTTTTTGTTCTAACGCTTTTAATTAATTCCATTTTATTAAGTAATTTACATTTTAAGGGTCAATATAATTACAATAAGATTCCAAAAATCCAATAAAAGAGTCATTGATGACATTTTAGGATTTATTAAATATTTTTCTCTGAATGTTGTAAATTTAAAAATTTTATAAAATTTAATAATATATTTTATATTTTAAAATACCATTATTGTGAATTCTAACACTATTCATTTTGTTAAATATAAAAAAATTATAATTTCATGATATAGTAAAAAAAATATTTTAACTCCTCAAAAAAATTTAGAGATAGTATAAAATATTCATTTATGATATAAATTATATCAAGTTATATTTATTATAAAATTTCTAATATCATTTATGTGATTCATCCATTAATGAAGACATTACTGCATCATCATTATTTCAACATTTAATTTAATTACTAATTTTTGAAAAATTATAAAAAAACCTCCATGGTATAGGTAATAATTTTTTATTTATGTATAATATTTATATTCTAATATATCACATTTATATATTCTTATTAAAATTTTTATATTATCAAAGACTTGATTATTACATCTATGAATTTACATTAAATAAAATATTGTAAATGTCATAAAAACACCCAAGTGGAATCCAAAGGCCATAATTAGGGCACAAGGATTGTTTTGGTTGATAGTAACTCATATAATAAAATTATAACAAGTTTTATTTTAGCTTTATAATATTTATAATATAATTTCTACCTTTTATTACTTGATTTACATTAAATCATGGTAATACAATTTATTACTAAAGTTAGAATTCATAATATCATCAAAATATAATGGACTTATTTAAAAATTTTGGAACATATGATTCCAAATATGAAAAAAATTTCTCCATATTTAAAACAAATAATTGGATGAAATTAAGTAAAAATTAATCTAGTTGACTGAATTAGAAAAAGGGGTTTTAAAGTAAAATATGAAAATGTTCCCGTACTGTTTATTTCAAATTTAAATGTGAAATTGGTTCTTATAAACCAAATGGTATTAACTAACAAAATAATAATCTAATTATACTTTAGAACAATTTAAAATTACAATATACCAATATAAATAAAGTAGATGGAAAACTCTTGAATTAAATTGGAGTGTTTTCCAATGTTTATTAAAATTTAAAATTTATCAGAAAAATAAACAAAATCCACAAAATTTGTATTGTGATGTTTGGACACCCAAAATAAATAGATTATTTATTAAAATCACATTTTTAAATGTGAAAAATTCTATACATAAAATAGGATCTCAATTAAAAGGATTCAAAACACCCATTTTGAAAAAATGCTTATCTCATTTTTAATATTGGGATTGTTATTATATCACGTCTATAAAACACATAATTTGATGTCTAAACATCATATTGAATATAATACATATATATGTCATTAATAAAATATAAAATTGTGATTTTATAGTTTACAAAACACAATTGTGTACATTTAAATAGTTTTTTATAAAAACAATTTATTTTATTTTAAAAAGAGTTTTACATTCATTTATTATTAATTGTTCACAAAATAATTAATTACATATACAATTCTAAGCCACATTTTCATAATTCAGTTAATATTGTTCATTATTATCATTCTAAGAGCTATATTTTAATGTTAACATTTAAATATTATTTAGTTGTTCTCTTAATAATGGTGTGGCATATACTTTACACTTTTGAGCATAGTGTTTCCTTTTAAAATATATGTATTTTACATTCTCCACCTTATAAATATTTTTATGAAAATTAGAACTTGAGATCAAAAATTGTTCTTATAAATTTCAATATACCTTTATTTACATCACACATTATAAGATGGGTAAAAAAATACACATAAAAATAATGAATGGGATGTATGATGGTGGCCTAATATAACAAATACAATGGTTACATTTAAAAAAATGGATATTGAAGAGAAAAATAATCACAAAGTTATAATGTAGAAGGATAGAATAAATTTTTAGAAGAATGTTAATAATCATAAAACCATAAAATTTATGCATGTTAAATAGTATTTGATTTCATAGATAGAAAAATAAATAGAAAACAAGTTTGTGTTATTATTATTCTAATTGATTTATGGAATTAATTTACATCATAGACTAATAATATAAGTAAATATACCTACTTGAAATGTATAGTGGAATCCTTATTGCAATTTTCACCATAAATCATATTTTTTTCAAAATGATGAGTTTTCAAGGTGAATTTTTTATCCATGAAGCATAATATTCAACTTATAGAGAATCATACAATCCCAAAAATATCAACTATTTATTTCCCTTATATTTAGAAATCAGAAAATCCAATATTATTATGTTAGGATAAGATAAATCCTAAAAAATAATAATCCTTCATATGATGAAACAATACATTAATCTCAAAAATTAAGTATTGTTACCCAATGTTCAACTAAACCATTAAAAAGATATATTTAAAATTCCCCAATAAATGTTATAAATACGATTAGAACCCAAAAATTAGAATTATATAATCACATAATATTCCATTAAATGATTTAACATTTATCTCGTAATAACATATATTACTCTAGAAGTACCACACCAAAACAAAATATCCATAATCACTTATTCTCCAATATAGGTTAATCATTTCCATAAAAAACCTGAATTTCCATAAGTCTACAATATAGACATTGATTTATCCAATGTATAAATCAAACATTATTCCTAAAATAAATTATTATTCTATTCTAATTAACTTGATCATATATAGTTCCAAAAATAACAAATATATTCTGAAACAAAATTATTCACCAAATCAATTCATAATCTCAGGGTTATCTATTCGGGAAAACAAGAGTAAGAAAAATAAAATTATTCCTTACACACAATATCATTTAGATTAATATAAATACTCATATGAACTCCAGACATCATGTATGATAGAGGTAGGAGATTAACCAATGTCACCCTTCAGTTGTGGATTTAACGCTCAGGACCTTGCAGGGCATGAGGGGTTGTCACCCATCTTATGGGTTTTCCTTTTTCTATAACTGTATAATTCATAAAATATTATAAATACCTAAAAAATAATCATAACAGGTTTCAATCTCAGTTTTTATCGTAGTCCTTTCATTTTTCATCTTAAAAATAATTAACCATTATTTACCTAAATGGTGAATGTATCCAAAAATATCATTAGAAACTACAAAATTTAAAAAAATAAAGCCTCAAAATGGATTTTAAGACATTTAAATTATAACCGAAAATAAAATTACATACTCTTGTTGATATCCCTAACACATTAGAAAACATCCTAATTTCATAGTTTTACAAAGAAATCATCGGATACCAACTATAAGGACCCAACTATAAATGGTACATATTCTAATGTTTTGGAACTAGAAATTACATTATAGGATCTTTTTAGTTTATAGTTTTCTATAATTAGGAAAATCTCTTAAAATTAAACCCATACATTACATGTGGTCACGTATAGTCATTATCTACAACACCACCAAGGGAAACCCTTTTAAAAACGTGACATATATTCGTGACACATCTTTAATTCTCTCATCATGACATGTAATTTTACCTTACCAATTTTAAGACTTATGAAAAACCATTTAAAAGATGGGATGTGAACTAAAATCATACTAAAGGAAATAAATAATGAAAACCATGAGTCTAGTGAAAACATGTAAAATGTATCTATAAAACACACATTTTTACCATTAAAAAGAGATCATATTTTAAAAAAGGTAATTATATTCCCTGTTGAAAATAAAACTATTTTCATGAAGACTCATAAACAAAAATATAATATATTAGTAGGTAACATAGGACATAATTATTCAAAAATTGAATAAACATATGTTTTACATCATCACATGATGCCCTTACTAATGGAATACTCATACTTCTATCTTCTATACATTCTACTCTTACAGATGCAATATCCATACATCCAACTTCCATGCCCAATATATTGGAGGTCATAATGTAATCACCCATCCATTTTTTATCACAGAACAAACTATCATAGGTTTATCATATAACCACCTAGGAAAATTCCAATTATCTTTACACAATCATAAGAAATAAAATATTTCAATTTTCAGTATTTCACTCATTATATTTCCTTTGTAGTCATAATAAATTATTTCAAGGTTTTGAATATATTAGTCCATTTCCAAAATCATTTTAAATATGAATATACCCAAAAAATGGAATAAGTGATTTATGTTTCTTCAAAAAATCACAAGTCTAGAAGGGAATTCCAAATATCAAATAATGGTCATGGTGGAAGAGAAATCATAGTTTCCTTATATGTTAAAAAATAAAATTCTTTTCATAATTTGTAACGAAATAAAAATAATCTCTATAAAAATAGACCATTTTAAATCCATTGAATTGAATTAAATTTAAAATAAAAAGGGTTTTTTTATAAAAATTATAATAGAATCTTGGGTATCACCTCAAAATATTCCTCAATGAAAAGAAATTGAGACGAATTCCCTTACCTCATGTTTAATGTTCCACGTTTGTTCTCTATATTCCTTAATAAAAAGAATTTGTTAATTTATACTTTATTCCTATAAATTTAAATTTTATTAAACCTTTTATATCTTTAATAACCATGTTTTAACAATTACATATTTATTAATTTTCACGTCGGATTTTTTTGATTATATTGGATAGATTAGTTCAAAATAAAATTTTTATGATGCCAATAGTCAAAGTGGTCGTAAGAAAAATATCTCTATAACAATATTTATGAAATAATAATTAATTTTAAACATATGTTTTAAACATATACCATTTATGTATGTTTATGAAAAATTACCAACATTATAATCTTAGAGAGGGTAGGTTGTACGTACACATGAGAAACGTTCTCATTTTTCACTGATAATAGTGGAAGGAAGATAATTATTATTTTAGCATCAAATTTTTTTTCTTAATTTTAAAAATATGTCACTAATAATTTAAATATACTTTTATATATAACACTTATGATGTTGGGAGGAAAAACAAATCACATCACTTCGGGGGGTGATAGTTAACACATACACACAAACGACGATATTATTTTTATGTGCATGGAAGTTAAGAAAATAATTGATATATAATTTTATTATAATAACAAATATGACAATAATATCATATAAAAAACACTAATTCCATCATTATATACAGTCTTGAGTGACAGTAATGGAAAATGATTATATCGTTTCGGGGATGTCATAGTTCACACATACGCACGAATGATTAATTATTTCCCCATTTGATGGGAGTGGATATGGATTCATGTGATGATATTAACATAAAAACACACAGTATATTGAGGATACTGAGGATTCTATATCATAATGGTTGAAAAATATTTTGGGGAAATTGAAGAATAAAAAAACAGAAATACTTGATTAAAAATTAGATAGTTTATATCGACGATAACCTTTGAGTAAGACCTTAACAACTGAAATAATGTTTTAATGCATAAAATAATGTGGTTAGGTATTCTATAAAGGTATTTTTACATATATTGCTCACTAAATAAGTTTTTATGTCTGATAAAATGGGAAGAATGCGAGCTGTTGTATATGAATGGGAAGGGGCATTATTAGAATTATTTAAAATATTAAACTAATGTAAATTAATTTTTAATTAAAAATAAGTAAAAACTGTATTATTTAGAAAATATAATTCGTATGAGTAAAAATATAATAATCTAATGGAAATTAAAAATGTTTTAAATAATTTGTTCATCCATATCTTTTGGTTATATCCATTTAAACTCTAACTAATTTATTTAGTAATTTACACATTGAGGGTAAATATAATTATCTTGACAAGCATAAAGTCCAATAAATGTGTAATTTAAGACATTATAGGACTTATGAAAAAATATTTTTCATAATATTTCATTTTTATAAATTTTATAACATTTAATTAAATAGAATATATTTTAAAATACCATTAGTATCAATTTAGATACAATTCATTTAACGACTTCATAAAAAAATCATAAATTCATGATATAGTAAAATAAACATTTTTAACACATAACTAAAATATAAATTTCATCATAAATATTCTTGGATGACCTTTTTTATATCAAATATTATTTATTCTAATATTTTTATTATCATTTATAGGATTTATCCATAAATTAAGAAATTACAACGTCGTCACTACTTCACCATTTAATTTAGTTATTTAATTTATTTAAATTATAAATAAATTACCATGATATAGGTAATAATTTTATATTTATAGTATATATTTATAACTCATGATAACACTTATATAAAAACTTTTTAAAATTTGTATAGTTATAAGAGAGATGATTAGGACATCTCTGTCATTGCTTCAAATAAAATATTATAAATGTCATGAACATTCCCATGTAGCTTCTAAAGGCCATATTTTCGGCCTAATGAATTTCCTTGTCAACACTAACACATCCAATAAACTTTTTATAAATTTTAGGTTCTTTTTATAATTATATTATATTATTTTTAATTTAAATTACCTTATTTACCCTTAATTGTGGTTAAAAAATTTATTATAAAAATTACTATTCATAATGTAAAAAAATAGAACTATTTAAATAATTTGATGATTTTAATACTAATATTGGAATCCATTTTTAAAAATTTAAAAAACATAATTCGCCGAAATAAATAATTAATTAATCTCATTGATGGAATAAGAAAACATGTTTTTAAAGTAAAACATTCAAAATATCACATGGTATTTATATCTAATTTCAATGTGAAATTGATTTCAATGAACTAAAGTATAATATCTTATAATAAATTAATATAGTTATAGTTTAAATCAAATTAAAATTAGAATCCACAAATATAAATAAATTAGACAAAAAAATAATTTTCATATGAAATGCATTAATTTTCAGTATTTATTAAAATATACAATTTATCAGAAAAATACAAAAAAAACCAAATTAAATTTTTATTTCCAAATTCCAAATTAAAAGTTTATTTTTTTATTATAACTTATAAATGTGACAAAATAGATTTAAAATTGGCACAACATCAAATGGTTCAAAACAACCTTTTAAAAAAAATACTTATTTTATTTGTAAAATTAGATTTATTCTTACATCATGTCTATAAATTAGATAAGATAAATGTTAAAAAAACATTTAATATGTTAAATATATATTTAATTAATAAAATATAACAGTAGTGTTTTTATTTTTTATAAATCGCACATGATCACATTTAAATATTTTTTCATAATAACATTTCCATTTATTTTTAAAAAGGTTTTACAGTCATTTATAATTAGTTATTCAAAAAATAATTACATATATATAAAAGTGTAAAATATATTTTCATAATTCATTTAATACTATTATTTTCTTCCATTCTAATGCTCATGTTCTAATAGTAGCATTTAAATATTATTTAGTTGTTCGCTTAAGCACAATGTGGTCAAAACGTACACAAATGTGCATAATGATTCCTCTAAAAACTAGGGATGTTACAAAATAATTAATGATTTTTTTTTCAAAGTTTAAGGTTTATTTTCATCATCAAATTTATTAAGTGATTGATCCTAAATCATTCTCCATCTAATATTACACCCATTGGTGGTACACATCTATTACTGGGGATATGATCCAAGGACACCATTCAGAGTAATTATCTGAATGGTTTATATTTATGATGACCTTATTTTAATGAAAACCTTTTCTTTTCAATGGGTTATATGATGATAAAATGATTATGAATCCCCCCTCTTTTCATTGTTTTATTCTATGAGGATAGGATTATACAACCACTAAATTTTCCCAATGTTATGACATAATGAAATGTTTATGTTACTAATTTTATTTCATAGGTTATGATAAGATGAATTTTTAAGATCTTGTGGAACAAACACACACACACACACCCATATATATATATGTGTGTGTGGTTTTTATTATGTTAAAGGTAAGACCAATATCTCCATCTAATCCATTATTTGATTATTTATATCTCATGGGATAGATATGGATTTAATGAGAAGTAAACCCAGTTTACTAAGGTTGGGTTGGAATGCAGAGTAAACCCATTTCAGTATGATATGGATGGAAAATATAGTAAACATAGTTATATAAGATAGGGATGGAATGGGGAGTGAATTCAATTTATTAGGGGACTTTTTCCACTATGATGGTATTGATAGTAAACATTGATTAATATGGAAATTATTTTCTATGGTATGTATATGCCACCAATTCTATATCATTTTACCATGTTATGATCTCATAGAAAAGGGACATTGATAATCTTATAATTTAGGTATTATGATCTCCAAATATTTATTCTATGACTCAATATTATGATCTTTTATATATAGGGTATAATTTTAAAATATAATTCTCATGTTATATTAAACTTATGTTTTTATTTTTCTCGTGTATCTCCTTTATTTACCCTTATTGAGTATTTAAGGTCACCCTTTCTTATGTATCTTTTTGCCATGTTATGAGGATACATATTATATATGATCTGGATAAAAAGTGTGATGGTTATAAGGAATGTAGATGGAGATGATTTAGCTTTCTCATAGACTCATTTTTAGGTTTCCGTGTTTCCAAAGGTACTTTACTACTACGGTCCTCAAACATTTATTTTTGTAATGTAATTATTATTCACCAAAAGTTATATCATATCTATGTATATTAAGACCATTTCAATAATGTTGGTACCAAATGATAGTTGTATTTAAACATTGGAAATAATGATGAGAAAACCTTAGTGAAATCCTTATGGATATGTTAAAGTAAATGATTAAGGGTGAGTCATTATATAGAAAAATGAATAAGAATTTTGGTAAATGATAGAGTCGGTTGTTTCGTAGTTTATCATTTACATTTAGATTTTCCATGTGGATGTAGATGTTTCATATATGTGCCTAGTAGTAAAAACCTCGAAAACATAATATTGATCTGGACACATTTAGGAACTGGTTCATGAAAACTGGCCTTGTTTCACACCTGGTTTGACACACCAAGGGGATATGATTTCAAAATTATAAAACTCAATAAAAACCGTCATAATGTATTAAAAAATAATATGACTATGAATAACCTAAGATAAACCTAACATGTCATGTATTAAACGAGCTATTATTTAGACATTATTTAACTAATTTTTCAATATTGCGTGGATCCCACTATGATTATTGTTTGTTAAATTATTATTATTGGTTTTAGCTAATTGATGGAACTTAAAATAAATATGTTAATTCTAATTGTGATGTAAAATTCAATTATTTTCCGTCTGAGATCCCAAATTTTAAGGAAGATCAAATAAAAAATCGCATTTCCATGCTCATAAAACATTGACATGACATGAGCCTTGTTGAACATCCAAATGAACAAATGACAGATCAATAATTTGTTATGTATTTCCTTAGGAACTGTCAACTAATATTATATGGGTATTCAAATCAACTAATTTCTGAAAAATTGATAAGTACCGTTAAACATATATTTTCAATTCTCTAGTGAATAGAACATCAAAAATTCATTTTTTCTGCACAATTTAGACTGTGACGCATATCAATAGTGGACTGCAATCAATGATATGAGGAAATATTATGAAATTTCATCCATTGGTTGGGATGATTTCAAGAACCAATTTTCTAATAATTACATTTCTCATCTTCTTTGTACGAATATGGATAATGATATCCCAAATATAAAGTGGAAGGATGAGTAATTTTTTCACACTTATAAGGAAAAATTTAAAATACATACTAGGTGAACTGTTAGTATTATCATCCAAATGTAAAGAATGTTTGATTGTATCATCATAATATTAAAACCAAGTATTTGAAGGTAATTATACCTAAGAGACATCACTAGGTATGAATATATTGTTTTATGGGATATAAATGGGGAAATAGAGGATATAGTTATGTATCAATATCATGGTTTTAACAAGAAAAGTATAATAGACTTTGAAAGAATAATAAGAACCATAGAGTGAATAAAATGATATTTCTTTTATACTCATGTTAAGGGATGAATCAAGGATTAAATTGTCTTAGGGGACCTAGAAAATATTTCAATTGTAAAAGGGAATTTCATTGGGAAATTGATTGCCAATGCGATTGGAATATGTTAATAAATGAAGAAAATAAGTAGAAAGATTCTCAAAATTCACCTCCCACACTTCAATTCATTGAGTATAAGGAGAATTTATATTATGTTAATAGTTCCCAAAAACAAGGATTAATAATGAAGATCGACATCAATAACATACTAGTCAAAGGGAAAAGGGAAATCTCATTTGATCACTATTTCTGACAATGGGTGAGATTAAAATATGGTGAAAGGTATACTAATCATCCACACTAGAAATTATATTATCTAATTGGAGTGTGTATATACCCATTATATCATATATAAAGAATTATTAATGTTAATCGGTATTCCACCAAAATTAATATATGTGTAATTGAATGTGAAAACACTTAATGATATGATGATCACTTTTAATGTGTATGAACCTATATAGTTGACTTTGGTAGTAATGTTCTTCCTAAAAATCAATTCATTCTTTCTCTAGTTGGATTTTATGAAATTATAGAGATGGATTAGATTTATTAAATAAAATCCCACATGAATTGTTGGGGAAAGGATTTCCAATTTGATATTTCTAAACAACCTATGACCATATATAAATGTTATAATATTGATGAACATAAGGATAATATTAAATTATTTTTAGGTCTCTTAAATCCCAACTATAATGTGTTTTTATCTCAAATGGTTTGGGGGAACTTGACTTTTGTGATATGCCTTTTTTTTTTGAAAATTATCTGATGTTTCTTTTATTTAATATATACAATCCTTCCATAAAAATGAGAAGTTTATTTATCAATATTACACATACCCGACGCCACACCAATTTCAAATAATCGCTATAAAATGCCTCGAATTGAGTTGGATGAATTAATAAAAAAACTCTAGAAAAACCCTGATAAGGGATTCATTTGTGCAATTTTTTCACCTTGGGGTGCACTCATTCCATTTTTGAAAAATAAATATGAATCAATGAGACTCATGAATGATTAACTCATGTTTAATATGATAAAAATTAAAAATTGGTATCATATTATCCATATTGGTGATGTGTTTAGTCAACTGTACCTAGATCAATACTTTTACACGATTGACCTTTGTTATGGATATCTACAACTGAGGGTAAATGAGGGCATCCCCAATAATGAATTCTGTAAAAGGTATGAAACTATAAATATATAATTATTCCATTTGGTTGTTCTAATTTCTCTTTTAGCATCATGTAATTGATGAATTTATTCTTTAGATATTAACTTGATCAGTTTCTCATAGTCTTAATTAATGATATTATTATCTATTCAAAGATAAAGTAAGAGAATGCAGATCACATGAAAATTGTAATAAAAATAGTAACGATGAATAATATGTTTAAAAATTTTATAATGAGTAAATTTTGTCTTAAATGGTTTCATTTTTTGTTCATATATTCTAAAAAGATGTTATATCTGTAGATCTATCAAATACGGAGGATATATAATATTGGACTAGGCCAACTATGGTGACTACAATCTATAGTTATCTTGGGGTCGCTTGATATTATTGAAATTTTATGGAAAATTTATCATGAATATAAAAACCACTCACCCAATAACAAATAATTGAACTATGTTCCGCTGGATAGATGAATGTGAGTGAAATTTTAAGGAATTAGAGGGAATTTATTCAGCAAACCAAGAGTTACATTTCCTTATATTAAGGAGGGTTTGTTAATCAGTAGTGATGAATCCAAAAATTTATTATGTTCTGTTCTTATGAATAATGACATTTTTATATCTAATGTATCATGATATTTTATGATTTATGAAAATAAATAACCCATCTAAAGATTTGGGGTTTTCTGTAGTAATTTTTTCATTAAATATATTGAGGAATTATATTTATGGATAAATGTGGTATATATATATGTTGATCATAAAAAGTTAAAGTATATATTCACACATATGGATTTAAACATTCATTTGATAAGATGGTGAGAGATGATTAATGATCATGACTACAGAATACATTATAACCATAGGAAAGAGAACAAAGTGGAAAATGCTTTTGGTTGAAATGATCATGCTATCATATACGTGATAAGGATAAACAAAGATAAAATATTTATTGATTTGAAAAGGATGGATATGGAAATCTTTATGGATAGTAAATAATCTTATATTTCCTAATTTAATTCATAACCATATATCCATATAAATGTTGACGTTGTATGAGAGGAGGATATAGAGTTACAAAAAAAGGTAAAAATGTTTGTCAGTTTAACCTCAATCATGATAGACTGATAAGGTTCATGAACAATGTATGTGTTTCTTCCATAATAGATGTGAAGAATTATTTTTTTAATGAAGATCATACTTTTCCATTCTCTATTCATCCTTCATGTATGAATATTTGTATGTATTTGAACATTACCTCTAGTGGGATCTATTTGAGATCAATATCAAATATTTTTTTATCTTAGTGCCTGGTATGTCAAAAAAATTTGATTTAGAGGAAAAAGTATAATGTGATGATTAATCTATTACCCAAACCATAATAAAAATGAAAAAACATAATAATGGTTTCTGTTTTTATACTCCCTCAAATGATTAAAGGTAATAATATATGAGAGAATACATCTCCCTGCATTACTAAGTATTCTATCTTCTTCTACCAGAGAATACATCTCTCTGTATCATATTTCCAATATATAAATTAATTTCATTCAAAGTTTACATGGATAACCACATATAATTCTATCCAATCTTAATCTGAGTTTTAGAACAATATTTTGGGGATTTCTTTAAAATTCATTGGAAATGTACCTGAGTTTCATCATTGTATATCATCCTCAAATAAATGGTCAATATGAAAGAAAAATTAATCCCATAGAGGATATGTTCAGATCTTATTCATTCTATTTAAAAGGTTGTTGGGATCAACACCTTCCTTAAATTGTTTTATAGAAAAATAGAATTCACTCAGGCATTTATGTGGAATCATATATGTCCCACTATAGATATAAATTTACAACTCCATTATACAAAAATGAAGTTTGGGAATAAAGGCTATTTGGACCTAATAAATCTAAAGAAATGATATATATGGTTAAAAACATTTTTCAACTCATCAAGGAATCATAGGGATGGTAGAAAATTATTTTGATAATCATTATTGTTAACTATAATATAAAGTTTGTAACAAGGTGTTTCTATTAATTTCTCTATGGAAGAAGTTTATGAGATTTAGGGGAAAAGGAATAATAAGCCCAATGTATATTCATCCCATAAATTTTTTTGATCATATTTAGAATGTATTCTATCACTTGGTTCTTTAATAGAACCTCTCTCAAGTCAATGATGTGTTCCATGTATCTTGCCTGAGGAATTACATACCTGATCCATCACATGTACTGAACACATAGGTTATTCCACTAGAGCAAGATCTTTCTTATAAGGAACAACTAGTTGAAATACTAGATTATATAGAGATTTTTAACAAAATCTGACTAATCACCTAGTCCATGTTATTGTGGATTAAAAACCAATTTTAGGATTTTATGTGGGAACTTGAGTATATGATGAGGTATAAGTATCCACATTTTTTGAATCAAAGTGTCGAAATTCGAGGGTGAAATTAATTTTAAGTGGAGCAGAATGTAACACCCTAAGTATTCATTATTTTTTATTGATTTAAATTTAATTTATATATTAATTTAAAGAAAACCTAATGTAAATCTTCTTATACATGCAACATTGTCTTATCCTGTGTTACACCCAATATAGAGTTTTAAAAAAACAATGATATATTATTAACATAGTTATTTAAATGTAACCATTATAACCTATAAATTAAACATAGTGATTTAATTTATAGTGAATAATTTCTAAATTTTAATTATAAATTTTTTTGATAAAGAAAAAAAATTTATACTAAAATACATATTTTTGGGTAAAGTCTTTATATGTTTCAAAAATACTATTTTCACGGTAAAAGTATTTTTTATGTCTTTTTGTGAACAATATTAAAATTAAATTTTTAATAACTATAAAAAAATTTAATATGTTAAAATAATCTTTATTTTTTAATTCATTATGTAAAAATTGTATTGGGGTAAATTTTTGGGGTTTTTTTAAAAACTTTCATTTCTGCTGAATAGTTAGAAATCTCCAATGTTAAATAAAAAAAACTCATTCATAATTTTTTTTATAATTTTATATTATAATTCAAATTGTTTTTAATTTTAAATTATTTTTATTATAAATCCATTAATTCAATATGGGTAACTATAATCAATTACATATAGAAATATGATGTAAAAATATTGTAAACTTTCGATCATTTTTTGCATTAAATAAATGTTTACACGTCATCTAAGGAATTAACATTAAATTATTTCTTTCCAATTATATATGTTGACTTTTTTTAAAAATGTATTACATATTTGGAATCATAATAATTTATAATTTCAAATAATAATAACTTAATTTATGGACAAAATAAATAGAGAATGCAATAAAAACTACTTTCTGTTTTTAATGTAAAATTTGATTTACCAGGGGTTAAACCAAAATGATAAAGTTTAAAAAACCTATATACTTGTCTAGAAACACCTCTTTAAAAATATTTCTGAAATTTCTACTCTATGATCTATAATTTCATATTGTTTACCATTGGAGCATGAAAATCATGGGATCACTCAATTATTTTCAAAAATACCAAGGGTGAAAATTTCCCCACTCATAAAATGCCAGCCCTCTCCCCACTTCTTCAAACCTCTTTGGATAATCCTAACTCATCAAAAATAACTTCACAAATTGTCTCTACACATCATATTACCCTTTCTCTCATATGTTATTCCTATGAAGTATTTTAGTGAAATGATATGGATGATACCTGAAGAAGAGATAATGTTCATGTGAGGGTCTTTGTTGTATTTCATCCCCCAACCCCATGAATTGTTTTTATATAATTGATGCATAATAAACTCATTATAATCAATATAATTATTTTTATGTTAATTTATTTATATACAACCAATTCCACATCCATTAAATGGGTTATGAAGTCATCGTTCGTGGGTTTGGTGGAATGCTACCTCGTGAACCAATTTCCTTAATTTTTTCGTTACAACCCCTCAACGATGTTATTACTGAAAGATTTATTTATTATATACAATATATGTATTTTATTTATGATTTTATTATGATTCATTAAATTTTATCAATCAAATTCTTAATTTTCCATTTTTAGGGAATATGATAACGTCGTTCGTGTGTATGGTGGACTACCACCTTGAAAAGTGACATGATTCATTCAGTCTTTACATGGAATTTATTAAGGATTCGAATAATTAATATTTAAAATATTTCTGAAATAAATATTATTCTTTACTAACCACTTATATAACTTAATTTTAATTCTTTTAAACAAATATGATAAAAAATGTGTTCATGTGTACGTATGGCCTATCGTCTCCATGAACGATGTATTTCATTTCATATATATAAATATTATAAATTACTATAAATAAATATATACTTAATATATACGATATTTATATCATTTTTAACATTCATAATCTTATGTTAAAATTATCAATTCAAGAGGAGAAAAATTATAACAAATGAAAACATATATAAAAAATCATTTATTACCTGAAACATAACATTAACATTGAACTATTAATAAATATGTATCAAACAGGTTATAAAAATCATATATGGGGTGATATATATTATAATATAGTTCATGAATATATTTATAATAAACTTATATTTATTATAAATATAAGGACCCATCCTTAAACCTTACTTAATCTTGAGTTATTACAATATTACACATTGAGGATCTTTTCAGGTTTAGAGTTTTAGAGAATTTGATCATGAAACTTGCATTACATTCCACATTTAAACAAAGTGGTTACATAAAAGACAGTATTCATTCTTCCCATCAACGGGAACATATTTAAAATATAACACGGATTCTTTCTTGACACATACTTGACACTATCATCACATCATGTACCTTTCCCTTGACCTGTGAAAAACATTTCAAAAACCTGGGATGAGCATAAAAAGCTCAGTAAGAGTTATAAAAATATATAAAGGAAACATGTGTTCATATATACATTAGAATGAAATCACGCTTTACCCATAAAACATAGGCATATAAAATCATGAATATATCATAGAATACATAAGACATAAAGGTAACTTGAGGCATTCATAACATTCCTACATAGGGAGTAACCCTCTTGGTTACGTTTGGAATACCCATCACAGTATATTCCCTAAATCTCTTCGGAGAAACCTTAACGTTTCACTCCTTTGCGTTACCCAATGCATTGGAGAGCTATATCAGGCTCACGCGCCATTAGTTTATCACGAAACCACCCGTTTTCCTAATAGTTCCCAAGAACCATTACATAAATGTATCACATAAAACATGCATAAAGGAAACATAACATTTCCACATTTCAATCACAATATAACATTTTAGTATATTGAAATAATGAATATATTCAAAAAGAAACCATTTCCAAAACCATTTAAAACATTTAATAAATATATTTTTGAATAAAAGTGTCCCATACCACCTTGAAGCTTAAAATTTTAAACCATTAATATCCATATAAATAAATCCTTAAAACCATTTTTAAAACATGGATATTAATAAGAACAAATAATTAAAACATTTAAAACGATATTTTGGTTAAAGGGGTTTTACCAAAATTAGAGACACTTGAATACAATAATTGAGGAATAACATTTAGTCAGAACTTTATAATATAATGATAATAAATGTATTCATGATATAATACTCCAAAGGACAGTATATACACCATATAAGATTGAATTGGTGCATAACAACAATGAACCCTCAATAGAAATGTCAAATGTATTGAAATCGCTTATAAAGAAGGTATCCTTAAATTAAGGACAAATCAATCTCAAAAATATGTGTGACAAATATAAATACACCCAATATAAGTGGATATTAAGTGTAAAACAATAAAAGGTCATTCACACATATTCAATGGATGGCATATTCAATGACTACATGTTGAACCCAAAGAAATCGAAATTGGGTTAAAAAGTTCCCTTGACAGCCTAACGGCATCACATCAAAAAGAGTTGATGAGAGATAAAAAGAGTATCTCATCACATGGACATAAAATTTACATCAATAAGGATATATGAGAACATATCCCAACATAACAATATATAAATTAAAAGACCCAACAAAAGAAGTCTTTTAAAAAAGAGGAGGGTGAAAGGTTCCCATACCGACTTGGGTATCTTTCAAAACATACACCCCGTGAAAGAAGGACAATAGATCATTCATGTAAATACTCATAAATGAAAATATATTACACAAAGAGTGGAATAATGGGCAGCACATACGCCACTCAATGGAATTTGTGGCAAATGTAGCATAAATCTCACGGGAATAAAAGTGAGATGAAAAATACCTTACGAAAACTCGGCAGCCTAACAGCGCCACATAAAACTTCCGAATATAGATTGATGAGATCAAATAGGGTATCCCATCACATTAAAATAAAATTTACAGCAAGAGGAATATAAAAGAACATCCCCCAACATTACAAAGAGGAGCATAAAGAAGTGACATAAAGGAGAGTACTTAAAAAGAAAGAGAGAGATTAGATCTCTTACGAAAGTTCGGCAGCCTAACGGTGCCACTCAAAACTTCCAAAATGGATTGATGAGAGGGAATAGGGTCTCTCATCACCTTGAAGCTTAAAATTTTACAGTAAGTGTAATATAAAATATCATACCAATAACAAGAAATATGAGCTTTAAAAGGAATGACATGAAAGTGTGTACTTAAAAAGAAAGAGATGAGTAGGATCCCTTACCTCGGGTCCGACTTGACTCGATTGTTCTTTAATCTCCTGAATAATAAACATGAGTTAATTTCTACTTCCTTAAGAAACATTCTCAAGTTAATTATTCCTTTTATATCACTTATTACCATGTCATAAACATTTTGTAATCATTTATGTTAATAATATTTGTTTTGCCGATATTTGGTTCTTATGTCGAAAGTGGACTTCTTACAATTACTTGTTGTTCGTGTGGACAAATGTTTATTATATCAAGAATTGTATTCATGATGTAGATATCATATATTTCATATATATCCAGTACATGCATACATTTATAAAATTACATAATCATTTATAGGTAAGAAATGAAATGCACCGTTCATGGAGACGGTAAGCCGTACGTACGCATGAACGCTACTTTCATTTCTATATCGTATTGTATAGAATGGAATAATAATGATATAAAGGTATATTATAATTCCATTATAATATCATATATAATATCATAGTTCCATCTTTTATACGTCCCACATATGTTATTTAACGAATCAAATCACTTTGAGGGGGCGTTAATCCGCACTTCCTTAAATAAAGATATCGCGTATACCTATAATGGAAGCCATAAAGGTAAGACACAAATGAAAAATACAGAAGAATAAGTAAAACATAAACATATTATATATCATATATAAAAACAGTGACATCATAATGGACACCTCTGAAGGTGTTAAATTAGTATTGAACAATCATCGTTTCGGGAGGCAGAATTTCGCCATCCACAGAAACCATATGTTCTTTAACCATTTGATGTAGTTGTGTGAGAGTGTAGCTCTAATAAATCTTATAACAACATCCTAAAATATTGAAGATACTGGTGTTGTTACAAAAAAAGTAAATAAAAAGTGTTTAGGGGGTTGGAGAAGCAATATAAAACAAAAGAACATGAGAGAATGAATTACCTTTAAAAGTGCAACTCCTTTTGATTTGAGCTTAAAGGATTCCTTTGAAAGGATTATTCCCAAAAGGAATCCTCTAGAATGAGTAGAGGGGTGTGGAGAGAGTAAATGGGCAGGGGTTTCTCGAGCCAAAGGCTTGAATAGTGTGTGAAATGAGGTAGAGGTGGGGCCGTTTTATAAGAGGAGAGGAGGGGCACTTTTGGAAAGTAAGAAATATTACTTTATTTGAAAATGTGTTTCGGTTTTAAAAGGTCCCACATTGATATAATTCGTGGATAAGGTGTTAAGGGTTCGAAATCCACCCATCCAATAAATTTTGGACATGTTTAGTTCATAGATTTTACATTATCTTTCCATTTTATTTTAATCGTTAAATAATGACGTCATCGCTGCATCATTATGATGTCATAAATAATTTAATTTATTTAGTGTCTAAAAATTATAAAAAAAACTATGATGTAGGAAATTGTTTTATATTTCCAATGAATATTTATAATCAAAAATCTGATCTTTATAACCCCAAGTAAAAATTGTTTTCATAAAACATTTTATGTTTGTGTCATTTTTACTTTTACATTAAATAAAAAGTTATTTATGTCATTTCCCAACCAATGTGGCTCCATGGGGACCCAAAGTTGACCCATGGCTTTTCTTGGTCGGACATGACACAACCAATGAGGGTAGGACATGTGTCAAGCTCATCTTATTTTATTAAAGCATTACTTTTACCTTAAACTACACTAATTACCACTAATCGCGATTAAAAACTTAATAAGTTACTATTCACCAAAAAATTATTTTTATCCCATTGAACCACATTTTACTTCTTAATGACAACCATGTATGTCGGATTTTTGAAATTCAAAACACAAAGATGGCAAAATTTAATTTAAACGGAAAAATCAGTTTTTATAAGTACCACTTAGTGGTTTCACTATTCATCAAAAATTGATGTTTTTCAGAAAAATCCCAAAAATTCACCATAAGCTATATTTGATATTCAGAATTCAAAAATGAAGTCTATTTTACAAAATTCAAAACATATAAGTAAGATTAATTAATTTAAAAATTAATTCCCACTTTCAAAGCAAATAGCGTCTTTTTATGAAACAATAAGTATCAAAAGATTGACACTAATTTAAGTCCAATTTCAAAGTGAAATTGATTCCAATGACAACCATTGGATTAAATGGTAAAAATATATTATAATTCCACTTCAAAACCAATTCAAAATATAATCTAATCATATAAATAAATTAGATTAAAAAGATGTTTTGAATTAAAATACAACATTTTACACTATTCATTAAAAAAAGAACTTTATCGGAAAGATACCAAAAATTTACACAAAGTAAATTTTGATGTCCCGATTCATAATAAGAGTTTTATTTAGTCCAAAATAATGTTTAAGAGTGAACAAAACTATATTTAATGATGGTTCAACATCAAAAGGTGATAAGTGAACCTTTAGTGAAAACTAGGGCATATACGCCTAAAATTGAATTCTTTCCGTATTTTAAGCCTTTATCTTTTTTGGATTAATGTAAAAACATTTAAAAACATATATAATCATATTTTAGTTATTTCTATCCATTCCCACCAACACAACGGCTACATGTTAACTAACTTTTAAAATAATATTATTTTATTATTAGAGTGCAATGTAAGATTCCCAAGAAACTCGTTGTTGCGTATTGGGTACGCCATCGAGCATAGCATCCCCTTTAAAGCAATATTAATGTTTGATTCACAAATATGGGTAAATATAAAGATGTCATGTTCTTTATTTACCTGGGGTGTTACATCCTTCCCCCCTTTTGGGAATTTCATCCTCGCAATTTTAAAATTTGTCTTGGAAACATTCTTGAAAGTCCCACATCGGAACAAGAGTTGGTAAAACAATCACTTTAAAATAAATAAAGATAAGTACAAAGGTCACCCGAGTTAACCCATAATAGGATTCCGTGTAGGAAAACATGGACATGGATGAAAGAGCAAAGGGTCATGTTCTGATGGAGAGTCATAGAAAACATGTTTAAGATAAAGTTAACCATGAGAAAATCACAAACTTGTGATGGGTTAAACGGTATTCGATTCCCCAGTAGGAAAAGTTAATAGACAACATTTTTCTTTTAAGCTACTTTTTATTGAGAAATTTATTCATAAGGAAACATAATCACTTGTCATGTTGACTTTCAACTTTTACTAGATTCCTTAATCAAACTCATATTTGTTTCCAAAAGACGAGTATTTAGGGAGACTTGTTCACATTAAGAGTATTATAATCAACTTCTAGAGAATCACCTAATCCACAAAAGAGAACTATACAATTTCCATGTCTTCAAACCTTAACCAAAACTAAAACCAAAAACGTTACTACAAGATCAGATAATCCAGAAAAAGATAACCCTTTAAAAAGAAAATCTATGCTTAATCTCCAAAATTTGTCCAACAAAACCCAAAGTTCAACCAAGACCATTAGATAAACAATTTGTCCATAAAATCCTTCATAGTAAACCAAACTAAGATTGAAACCCAAATATTTGAAGGATTTAGTCACATAGTCTTCCAAGTTAAATCGTAACATTTATCTCCAAATAACATCAGTCGCTCCTAAAGCCTCGCATTGAAAAGTAATTATCCTAATCACATATCCTCCATGACAGGTTAATCATTTTCATAAATAACCCAAAATCAACTTACTATTAATTCATAAAATCATATAACTACAAATAATCGGTCAAACTAACCAGGGACTTCACGTAGTCCAGTGGTAGGCGATAAATACCAGTCACACTTTGGTTGTGGGTTCGATTCCCGCAGCTTTGTCCGATGCAACGGGTTGTCACACAGTCTACGTGTTGTCCTTTTTCCAAAACTATATAATTCTTAAAACATTCCCCAAAATGAGATAAAATCTTCAAAGATGATCATAACATATTTTAACCTCAAGTTTATCTCATGCCTTTCATTTTCCATCATAACATATAATAACCCATAATTACCTCAAAAGTAAGGATCATATAAACCCAAATGGTTCTTTATAACTATGTCCACAAAAGAAAATATAACTATTCCTTGAATAAAATTTGCCTATATTAAACATCTGGGTTACACATAATATAAAAAGTCTTCTAATGTAACCCCATCATCAAAAGAGACTTAATACTCTTAATAATTTCACCATAACTCTTGAAGCCCTTATATGTTGACATCCTACTCATTCAACATTCTTCATGATCCATTATCCATTCCTTTCCAACTTATTCCGAAATACCTCTTTCCTACAAACAAAATCATGAATCATATCCTAAGATTCCAAAAAAGGAAAACAATAGTCATGAAATAGTACATACCATTGATTGGTCATTGTCAGTTTCTTCATCCTCAATCGGAATGGCATTAGGTATTTGTAAACGAATATTGGTACGCTCTTGGTGATCCCATTCACGAAACTTCTTCATAGGACATGTGTTTACATAATGATCATGCACACCACATTTAAAACATTCAATTGATCCCTCAGAAAGAACTTCTTTCCCTTTCCTCGAGTCAACTGGATGCTTCCTTTTTCCATTGTAGGTTCTTGCTTTATGACCCTCATTTCCACATCTATAGCATATTTCTGTCCCTTTGAAACATTTTCCTAGGTGTTTCTTTCCACATCTTTGACACATAGGTTTTTGAACACACATACCTTTATGATTATTACCTGTACTTCCGTAGGGATTTTTTTCTTGCATATATGATGCCTTAGAGAAATCTTTAAGGTTTAGGTGGTCAATCATGACTCCAGATAGTTGGTTGAGGATAATCACAAGAGTTCTCATTGCAGCTCCAATATCATTCAGTTGCTTTCTCAAAAAACTGTCACAGTTTCCTTCACATCCACTATTACTTTGGTGCCTGCTAGATCCAGCCATTTACTAAAACCAAAAAGGACAATGTGAGTATATCAACAAAACCATCATGTACTAATGAGGAAGATAAACACTAATATACACTTACTCATTCACTTTATCTAAAACTAGGACTCTTTCTGAAATCCTAACCATTATGGTAATTCCACTTATGCTTAAAGAATACCCTAACCTCTAAAGTTATCTAAACCGACCTTTGATACCAACTATAAGGCCCCATCCTTAAAACCTTACTTAATCATGAGTTATTATAAGATTACACATTGAGGATCTTTTCAGGTTTAGTGTTTTAGAGAATTAGATCATGAAACATTCATTACATTCCACATTTAAACAATGTGGTTACATAAAAGATAGAATTCATTCTTCCCATCAACGAGAACATATTTAAAATATAACACAGATTCTTTCTTGACACATCCTTGACACTATCATCACATCATGTACCTTTCCCTTGACCTGTGAAAAACATTTCAAAAACTTGGGATGAGCATAAAAAGCTCAGTAAGAGTTATAAAAGTATGGAAAGGAAACATGAGTTCATATATACATTAGAATGAAATCACTCTTTACCCATAAAACATAGGCATATCAAATCATGAATAAATCATAGAAAACATAAGACATAAAGGTAACCTGAGACATTCATAACATTCTTACATAGGGAGTAACCCTCTTGGTTACATTTGGAATACCCATCACAGTATATTCTCTAAATCTCTTCGGAGAAACCTTAATGTTTCACTCCTTCGCGTTACCCAATGCATTGGAGAGCTATATTGGGCTCACCCGCCCTTAGTTTATCACGGAACCACCCATTTTCATAACAATGCCCAAGAACCGTAACATAAATGTATCACATAAAACATGCATAAAGGAAACATAACATTTCCACATTTCAATCACAAAATAACATTTTAGTATATTGAAATAATTAATACATTAAAAAAGAAACCATTTCCAAAACCATTTAAAACATTTAATAAAGATATTTTTGAATCAAAGTGTCTCATACAACCTTGAAGCTTAAAATTTTAAACCATTAATATCCATATAAATAAATCCTTAAAACCATTTTGAAAACATGTATATTAATAAGAACAAATAATTAAAACATTTAAAACGATATTTTGGTTAAAGGGGTTTTACCAAAATTAGAGACACTTGAATACAATAATTGAGGAATAACATTTAGTCAGAACTTTATAATATCATGAGAATAAATGGATTCATAATATAATACTCCCAAGGATAGTATATACACCATATAAGAGTGAATTGGTGCATAACAACAATGAACCCTCAATAGAAATGTCAAATGTGTTGAAATCCCTTATAAAGAATGTATCCTTAAATTAAGGAAAATCAATCTCAAAAATATGTGTGACAAATATAAATACACCCAATATAAGTGGATATTATGTGTAAAACAATAAAAGTTCATTCACACATTTTCAATGGATGACATATTCAATGACTACATGTTGAACCCAAAGAAATCGAAATTGGGTTAAAAAGTTCCCTTGACAGCCTAACGGCATCACATCAAAAAGAGTTGATGAGAGATAAAAAGAGTATCTCGTCACTTTTACATAAAATTTACATCAATAAGGATATATGAGAACATATCCCAACACAACAATATGTAAATTAAAAGACCCAACAAAAGAAGTCTTTTAAAAAAGAGGAGGGTGAAAGGTTCCCTTACCGACTTGGGTATCTTTCAAAACATACACCCCATGAAAGAAGGACAATAGATCATTGATGTAAATACTCATAAATGAAAGTATATTACAAAAAGAGTGGAATAATGGGCAGCACATACACCACTCAATGGAATTTGTGGCAAATGTAGCATAAATCTCACGGGAATAAAAGTGAGATGAAAAATCCCTTACGAAAACTCCGCAGCCTAACGACGCCACATAAAACTTCCGAATATGGATTGATGATATAAAATAGGGTATCCCATAACATTACAATAAAATTTACAGAAAGAGGAATATAAAATAACATCCCCCAACATTACAAAGAGGATCTTAAAAGAAGTGACATAAAGGAGAGTATTTAAAAAGAAAGAGAGAGGTTAGATCTCTTACGAAAGTTCGGCAGCCTAACGGCGCCACTCAAAACTTCCAAAATGGATTGATGAGAGAGAATAGTGTCTCTCATCACATGAACATAAAAATTACAGTAAGTGTAATATAAAGTATCATCCCAATAACAAGAAAGATGATCTTTAAAAGGAATGACATAAAAGTGTGTACTTAAAAAGAAAGAGAGGAGTAGGATCCCTTACCTCGGTTCCGACATGACTCGATCGTTCTTTAATCTCATGAATAATAAACATGAGTTAATTTCTACTTCCTTAAAAACCTTTTTCAATTTCATTAATCCTTTTATAGAACTTATTACCATGTCATAAACATTATGTAATAATTTAAGTTAATAATATTTGTTTTGCCGATATTTGGTTCTTAAGTCGAAAGTGGACTTCTTAAAATTACATGTTGTTCGTGTGGACAAATGTTTATTATATCCAGAATTGTATTCATGATGTATATATCATATATTTCATATATATCTAGTACATTCATGCATTTATAACATTACATAATCATTTATAGGTAAGAAATGAAATGGACCGTTCATGGAGACGGTAAGCCGTACGTACGCATGAGCGCTACTTTCATTTCTATTTCGTATTGTATAGAATGGAATAATAATGATATAAAGGTATATTATAATTCCAGTATAATATCATATATAATATCATAGTTCCATCCTTTATACGTCCCACATATGGTATTTAATAAATCAAATCACTTGGAGGGGGCGGTAGTCCGCACTTCCTTAAATAAAGATATCGCGTATACCCATAATGGAAGCCATAAAGGTAAGACACAAATGAAAAATACAGAAGCATAAGTAAAACATAAACATATTATATATCATATATAAAAACAGTGACATAAAAATGGCCACCTTTGAAGGTCTTAAATGAGTATTGAACAATCATCGTTTCGGGAGGCAGAATTTCGCCATCCACAGAAACCGTATGTTATTTAACCATTTGATGTAGTTGTGTTAGAGTGTAGCTCTAATAAATCTTATAAAAACATCCTAGTATATTTAAGATACTGGTGTTGTTACAAAATAAGTAAATAAAAAGAGTTTAGGGGGTTGGAGAAGCAATATAAATCAAAAAAACATGAGAGAATGAATTACCTTTAAAAGTGCAACTCCTTTTGATTTGAGCCTCAAGGCTTTCTTTGAAAGGATTCTGCCCAAAGAGAATCCTCTAGGATGAGGAGAGGGATGTGGAGAGAGTAAATGGTCAGGTTTTTCCTGATCCAAAGGCTTCAGGAGTGTGTGAAATGAGGTAGAGGTGGGGGCCTTTTATAAGAGGAGAGGCGGGGCACTTTTGGAAAGTAAGAAATATAACTTTATTTGAAAATGTGTTTCGGTTTTACAAGGTCCCACATTGATATAATTCATGGATAAGTTGTTGAGGGTTCTCAATCAACCCATCCAATATGTTTTGGACATTTGTAGTGCATATATTTTACATTATCTTTCCATATTATTTTAATCGTTAAATAATGACGTCATCGCTGCATCATTATGATGTCATAAATAATTTAATTTATTTAGTGTCTAAAAATTATAAAAAAAATACTATGATGTAGGAAAGATTTTAAGATTTCCAATGACTATTTATAAACAAAAATCTGATCTTTATAACCCCATGTAAAAATTGTTTTCATAAAACATATTATGTTTGTGTCATTTTTACTTTTACATTAAATAAAAAGTTATTTATGTAATTTCCCAACCAAAGTGGCTCCATGGAGTCCCCAAGATGACCCATGGCTTGTCTTGGTCGGCCATAACACAACCAATGAGGGTATGACATGTGTCAAGCTCATCTTATTTTATTAAAGCATTACTTTTACCTTAAACTACACTAATTACCACTAATCGCGATTAAAAACTTAATAAGTTACTATTCACAAAAAATTTATTTTTATCACATTGAACCACATTTTACTTCTTAATGACAACAATTTATGTTGGATTTTTGAAATTCAAAACACAATGATGGAAAATTTTCATTTAAACGGAAAAATCTGTTTTTATAAGTACCACTTAGTGGTTTCACTATTCATCAAAAATTGAAGTTTCTCAGAAAAATCCCAAACATTCACCATAAGCTATATTTGATATTCCGAATTCAAAAATGAAGTCTGTTTTAAAAAATTCAAAACATATAAGTCAGATTAATTAATTTAATAATTAATTCCCGTTGTCAAAGCAAATAGCGTGTTTTTATGAAACAATAAGTATCAAAACATTGACACTAGTTTATGTCCAATTTCAAAGTGAAATTGATTCCAATGACCACCATTGTATTAAATGGTAAAAATATATTATAATTCCACCTCAAAACCAATTCAAAATATAATCTAATCATATAAATAAATTAGATTAAAAAGAGGTTTCGAATCAAAATACAACATTTTACACTATTCATTAAAAAAAGAACTTTATCGGAAAGATACCAAAAATTTGCACAAAGTAAATTTTGATGTCCCGATTCATAATAAGAGTTTTATTTATTCCAAAAGAATGATTAAGAGTGAACAAAACTATATTTAATGATGGTTCAACATCAAAAGGTGATAAGTGAACCTTTAGTGAAAACTAGGGCATATACGCCTAAAATTGAATTCTTTTCGTATTTTAAGCCTTTATCTTTTATTGGATAAATGTAAAAACATTTAAAAACATATATAATCATATTTTAGTTATTTCTATCCATTCCCGCCAACACAACGGCTACATGTTAACTACCATTTAAAATAATATTATTTTATTATTAGAGTGCAATGTAAGATTCCCAAAAAACTCGTTGTTGCGTATTGGGTACGCCATCGAGCATAGCATCCCCTTTAAAGTAATATTAATGTTTGATTCACAAATATTGGCGAATATAAATATGTCATATTATTTATTTACCTGGGGTGTTACAATAAAGGTGGTTTGTCCATGTACAACGGATGTCAAGACAAAAGGTAAGGGATTTTTGTCTTAATTTTCCATCTTTTAGACATGCATTTTGTTGTGTGCCTACATTTTTACACGAAGTCGATGCAAAAAAACGTTAAAGTGTAATTACACTATTTGAATCATTATAATTAAATTTTTTTTTCCATTTTATATTATTTTTTCATGGGGATTATGATTAAATGTTACAAAAGTGGTCAAAATTTCATGTTACAGTCACATCATTTATCAGGATTATTTTTCATTAAGACTACAATGTTAAAATTTTATATTATACATATCCTTAATTCTAAGTAATTTTATTCTCCTCTATTTATTCCTGATATAATCACATAAGGAATCTTTATTTTAACATGTTCGGAATGAAAAAAATTTAAATTTCATGAACAACCATTAAATGAATGATTACTTTATATTTGTACTGTTCATTTTCAAAAAAAAATGCTTTCAAAATTTTCTATGTTTTTAAAATACATCATCCAAGAGGAAAATATATCCTCATAAATTAATTTTTTAAATGATTTATCAAATTAATTATCCATATATGAGTATGGCATCTGATAATATAAAAATATTGTGGGAGAAGAAGGTCAGTGATTGGGTTGGGTTGTCTTTTGTAGTGGTGATGACCTCATCAGTTATGATCTGATGATGTTATGGTCTAAAAAGTTCAGTGATGGGTGATTTTTTGCATGAATGTGTCTCCCATGATGGCACAACAACATTGTTATACTAGTGAAAAAATAATTCATAAATATCTACAATACAGGTCCATGGAGATTAATTGTGAAAGTCCCATCTTTACAGTGCTACCATATTAGATGAATGACAGGGTATGCAATCTTCCATCGGGACCAGGAACCATGCATCACTGTATGGTTCATCTCCACTATGCATCCATGAAAGGGTTGGGATCCTGTTAAAATTTCATCAATTATCTACTGGAGGAACTATTCTATGCTTGTAGGTCCTTATGGTATTATGAGTCATGTAATAGGGCCATGTTCCATTATCCATATTTTTCATGTATGGATTCCACCTCAAAAAAATTAAAAAGTGTTAAATAAAAAGAATTAATAGACTACAAACATGTTGGTATGAAAAGTTTTTTTATGAAAACCATTTTTCTTCCATAGGATATAAAATAACAAAATTATTATGAAACCATATTATTTTCATGGGTTATTCGATTATGAAATTATTATAAAACATTTCCTTTTTTCATTAGGTTTTGATATGATGAAATTTTTATGATACTCATTTTTTTTCATTTGTTGTGACATAATGAATGTTTTGGATCTTAAGGCATGCATAAATATTGTTTTCATTATTTCAGAAGTGGGGCCTATATCTACATTCCATTTATTGTGTAATAATTTTTTTCCCATGAAATAGTTTGGGATAGAATGAAGAGAGAACCTAGTTTAGTTTGATAGTGTTCCAAAGAGGAGTGAACCTAATTCCGTAAGGTAATGCTAAAATGGGGTGTGAACATGAATTAAAAATATAGGGCTTCAATGGTGGTGAACCTAGTTTAGTAAGGAAAATTTTATACAATGATGGTCTTGGGAGTGAACCTTGACTAATATGAAGGTTATATTTTTCAAATGTTATGATCATGCCCACATTCCCTTATGATCATGGTATTTTTATGTATCTTCCCTTATTTAACATTATTGGGAATATGTGACCACCATGTATTATGTCTGGTTTACCCAATTTGTGATTATATTTATTATTTTTATGTTTAATAAGGTTTTTGGTTGGAGTAATATTGAAGGATATGATACATATCACTTATGGACATGTTTTTATGTTCCCAAAATTCCATTGCCACTAAACTATTGCGTCCCAAAAGAATGTGTTTTTTTGTGTGATGAATATTCATCAAAAAATTATGTAATAACGATGAATATTATGATTGTAATTTTATATCACCATACATGGAGATCCTCAAGATCAATATAAACTTCAGTAAAAGGCCAAATCAAAAATATATCAACAGTCCATTCTGACATAAAACCCTTCCATGGGAATTACCACACCCTAAGTAAATCTAAAACGAGTACTTAGATCCATCTCATCACATCCACAAAGAATTACAGCCATACACAAAACCCCAAAGGTGTCAACCAATCCTAATGCATCCAATATAACAAATCCATATTCATTAGAACTAAACCCACAAAATAATTTTCTTGAACCATGACCCCTCAATCCTCAAACAACTAGGATAAACAATTATAAGACATTATTGGGTCATATATTCAAATAAATATCCGAAATAACATTTTATTTATGACATATGAATAATTAGGATAGTTTTATTAAATACTCATAGACCATACATAGTCCTCGTATCACACAACCCAAATCGTAATAGGATTATGAAATATATCCTCTACCCATCCAACATCAAGAAAATAGTATAAAATTCATCATCCAAGACATTACTAGGTCCATTATTTAGGGACCAACCAATTGAAATTAAAATATATCACATCATAATACATAATATATGTTGATCACAATCACCTGACCCACACTCAAGACCCACATTTGAGAAAAAAACTTGTTGGAAGACTACAAAATAGAAACTTAAAGAAAAGCTCCTAAAAAGATTTCACAGTCCAAAAAAACTGTCGAAAAGCCTCTAAATTAAAAAATGAATTTACCATCCCAATCTACGAGGAGAAAAATAGAATATATTTCTCATAATTAAAATTATGATTTTATTCTGATAATATTGAAAAAATGAATTAAAAGGGGAAATATAGGTGTACACCTCATGTGCACGATGTGTATACCCTACCTTCAATCCCTGACATCTACATCCAGATAACCATCCATGTACAACCCAAGGTATAACGATTTAACCCAGAAAACATATCCTTTACATCACATGCGAAATATTTATGTTTACACTATATATTTTTTGGACTGATACCCACATAGCCACCGGCCATGTGCTACGTAAGGGAACTGGTCATTTTCCTCACAAGACCAAGTTCCCCCAAAACAGTGTGTTTGGTAGTTCCCAAATCCACTCTATTATTCTTCCCACATGGAATGTCATAAACACACATGTTTTGGAGTCAATTAATTTTCACCATACCTCATTTGAAGAAAACATTTTTTGTTTTCAAAACTACACACCATGTAAATTGGTTTCTTGAATGGAAATCCACTACGATCATCTTAAAACCCGAAATTTATCCCAATACCAATAGATCAAACACCAAATAATCTGAAACAGAAAATAAATGTCTTTTAATTATAAAAAAATATGAATATATAGAAATTAGTCTGAAATAATAATAAAATAATCTTTCTTGGGGCGTAATAATCCAAAACTATCCTCTCACATCTACATCACGCACATGAAAACAATCAAACTATCCACATAAGAGCTCCCCAGTGGAGCCCCCTTCTCCCTCTCCCTCTTCACTTCATAACCCTCTCTCAACCATGTAACTAAAATGTGTGAAAACAAGAAAAAAATCCATGTGGGAGAAATAAAAATAAAAAAGGATATAAAGAAAATAAAATTAAGAAAATTAAAAAAAAATGAAAATGGGCTTGAGATTTAATGATGTTCCCACAATGGTATGAAATATAACTAAGGAAAATCCCCCTATCCACACAAACCCATGATTTAATATTTTCAATATTATGTTTCATTGAAAATATATCATAGGGAAACATGAATGAATAAATAAAATTATATTTATCTAAATGTTTATTATCCATGAAAATTAACATAGCTCAAATTTAAACCATACAATAATCCAACTATAAACACCCTATTTTGGGATGTAAATAGTGTTATGAAATAAAATTAAATAATAATTAATGGGATAAATTAACATTTAGACCCTAAAAACTACTTGGGAACATTTTGTTCAAATTCCATCTAATTTTCTAATCATATAATAGCATGGGTTATTACACACTTGATCATTGAATAATCCTTGAATTGATAACATATTTTATTTCATACATTAACCAAAGGTACTAATGGACTGTGGAACTAGATATATTACACCCATGTGTTTGTACATCCATAGAACTATATGTATTACATTTATATGAGTGTTATTATTACCTATTATGGATCTCTATCAATTTTTAAAAAAAATATTGAATATATGAGTTCTATAAAGAAGCATGGTGTTTCCTTAATTAATATTTTTTTAATTAAACAATATTTTCATCTATTGTGGAAAAAATAGTTTTAGTTATTCTTAACATCATATGAATTCTATTTTACACTTATAACACACATCAATTATATCAGATTCACATTAATTTCATTTTTCATGTAGTTTTAAATAGATGGAAAAATAGAAAATTGTTTTTCAATAGAACCATTAATTTTCTAATAATAAATAAATTGTGAACATATATATTATAAAAACCATGAAATTATTATATAAAATATTAATAGAATATAAATTTTACAAAAACAGTATCGTTGTGATAGATTATGGAAATATTTCATTGTAAAAATTATTTTTGTTATTTTAGGATTTTGTAAAACAATTGTTATAGTTTGTCTGAGAATGATATTTCCCTATAAAAACCTTGTTATATTTGAGTAAAACTATGTATGTTTTTAGAGTTCGGGATGGTTCAACCTAAAATTAACAATCAAATGTTAAATAGTCATGTTTTCATTAGAATGTGTTATCACCTGAGAAAAACCAAAGTATGGGTTATACAATAAATGTATATGATATTTTGTTGTTAAAATAATTTTCTATTAAATTTTTCATAACATGTTACTAATGTGGGGGAATCAAACAATATAAAAAATATATTATTGGTGGTAATCTACATTTAATTTTTGTTTACATTCTACATTGATTTATAAATTTTTTATAAGTTTAAAGAAAATTTCTAAATGTTAAATAATTTATATTATTTTAGGAAATATTAATAAATAATAATTTGAATTTTTAATGTTATGAATAATTATTTTGGAAACTTTTTATACTATTATTGAAGGGGTTTTTTTATATTATATAGTTTGAAATAAAATAAAATATGTTATATTTATTTTATATAAAATTTTTATAATGTTATAAATGGTTTCATAAATATAATATGTCTGAAAAATGAATGATTACTTATTGAATACCATTTAAAATATAATATAAAAGGATTCATATTAAAATAAATCTGATATCATCAGTTTATTTTATATACGATATATATTTAAATCCTGAATAATTATAATATATTTATATATAATTTTTTATGAAAGAATACTATATGTTTATCTCATTTCAAAATGTGTAAAGTGATCATTTTTTTATTCTATTACTTATTTATTAATTCATCAGAATAAAGTATTATATTTTTATTGACATTATTCTTATGCTTAACAATTTTCATTTTGTCTTTTAGAAATTATTTCATGGATATATGAAGTTCCATGATATATGTGTTACATAACATATAATATTATCTATCCATGAATATGTTTTTATATGATATGAATTAAAAAATAAATTTGATTATGATTTATACATATTTTGTAGTTTTATTCTATAATAATATTAGTTTCTTTGGAATATTGATTATTAAATTGTGGGATTTTATGTAAGAAAGCAGACTGTGAAATGGTTTTAGGATTTTTCTATTAAATGTTGGGGTTAACTACTTATTGACACATACTTTCTCTTTTGGGGATTTTAGTTTCACGTGACGATAATCATTTTCATGAATGTTTTTTGTACCTTATTAATTGGATGTATTTGTATTTATGAAATTGTAATTTCCTTTTATTTTGTTAAACTAATGAATATCAGAAATTGTATAAATTTTTATATGTTAATATTATCTGACCATATTAATTTTAATAAATGAATTAAATTACTAGAAACATAAACGATCAGGAATATTTATATCATAATATAGTGAGACTTTAAAACCCCTTAAAATATATTTATAAAATCCATTGTAATGAAAATATGCATGTCAGCCTTGATCAAATATTACTAGGGACACTCACATAATGGCCCACAAAAATTATTTTTTATAAGGAAAGTATGATATATATGACCCATGAATTGAGGTATTAAATCCCAAAATGATTTTATATCTCACTTATCAAGGAATCCATAGTGGTTACGATATTATAGTAATAGATTTCATATTATCTATATGATATGTTTTGTAAAATATATTTCAACTCAATTATTCAAGAGTCACATTTAATATGATTAATGTGATAGTCTGTCAGTTATATTAATGGACTATATAACAAGCATATCTTGGATAAGTCACTATCAAATATATATTATGAAACACTAATCAATATGATGTGAATTTAAAGTAGTCATAATTTTTGTGGGATCATTTTTTATAGAATACCATATTAAATGATTATTGTAATAACCCTCCTTGAGGTACCAATTGACTAGGGTACAAACTAGTAGTCTCTATATGACCATAAGAAATCCTACCTATACACCTGAGTATAAATAATAGAAATAAAGAAACCTTAGTAATAATCATTCTCTGATAATTAAAAATATAAAATTGTGTTATAAAAAACTCAAAAAAAAGGATATAGTAATAATGACTCATAATCATTCTAGAATAAAAAAACTAATCACCCA
The DNA here is from genome assembly GCA_963277665.1 of Viscum album. Taxonomy (NCBI): domain Eukaryota; kingdom Viridiplantae; phylum Streptophyta; class Magnoliopsida; order Santalales; family Viscaceae; genus Viscum; species Viscum album. The sequence goes on along the minus strand of OY728141.1, from coordinate 641,024,021 downwards.
CGAGGAAAATGACTTGTAAATAATAAATGAAATAAATAAATTACATTTTTTCACTACATTTTCCGCCATGCTTACTCATCCCGGCATCAAATTTTAGTCGTGATACCTAACTTGATAAAGATACTCAAGACCCCCTCCCAACCTATACCTATGATCAGTGATGTCTTCTAGGGAAACTTACTTTCTTGGGAATCCTATAAATGGGAAGAGTACAATTCAGTTAGTCATCACAAATAGGGTCCCATATGAAACTATTGAAGATTTATATATATAGCTTACATGGTCATAAAATAAATAAATAAATGTGGTAGTGTAGAAATATTTACCATGAACAATCTTAAGGTTCAAATATGATACCCATTGTTAAATATACCTTTCTTAGTGATTTTTAGGTTATCACTGATCGTAAGGCATAGTCATGCCTACATATAACATGAACAGTGTTCATATAGTTGTAGGCCAAATAACAGATTCCTTTAATGTAATCCTAGGTGAGCCAAATATACCTCGTGTGAGTAATCAACAGTGTCATGCACATTTTAGAAGCATCAGTAATAAATTTTATTCCTAGGAGATAGTCCCAAGAAATATAGACACACCTCTAGGGTCAAATCCAAAATCTCATAGGATTACTTAAAGAACAATGAATAAATCATATTCTTATGTTTTAAGCCTAGGAAAACGATTTACAAAAGGAAGCCCTATAATATACAATGTAATTTCAAGGGGATCCCATAGTCATCGAGCATACTAAACAAACCCCAGGAAATATCTTGGTCATCCTGTATATATCATAGATTTAAACTAGATACTAAGTATTATCGTAATCATATCATAGCATTATTCCTTAGATTTAGATATGAGGAATGTTCATATACATTCACTAAAATGAATCATCTTGTCCCATGTAGAATGACATTGGAATTTATATAGACCCAAGGGTTTATATCATGATATCAACCAAGACATGCCAGATATGATTTGTTTTCAATAGATAATGGGAAGTGAACTATTAATATAATATATTACTCTCAAAAGTTTTGATCTTGGGGACTATCTAAAAAATCCATTTAGTTATTGATATCTAATTTTCAGTTATATATATATCTAAATATAAAATAAATTAAATTTGTAAATAAATATATATTTCACGAATTTTTTTATGATTTATTTTGTTATTTGTAGGATATGGAAAAATATTGGAAGAAATAAAAAATGTTGTTGAATAAAAAGATTCACATCATGAAATTTGAATCCACATTATGTGATGTTTATTCTTTTATTCTGTAGCTTGAGGAGGTTGTTGGAGGGATAATGAATTTTATTTGAAAAAACACAATTATTCACAGCAGGAAACTCCTTTCAAATTATGAATATCATGAATTATTTTTTCCAAATCCTATGATGTGATCCATCTGTATTATAACCAATCTTGGAGGAGGAGCATACTTTTTCATGGGATGAAACCATATATCATACTATCGACTTGGGAGATGAGATTCTAGAACCTTCAATTTTTGTACAATACAAACATTCACCTTAACCTGAATTCTCTATAACTCACAATGTTGAATTATACAGATAATCATATAGAGTTATAAAATTTAATCCATTGGGATTATATTTATTCCTATAAATAAAATCATAAGGGGAGCCTCAAATAATTGTATGGGTGACCAGATCCCTACGGTGATGTGTTTTTCTCTGCAAAGTCTTACACTATGGCTACCCCAACAACTTTTTTAGTTTTTTCATTTATTTATTTTCCTCCCTATCATGGATATAATAAAGGTTTATTTATTTTGTACCAATATATGTTTTAATGGGTAATTGTGTTAATGTATATATGGTTTGATTTTATAATTATTATTTGATTTTTTAATTCAAACAATATTCTCTCTATTTCTCTCTTATTTTCATATCATGTCGATTTTATGTTAATAATGGTTTATTTTCAAAATGTAATCTCAAGAAATAAACCCTCTCCATGAACATTAGGATGTTTCAGTCTCTATGTTTAAAAATGGTTTTGGTTTTTTTATTTCACTAATAAAATTGCACATTTGACCATTACAAATGGTTAATTTATGAAAGATAAAGTGATTAACAAGACAATTAGATTTTTTTATAAAAAATTCAAATGAAACTATATTAATTAATCCTACATTAAAAACACTAATACATTAACCTAGATATCATTTACTTGGATTTATTAAAATTTATTTTCTCCTATCAGATTATACAAAAATACTTTTTCTAGATATTATATAATTATTTTATTTTATTACTAAATTTTTATATGTATTTGTTATTATTGTTTTTAAATATCCAAACCTATCCTTTTGGGATTTACCTAGGGACTTGAATACATAATAATCTGTAATTATAGATTTTGTTATTTTAGTTTTTTGTTAATTATAAACTACTAATGTTTTAATCCCCATTGGAATTAATAATGATATCAAGAAATAAAAAATTTTCCGTCTCCATAGCAACTATACTTGAGTGTTTATGAGGTAGGAAATGCTGAAATATAATTTATATTCAACTTTTCATGTAAATATCTATAGAAAATGGTATAGATTGATTAGGATGAATGAGGATAACCAAATTTTATAGTCCATGATTATGAAGTTATTGAGGACTCATAAAATAAATATGCTAAGTTTGAAGTTATTCATAACGTAATCATTATTCATATAGATAAATTTTTCTTTTTCAAATACACCCTCTCCAATGTAGGATGAGACAAAAAAAGGATCCTATAAGAAAGTGTAATTCTCATGGTTTAGATTTCCCAGGAAATCCATAAATAATATTTAGGGACATATATATATTTGTTTCCTCCCCAATGCCATTTCAATGATAACTCATAAGAATTTCAATATGTTATAAAAGAAATTGAAGTCAATGTAAAAACAGAAAGTGAAGAAGAGATGATTTATGCCTCCTTTTTTCTGGAATTTCATAACGGCTTACAAGGTAAATATGACGATGATTAAGAAAACATAGTCGAAATATACAGAGACTATGTAAAATAATTATAAGAATTTGTATTATTTGGAAAAGAATAATTTTACCTATTTGGTACATATTCTAAATTATTATTACACGCCATTAAACTATCTATATTTTGGTTACCTATTCAATGTTACATACAAATTTTAAGAGGGATATGATGATTTTATCTTCATATGACTCAATGAAAAAATTGGTTTTACCAAAAAAGGATACATTTTATAATTATCCCAATATAGAACAAGTGTACGGTTGAGCATAATGATTATTAAAAGATATAAACTTCCAGACAGTAGCGTGAGTATTTATTTCTTTATAAGATTTAATGTTTATTAATATCCTATAGATTTATTATTTCTTATGATTTAATTAAAAATTAAGATTAATAATTTTTTGATTTAATTGGTTGACCTTTTTATTTTATGAGTATAATTTTTATGGTCAAACATAAATGCACAAGTAGGGAGTGGAAGAGAAACCATCAATCTAAATCACTTTTATTCAGATGTGGAACATGAATTTAATTATTTTTTCTATACCATTAAATTTATTCTTAAAAATTACTAAATTTAAAAAAAATTTCCCCACACATGACATTTATTCTTGATTTTATAATCAAGGATAAACACAATGTTAAGGAAACCCATCATTCCATTTTTTAAATTTATTTTTCAATAAAATTTAATTAGAAAAGTTGGGTAATGAATGTGTGATGACCAATATAGGATTTATATTTGATAAAACATTAATTCATAGATTGGATAATTTTTTAAACTATATTATTTTTTAGATTTATTAATATTTTAATTTAAGATATTTCTAAAAGTTAATTTTATTATAAGTGTTCATTTCAATATGTGACCATCCCAATTAAATGATATCATTTCTAATACATTTTCTAATCTTATTAATTTATTTTATTCTATGTTTATGTTGTATGAAATTTTGGTGTTATTACCTTTTAAATGTTTTATTCATATTTTTTAACTAATGATTATACAAATTAACATTTAAAATGATTAAGGAACATTTTTTTAAGCCCATATCCTCTGACCTCTAATTTCATTAATAATTTTTTAGGCTGTAGAATCCATCTACAATCTTGTTATGTAATAACCAAATTATAATCCTATTTTATCCATTCCCATCAAACCATATCTATTATTTATTATTATTAAAAATATCGGTGTGGGGGAGATGATTCAGTGGTTGAAGGGATGCACATATTGAAATAGATAAGTCTAGATGTTTTTTATGGGATATTGGGATGGTTATTGATTTTCATCAATTTCACATTATTTCACACCATATTTTAAAAAATCATTATAAAAAACATATAATAAAAAATAAAATAATATAAAATAAATTGTTATTATTTACATGCCAAAACCAATATTTAATTAATAAGTGATTTTTTATTTGGTGTATCTAGTTAAAGTGGGACATTTCCAAACTCATTTGTTCAGAAAATATATATAATATGGTGAATCACTCTTTATATTTCTTTAATTCATGACTTATTTTTTGAATTTTGGGAAATTGGTAAATATCATTTTTATTTATTGGAATTTTTATTGACCTATTATTAATTATTATGAAATGTACTTTAGATATATCCACATTTTTAGATTTATATTTTTTACATCATTTACCGACCTAACCTAAAGTATGAGAGTCATTTCCACATAATGGTGATTCCATCATTATTATCGGTGAATTTTTCTTATGGGTTTGGGATTTTAGTTAAAGTAAATGACTACATTAAGAAACATGATTCAAGGTATGAGAAAAACCCTATTATGTATGGAGTGAAATGAGTTCAGAGTTAGGTAAATTTTCAGTAAAATTAATGATTAAATTGAATTAAAAAATATAAATAGATGAAGCAAGAGGCATAGTTATGTAAAAATATTAAAATAAAATTACAAGATTGAATTGTTTCATTGAAAGGATATGATTTGATGAAAATTTTCAGTTTAATTCTTGAATATTTAATACTCCATTTAATCAATTTATTTTTTTGACATTAAAATTTAAATCATTATAGAGTGATCATCCAATTTAATTTTTTGTGATTCTATACACTATTGAATACATGTGTTCACGTGTTTTGGGATTTGATATCTATATTTCCTAAATATACATATATTAATATGAAATACAATTATTTTATAATTTAATTTATTGTTTTCTTAACATTTATTTATTTTTAATATATTTGATCAAGACACTACTCAATGGAAAAGAAATTTAAAATAGGATGTCATAACACCGATTTATATCCTGAAATTTTAATTCACATCATGAGATTTTCATGCAAGGATTCATCAGCTTGAGTAGGAGGTTGAAGGTGAAAATGAGAAAAACAAGAGTATGGCACAATTTTTCATGGTGAGACTCTCCCTTCACATCATGAATAACATGAATTTTCCAACCCAAATTCCGGCCATGAACTAGGATATGAAGAAATAATCTAAATAAAGGACCATGATATCACATGGAATGTATCCTTATGTCACACCATGAACCTAGGTGATGGGATTTTGAAACACAAGATTATTGTTTAATGTTTATTGGCACCCACTCCAAAATTTCCTATACCTCTCAAATTTTACAGGTATATATATAAGAGTGAGATTTTATAATAACGATGAGATACCATATCCATAGGGTGAGGTTCATGACTCTTTATAGTCTTCCACTATGACTATAGAAACATATCTTTTAGTGTTTTGATTCAGTTATTTTTTCCACCATCTGATTAATGGCACTAGGGATTGATTTCGTTCTAACCAAAGATTTATTTTATTGGGAATAGTTTTAATAAAATTATTTTTTTAGTTATAAATTCATGATATTAATTTTCATTAAAAATATCATCTATATAATTCTCTATTATCTTCAGAGTAAAAAATTTACATGTAATTAAAAAGGATTTATATGATGAAACTTCTAGAAATATGACTTCTCACTGACCACTGGAAAGGGTTGAACTCTATTTTAAAAAAATTATGTTACCTCTCTTGATAGAAATATAATGAATATGACTTTTAGTAAAGGTAAATTTATGATAGAGATATTAATAACCATTTCACTTGAAATTTTGTAGACTTAATTCAAGCATTAACCGGAATAATTGATTGGTCATTATAATCATTAATATATGAACATGGATATCATTAACATGGGGAGATTCCATTTTTATTCCACTTCTATCCATATCTCATATAATAATGTTCAATATTTTAGATTTATTTTTATCCATTCTTATATTATTCTATGTTTGAATTAGTAAATTAAATTTTATTCTCCACTTTATCCTTATGCGGTTAAACTTAGGACCTGAAAAGCCTACACTAATTAATTATAGATTTCGTGATTGTAGTTTCATTTTGTGTAAAAAATATTTATTTGGTATCATTATTGGAATTAATTAATCTCTCAAGTGGTAAAAATCACCAGGCATACGATGAATCTCATCTAATAAAATGCATTCTTTAAAATTTCATGACTTGATGTAGTACACCCCTCCTTTAAAATTCTATGAAAAGTGACTACATCCTCATCAAGGTCAGAAGTCAATATGGGTTCTAATGTGAAAAATATTATCAAAATCATATTCCTTACAGTATAGCCTCTCTCTTCATTCAACAACATAGTAGGGAACCCCACATGTCCCAAATATCACACCATAACAAGAACACCTTTTAGGGTTTCCTCTGTCCCCTTATCATCTCTTGAACCGAAATTCAACATTCAAAGGGCATTAATTCCTTCAATTTTATCATAATAATATCAATTCATCATAGGACTCCATAAAAAATCCATATTGACATCACTCTTGATAGATATGACAAGGACTATTTCTCCACCAAAGGTAATCTTATGTCTATTATCATTCACCCTTCCTATTCATAACCTACCTAGGGAACTCTCGCCTGGTACTCATATATTAATGGTGTGGAATCACCCACTCTCATACACATCTTAACTAACTCGATAGATTTATGGAATATCATGGTTCTCACATAACCTGCTGTGAAAATCTTTTTCCAACCAATTCTCTCCTTTAAAAGAAGGAATAAAAGGAACTAACACTAATGTCCAGTGCATTCATTCATTTATTCTTAATTTTTTTACACCCCTCATGTTTTATATTTATCTATGTATCCATTTATAATATTGGATTTAGGTATTAGAAACTCAGGCATACAAGAGTGTCCTGGGGTCCTTTGTGGCCCATGGTACCTTTTACAATCCATTCATAGGCATTTATTTCAATGTAAAAAATTGTTTTAAAAATAAGAAAATAACCCTTAGTGGTGATACCGAAAATAAAATTCTAAATAAAGAAATACATAACACAAAGTACTATTTTAATGGGGTCACATGTCTCAATCACCAAGATTCTATTTCGGAAGGATTTGTCACCACCAAATGTTTTCGAAGACTTATTTCACCTCCTAAGGTGCTAAATAAGTCCAATCCATTATAATGAACTAATTAAAACAACATATAAATAGTTAACCAATTTATTAAAAAAATAAAATTTAAATAAATTATTTATAAATGACTAAAAACTAATCCCAAATCATCATCACGCTAAAATAGAAACCGTCCACTTATGGATCATATGTGATGTATTCCTACCACCATCTTGAGAAAAAATATCAAACTACACCAGCATGACCATAAGTTTCATCGAAAATATTAAAACCCATAAATAAAATCATCTTGATATGTTTCTCTATTATAAAAATTGGGTAATGATTGGTTTTTTATTTTAGTGATCCTATTATCTATTAAAATAAAACCAGAGATCATTCATGCCAGATTCGACTACGATCTAGTGGATTTGGTGTCAAACCATAAGATAAGATCACAATTAAATTATCATCCAATGAATAAAAACCAAAATTTTTTAATTTAGAAGAGTTAAATCACACATGAACTACCATAAATATGGAACCATGATCACCGCTAGACATATAGGATGATTGCAGAAATCAGAGTCGAAAGAACCTGCTGAATAGACCTCCATGTGCACCCCTATTCAGCCAAATACCTATGGGGTCAATAGCCAAATTATGATTATTCCATTTTTAATGATAATTTTTCTTGGAATTGACCATGTTGAAACCATTGGTGTTGGGACATGACACCACCATGATCAGGGAACAACCCTTTCCATGACATATTCACAGCATAACCCTCTGGGTCATAGTATGTCCACATATGAATGGGTCCTTGTATTCCACATTACACCACCATAGTCTGATCCATTCAGGTCACGACAAGACATTCTTCACTATTGATAGTTCTTGAATATATACAAATTCAACCCTCTTTTTTATCATTGCACCCCACACCATATACTATGACTCCCCAAATGAATTCCATCAATTCATGACCAAGAAGTCATGATTGGTATTGTTGTTGGTGAGAATATTCATAAAGGACCTCTACCTTTCTTTTTCACTCACTCCAACACCTGTTAATCCAAAAAACCTCATTCCTCATCCGAAAATATATTCTTGAGATGTTCCAACTCTTCAATTTCCAATTGAATGAAAAATTATGAAAACAAACCCTTATTCAAAGTTAAAAATTAAAATTCTAGTAATCATTATCAAATTGGAAAAGGTAATTCCATTATAAACTCCAAACCATAACACTTATCATCATTTAGAATTGCCAATGAACCCTATATATAAATATATACATATACAAGGAATTAATTCATAATTAATTCACTAAATTTCAATTCAAATAAATAAATAATCTTCCCAATAAAATTATAACCATGATGAACACTATTCTTCAAAATTGAGAAACTTATCACCACCATCACCAAATCCCTAATGTTGTGCTTACTCAGGATCATCTATCTTGAGAAAATAAGGAATAAGTATTTAAATTTACCTCATACATATTTATATTCCTATTGTAATAACAATAAAATAAGGTCCAAACCCAAGCCATAGTGATCCCTACAATCAGTGTCTCCCACTGAAAATGCATTTTCAGTATTTTACTATCCTTCTCATTGAAATTTATATATCAATATATCCAATTGTATTAAATAAAACATTCCACATAACCTATAGTCATCATTTCTCAGATAGACATAACTAAACATATATCACACTACCTTATCACACAAAAATGAAGTCAACAACCTCTGAAGAATTACATGAGCATCTAAACATTCACACCAAATAAAAAACCTGACTCTCAGTATAATTATATCGTTGGAACCTCAACCATCAAAATATTACACCATTCACTCACAATATGTAGTATAATATCACTGATTAATATCATCCTCGGTTATCATAAAAACCATCCCATGGATGATTCTATTACTATAAATCCATCTAGTGATATACCTAAAACTCAAATTGGTTATTCACTAATTACGTAGAAATAATTTTATGTATATAACCATTATACTATAAGATTTTCCTCAGTCATCCAATTAGTGCTAGCATCACTCCCACAACCCAAATGTCATGGGACTCTTACCTACAAGATCACACTCTCTTAACTACCAAAAAAATTACTAGATGTGGTTGTCTCTATCATACTCCTTAAACATAAATTACCACCTATTCATGGATTAATAAGAACATATTTATTTAATACTGCTAAAATATATCTACAACATGGGTCACACATTCCATGGATATTAGTTTACACCCCCTCCCATATATATTCCCATACAACACTCCTTCATCAAAACATTAATGGGTTCTAATAAATAGATTCCCAAAATTCTATCTCTAGGCACTCACTCAGTTCGACCAAACCTGAACACATTAATCAACATCTAACGTCACTAATCAATAGAAAGAGATATTTAAAATTTCATAAAACGTTCAAGAAACCATACCCACAATATATTTTTATAAATACTATTATTTGGCCAACAAACAGATGCTTACAAATTCCTAACTCCAAAATACAATGAATTTTCATCATGTACAATGTTGATTTAATCTAAAACAATAGTGTTTATGATTTCATATCACATAGTCTCGTAACTTGTCTCTCATTTCCAAGAGTCACTCACATTATTATAAATGTATTTATGTACTTAAACATTAAATATGGTGTACTATATGTCAACTTTATATTATTAAAATTTCCTCAGTCCCCAAAATTCAAAATGGTGGATTTTATCTTTATCGTTATATTAGAATGATACCCATTATACCAGGAATTATCTCAATGTTTACAAAATTATACCCATTATTTATCTATCATAGATTCAACTGTATAATATATCAAAATATTATATCATCAATATATACCCTTGAAATAAATAATGTAACGAATTCAAAAAATCCTACAATTGATATCCATCCTTGAAACAAAATCATATCAAGTGGTTTATGTTACCCATCCCAAGGCATCATCATTCCAATAAATGTGACTATACTCACGAATATAATATTTATATCCAAAAATACTCTAGGATATCCCACAAATTCCATTAAAAATATCATAGATAGTTCAAAACTAATATGTCCATAACTCTTCTCCTACCTCAAGAGTATACCATCGTCTCATGTGTCAAAACAAATATTAGGACACACATAAATACAAAAGGAATAACATGCGAAATTCAACCACCCACTCCTCGGAACCAATCCTCACCACCATCAAAAAATTATATTAGATCCTAAAAAGAACTATGTCATTCAACATCACATAATAGCATCATTCTATTAAATATGTGTTTACTATAACCCCTTCATATAAGTATGATATTTACAATAAAACAAAGAATCTATATGAAAAAACACCATATAGGTTTTTTGAAACATTAGGAAACTTAACTGCACTTTAATTCCAATGTAAGTATCATAGTTTCCCCCTAAGGGTTCCTATTGATGTTATATAATTCATATATAAAACTATCATAGTGAAATTATACATTTATAATGTGAAGTGACTGTAAATTAACCATTAATAAACATATAACCACAATATCCTCAAAACCTATCATCTGAAGAAAATATTAAATGATTCGATTAAATAAAATTCCTCTTGAAAATAATATGGGAAATCCCATATTAGTAGTTGTTGGTTCTTTAAAAACAATAACCCCCCATAGACATTATTGAAATAGATGGTGCGTTTTTATGAACCTCAAAATCATTGTATTATTGATTTTTTCTATGATGAATTTATGTGAAACTAACATAATTTAAATTTTTGATGTTCTGACTCCTTCATTATCTAGAGCAAGATTCCATGTTATTAATGCGTTGATTTAACAATTACATGGTATTTTCACTCATATAATGATGAAAATGGATGTAATTTTTTTTCTCAACATCAGAATAGGTTATTAAAATAATCTACTAGAATGATAATGCATGTTGGAACATTTTACATGTTTTATAAATAAGGTTACAAATAATTGAGACTCTTACATGAGTGAAATGATAAGGAATATTGGGGTGAAATAATCCAAATATTATGGACCAGTATAAAAAATCATGGTTTATTTAACATGGATTCAACTTTGGAAACACCCATGTTTGATATGGGTTTGGTTCTAGATATTTAGAAGGATGAGAGGCAATTTTTTCACGTTGATGATAAGAAACTATGGGTGTGAGGATAAATATTATTTGAAGAAGAAAATTCATAAATATTTGGAATCCATTGATAATTATTTCATTAATATGATCAATTTTAATACATACCTGTCTAGTAGAGAAATTATCATAGTAATCATGATCATTATTATGAAAATATGAATATGTTTTAATGGAAGATAAATATCATGAACAATCCAAAACATATCATGGTATACGTTAGCAGTATGATGGGAAAGAAGCTTTATTTATCATAAAAACCATGTTAGAAAAAGTTGTTTTTTTGTGTTTTTAGATCTCTGATCTATAAGACTCACAAAACTATGGAAGTATTCAATTATTTCCTGGTTTGAAATAATCCATAATATTCTGAATTTTATTATTATATATTTTAGGGATGTATTGGGGTGTATAAAAATAATATCACATTAAAAATAGTTTAAATTTAATAAAAATTATATGTAATTTTCAACTTTTAAATGGATAATAAAACCAGACACATGCTTCGATCATGATATTTGATGAATAAATAGAGGTATAAAATATCTTTAAAATGGATGATCAATTATTTTTTTAAATTTGTAAAATGAATGAAAAAATATTTGATGAGAAAAAATACAATAATGGGAGACTAAGTGTATTCATTATTTAGATTATAATAATGCATAAATATCTAATAACAAATAGGTAACTAAAGAATGTAGAAATAACACATTCAAAAATTCTCTCTATTGGGTAATCTATTTCTATTTTTTATCATTTAAATTCATAAAAGAGTTTAGTGTAATCTTACAACACTATTAGTGTATTATTTTATCAATAATAAAATTAAATTTACCCAAATAATTGTATAATAACCATTTAACTATAATTATTATACAATTGTTAAAAAATAGGGGAACTATAAAAATCCTTGTGACAAGTGCTTTAATTTCCATCTCTCTTATAACTCTAACCACCACCATCACTATTTAATTGATAACAAAGTACCAATTAAAAGGTATTAACAGGTGGTATATAATAAAAATATATGGTAAATGTGGTATGTACTCCCACGTGGATCATGAGACTTTGAAAAAATGTAATATAATCATTAATTTCCAAATCTATTCTTAGAACATTACATTATGTTAGTGGTATGTTCGTTCACATGAGAAGTTGAGATATATTTCCCATGATTTTTTAAGAGTTTATCAAGTAGTTTTTTTTTCATATATCCATTATTGGTGTTACCTTAAGTATTAATGCTTTTTCTAATGAATCTTTACTTCTAAAAATAATAATAATGCTGAATTTTAGTATGTAATTAGTTAATATGATGATGTATCATATTAAAAATTCCAGGATATATTTTTTAAGACATTGTGGAAGTGAAATAAAATAGACCAAATATCTTTTAATTAAAATATTTTTGATGCTAATAATTTTCAAGATAATATTTCGAAACATTATTTGAAGATTAAGAAAGTACATAAGAATCTTTAAACTATGGCTCATTTCCTTTCCTAATATTTTATTTGGATGAACGTATTTCTAATTTCAATAAATTATATGACTAGAATGTGGTAATAGAATTATATTCCAATATATATGATTTCATGACACCCCATGACATAATTAGAGTAGTAGGAAATTTACTCTTGAAGGTTAGTAAGAACATCAAAATATATCAATTCGATTTTGTAGTGTTAGACCACTCTAAAATCATGGATATCAATTTTATGAATTAAAAGAATTTTGACTTAAAGAATAATAAATTTTTATAATTCTTATTTAAAAAATTATTTATTTATAAATCACATGAAAATAATATTTTTAATTTGGTTACAAAATCAAAAATAATTTCTAAATGTAGATAGAAAAGTAATTATAATGGAGAAACTTTCATGTAGGCTTTAAATATTAAAAATGGTGAAATAAATTCTAATATAACTGTGAGTAATTATAATATTCATATCCTAATAGAGATAACACAATTTTGTTTAAAATTAAAGAGAAGTAGATTTCATCTTTTGAAGAAAAACACATTTCTATTATGTGGAGGTGACTAATACAGATCATTTTGTGAAAAATCATACCAAAGAAGAATGAAAAACATAATTTGGAGACATTCCCATGATGAGAAGGGGTTGGTGAATATATCATTGAAGTGAAAAGTTATTTATTCTATCTAAAATCATTAGAAATAATGGAAATTCATAAAATCTAATTCATAAACTTGATTCATGGATGATTCAAAAAATATAAGGATGTTGATCAATTTTTAATTTCATTGAAATAATTTATGAAACTAATGGTATAAACTGTAACACTAAAACACTATATGAAGGTTAAAATATAACACTCTAAATATTAGTAGAATGTTTCTAACAACCTTAGTCTACTTGATGTGATGTGTGTATGGTGAAAACAAGTATGACACACACAAAAATATTACTCACATGGATGTTTGAGAAATTGAGGATTGATAATAATTAAAATTATAACAATTAATATAGTTATAATGATATTCTTTGAATACTAGATTAGGTAATTATAGAGTATCTTATGAGACACATGTAAAATCACAATAAGATGAAAATTTAGACACTTATAGTCATATTGGAACTTTTTTTATGGATCTGTGTGTTCAAAAAACATTTAAAGAGTAATGAGTTTTTTCTAGTGGAAGAATATAATTAAAATACAATGGAGTCTTCAATTGTTCTCCCACATATATAGTACAATTATAACATATTAAAACCCAAAATTTATTTGGGACAAAAATTTGGTGATTATGATGAATAAAATTGGACACCAACATGAAAGTGATATTACATATAAATAAAATAATGTTCTTGATAAAAATTTTATACTGTAAGTGGTTAAGTGGATTATTATATGATAATTTTAAATATTTCAAAGATAAATTATTTCAAAATGGGATATCCTATACCTATCAAAGAATATGTTATAATTTTTTGAAGCCTATTAATGTGTTTTTCATTGAGTTACCTGAAATAGTATAGAATGAAAAGTGATATTATTTTATCAATTCAATTTGGGTTTTCTAAAATAAATTTTTTCATTGGACATTTTTTTAATAAAATATTTTATTAATTGACTACTAGAGTTTTCAGTAGTAAATTGTATTCAACAGGTTTAGTGAGTTAATTAATATTTTTATTATTAGGTATTAATTTATTAGATTCTAAAAAAGTGTTTACGAACATTAGAGAATCTAAATTAGACAATAATAGTTATGATATATATTACACCTTAGTATTAAAATGAATATTTCCACTTTAATTTCATTATTTTGTAAAAAAAATCATTTGTTACAAAATATGGGTAATGGAAACCTTGTTTTTTATATAAAGGGAGTAAATATATAAATTAATAAATAAATTTTATTCCCATGATGTTATAAAATATTCCCTATTTTAAAAGGGATGAAAATGTAAAGACCATCAATTGGTGAAGATGAGGTAAAATCCTAGTAACTCACTCCTTTTTACTTCTGTAGAATATTTTAATGTAAGCATAACAATAATTAAAAAAAAATTGTTCTTGTAAATTAATAATGGTCTTTTAATATTATAAAGTGAATGATATCATTATGTTTGTAATTTTTTCTCAAGTATTTCATAGTGTTTAACACATAATTATTCCATTTTAATATCAAAATATATGATATAATAATTTGAAAAAAATATAAATGGGGGGATTTATGTTCCCATTCATGTCATATAATCCTATTGGATTATTTGTAAATGATTCATAATTTCTAATACATAATCATTGTAGGTTTTATAATCATATATGATATTATTTTGCAAGTGTGATAGAAATATATCATACAGGTAATGTTGTATTTCTTATGGATAATTAAACTTGGTGGAGATCACAATGAATATTGGTTGAAGTGATGATATACATTAGAAAAAATATTTTTGGTGTTTTGGAATTTAATATGAGATGAATTTATATGGATGATAAAAACAATTAATGGATCATAATGATTTTATATATAATCATTTTTATTTTAGGCTCATTGGATAGATGAACTCTCTAAGGGAGAGTTTATATTGGCTAAATTAATTTCTTTCTATGAAGAGATGGAGATCTATCATAAACACTATCTGAACAAATGGTGTGGTGGAAAAACATTGTATAGTGGATATGGATTCTATCAAATATTTATTCATCAAATCCTAACATGCTTAATATATATATATATATATATATATATATATTGGTTAGTGCATTTGGGAAAGTGTTTTTTATTTCAAATTATTTGTTATCTTGATGATTCATACTTGGGATTGATGTGGACCATGATATATTATAAAATATTATAAGTCTGATTAAAAAGAAGTAGATGGTGTTTGAGGATTAATATTTAATGGGATCCAAATATAAAATTGTATCTTTATGATGGATATAAAATTCATTACAGATGTAAGAGATTAAGAAATATAGTATATAGTTCCACATTTGAGTTAATATATAAAGAAATAAATGGTATATTAATCCATTTTATGACGATTAGTAGAAAATATCATGGATTTCCATAGAGTAAAAAACATTAAATTCCCCATTGTTTTTTAATTCATGGTTTTGTTGATATTAAAGGATGAGTATATGTTTTATCATTAGGATATAAAGGAAAAATCATCATGCTTTTCATGATGATTTCAAGACTAAAATACAATAATAAATGGAATACATGGATATTCATAAAATATGCATGGTATATGTTACTTCATCATGGAATGATATATAAAAAATCATGGTTTATGTGATAATTTTTTTGGACATTTAGTGAAAGGTTGAAGGATGAAGAAACAACATATCTTACCTAAAACACATCCTCATTTTTCTCAATAATAAAAAAGTAAATGAAAATAACATATTATGAAAATTATATTGGACAATATATGGTATTGGTATTCTAATCAAGGTTTGAACATACTCGGTTTACTATAGATATTTTCAATCACAATGTGGTTTATCGAAATATAGAAAAATTATAACATTCCACATGGTCCATGGATAATCTATATAGATACATTATTTTATAATAATCATTTGTAAATATATAGATACGTTAAATATTTGTATAAATTAATCATCCATTAAATTTTTTAATTTGTGATGGGAATGGTGAAATAGTTTATCGATTAGATGAAATTTGAAGATAACCACTCTTGTAGATCGTGATTGAGAGAATAATACTGTACATAATAGTCATTAACACAGAGGAATTTAATAAAGATTATTAAATCTAACTTTTAGAAGTTATCATTGACTTCTAAATCTTTTAAAATATTTTTATTTAATGTTATTTTAATACATTAGGACATTCATTCTACTTTAGTTATATTTTTTCTAACATTGATGATAATACATTTTGATGTTAATTCAATAATGATCATTGAATACAAAGGATTAATAACATAAAAAAATTGTATGAGAACCATATAAATCAATGTGATATATACATTAATTTTTAACTCCTATATATATGTTCTCTTCGTCATCCCTATTACAATAATATGCACCTGTCTTGTCTTGATCCAACCCAGTTTAACCGTAAACCAATCACCCGAGCTAATCTATTGCAATTCCCAGAGGGAGTTCCTAATCCCCACGAGCGTTAAACTAGTATCAGGCATCAATAGAGTAACCAATGGAATGATTTCTCCCAATACAGGTAAATAAACAAACTAAATAGTTTAATGACAACCCAATCATCCTAATATATATATATATATATATATATTTATATTATCCAAAATAACCATATTTATACCAAAATAAAAAAATAATAAAACAAACCAAACAATAAAACCCAAAATAAACCTTCCAGCCACAATATCTCAGTGTGACAATGAGGGTCACGCTCTAATAGAAAGACCAAACATTCCCATAGTAATCTAAACCAAGATAGAACCTACACCAAAAACAAAAAAGTAAGACAAAATTATAGGGGGTAGTATTAAAACTCAGTTGGTAGGAAAAAAACATCTTTTACAATTGCACTTTATTTGTAATAATAGAAACATGAACATCAATTATGTAATATAATATATAAAAGTAATATTTTTTAACAAATTTTCCATTAAAAAATAATGGTCCATTTAATTTTTTTTAAACTATGTAATTTTCCATTAATTAAATGTGAAAATTTTCAAGGGGAAAGTGATGCATTCATTTTACAATTATAACAAGAGACATGAAATCATTTCAAAGAAGAAAATATGTACACCACACATATAAGGAGCTGACCTTATAACATTACGTAATATTGAATTAAATGAATAATTCACATTATAGATATTATCAAGTTTAGAGTTTTAGAGAATTAGGCCATAACTATTACATAACAACTTGAATATTACAAGTAGACACTACTACTCAGTATCCATTTTTTTCATAAAATATAAACTCTTAAAAATAAACATGTCTTGTTCCATATTTTAGACAACATGACTTTTCCTTGATCCCTTTATTGAACCTGTTCATCTTTATGTCCTATGAAAAACATTTCAAAAACATGGGATGAGAAAAAAAATCTCAGCAATGGTTATAAAATAAGGATGGAAAACATTATCCCATCAATAAATACAAATCAATGAAACTATATTTTTCAATCATATCTTACCTTACGAAATCATAAGATTTATGAATAACACACACACAAATCAAAAATCATAAAGGTTTCTTAAGGTATCTATATAAAACTTACATTGTAGATATCATAGCTACATTGGTAGTTACACTTGGAATACCCATCATAGTATATTTTATAAATCTCTTTGGAGAAACATCGCCTTTACCTATGTCATGTTACCCAATGTATTAGAGAGCTATCTCGAGCTCACCCGCCCAAGGTTTATCACGGAACCGCCCGTATACCTAAACAATTCACAATAACCATACCATAATCATAACACATAACATAAGTATAAAGTAAAGATAACATTTCCACATTCTAGTATATCAAATCTTGATATTGAAATAAACAATGCTTTATCAAATCATTTTCAAAAAAATTTAAAAACAAAATTTTTTTATTCAAAGTGTCTCATACCACTTTGAAGATTTTAAATGAATTATCATTTGAAAACATCAATGTCCATATAAATAAATCCCAAAACCCATTTTTAAAACAAGGTAATTAATGAGAAATATTTATAAGAATATATCTTTAAAAAATTTAAAACGATATTTTGGTTAAAGAGTTTATAACAAAAAGAGAGATGCTTGAATAGAAATAAAATAGGAATAAAATTTAATCAGAAATTTATAATATAATGAGTATAATGTAATTCATGATATATTATGTCAAATTACATTATATACACCATATAAAATTTTAATTGGTGTATAACAACAAATAAGTCTCAATATAATGTAAATTGAGATGAAATCACTCATAAAGACCATATCCTTAGGTTAAGGTTAAGTTATTGACATAATTATGTGTGAAAAATATAAATATACTCATTATTATTCGATATTCTGTGTAAATAAATCAGAGTACATTCACACATATTCTTGTAAAAAACACCAATGAATTTGATATTTAACTCAATAAATAAATATTGAGTTAAAATTACTCTTATCAAGTTCATATAGATGAGTTGAGAATTTATCAAGGGAGTGATTATGTGTATCAAAAGTATATACACAGAATGGGGAGTGTAAATTACTTCACAAATAATATATAATGATTCCCCACATAATCATATCATGTCATAATCATGAATTAGAAGATTAACCCAAGGAATGGAAATTGGGTTAAAAGGTTCCCCTACCGATTTGGTATCTTACGAAACATACAACCCATGAAAGAAGGATAAAAAATGGAGATGTAAATACCCATATATTGAATTATATTACACAATTAATAAAATATTGGGAAGTACAAACACCACACAAAGGTAAATAGTGGAAAATATATCATGAATCTCATTGGAATAAAAAGTGAGATGAAAACCCCTTAGCAGGTTGTAATCAATCGAATCGTATGAAAAAAAGTTAATAAACACCGAATGAATCATAGAATACCACGAATATAATTAGAATCATGATAATATATATTAAATGGTAGTAAAAAATACACCACATTCAATGAATAAGTAGAGAACAGTGGAAATCTCACTGAATTAAAAGTGAGATAAGAAAATCCATTACCTTGGGTCCGACTTGACCCGTTTGTTCTTTAATCTCCGGAATAATAAGTTAATGTTAATATATACTTTATTAATAACTTTTTAAAATTTTATTATTACTTATATATTACTTATTACCATGTTATTAACATTATGTAATCATTTATGTTAATAATGATATTTTTGTCGATATTTGGTACTTGAGAAAAAAAATGAACACCATATAATTACAAGTTGTTCTTGTGGTAAAATATCAATTATCTTTAGAATTTTATTAATGATTTTGATATAATATATATCATATATATCCACTATAAATGTATTTATAATTTTACATAATATTTATAGGTAAGAAATGAAATGCACCGTTTTTTGAGACGGTAAGTCGTACGTACGCATGAATGCTACATCCATTTCTATTTCTTATTTTAATGGAATTAAAAACATAATGATACATTATTATATTATAATTATAGTATAATATAATATACAATATTATTAAATCCATCCTTTATATGTCCCATATAAGGCATTAATGAGTCATATCACTTTGAGGGGGTTGTAGTCCGCACTTCCCCTAATGAGATTATCGTATTTACCCACTATGGAAACCATAAAGTATTTCAATAAATGGAAAAATACAGAAGCATAATGAAAACATGAACATAGTATATATCATATATAAATATATTTCCATCAAAATTTCCACCATGAGAGGCGGTTGGAGATATTTGAACAATCATTGTTTCATGAGTCGTTAGTTTGTCATCCACAAAAAACATTATGTTCTTCACCTGTAAGTGGAGGTCTGTGTAAGTGTACTTAGAATAATTTTCATAAGAACATAATAGCATATTTAGGATACTTTTTTGTTTCAAAATAAAGTAAATAAAAGAGTTTAGGGGTTGGAGATGTAAAACAAAAGAAAACAATTTAAGAGAAAACATTACATTTAATTTGGGTAACTCCATTTGGTTTGACAAAAGGACTTCTTGATGTGACTTATACCTAATGTAAGGATTCTAAGAGGAGTATAGGGATGTAGGGAGATTAATTGGGAATATGTTGAACTAGAAAAAAGTCATGAGAGGTGTGAGGAATTGGATAGAATTAGTCCCCTTTTATAAGGGAGGGGGGATCTTTAGGAAAGTGTTATAATATTATTTTATTATATAATGATATTCTATTTCTAAAAGACCAAAAATAAATTAAATCGAAGATAAGATCACTCATAGTCGAAATAATATCATCAAATATTAATTGGACAGGTTTTGGATGTTATTTTAATATTTATAATTTTTTTATTTAAATGTTTTATTAATGAGGTAAATACTACATCATTATTGTGTCATAAATAATTTAATTTATGTGAGGTCCAAAAATTATAAAAAAATACCATGATGTTGGAAATAGTTTTATCTTTACAATTAATATTTATATTATAAGATATAATCTATATTACACCATATAAAAATTAATTTACTAAAAGATATTTGTTTATGTCATTTTTTCCTTTAAATTATATTTATTAATCTAAAGTATCATTATCTTTCATAAGTGGCTCCATGGGGTCCCAAAATAGACCCCAAGATGCCCATGGTCGTCCATTATTCATATAATAATATAAGGACATTTTTTAAGATAATTTTTAATTATTACAATATTCATTTTACCTTGAATTATCTTATTTACCTTTAACTGCGGTAAATAAAAGTCAAAAGTTACGATTCGACAAAAATTATTTTCATCTTATTGAACAACATTTTACTTATTGATAACAAACATGTATGTCGAATATTTGAAATTAAATTCACAGAAGTGGTAAAATTTAATTTAAATGAAAAATTCAGTTTTTTTAACAACTACAAAGGGATTTCACTATGATTCATAAGTTGATGTTTTTCAAAAAAATACCAAAAATTCAGCCTAAGCCTTATTTGATATTCCGAATTCAAAAATGATGTCTATTTTGCTAAATTAAAAACATAGATGTTGGATTCATTAATTCAAAATTAATTCCCGTTGTTAAAACAAATAGTGTGTTTTTAAGAAGTAATAACTATCAAAAGATTGACACTTATTTATTTCCAATTTCAAAGTGAAATTAATTCCAATAACCAACATTGGATAAATGGAAAAAATATATTATAATTACACTTTAAAACCAATTCAAAAGATAATATATCCATATAAATAAATTATATTAAAACACAGTTTTGAATTAAAATAAAATATTTTTCACTATTCATTATAAAATGAACTTTTTTAGAAAAATTCAAAAAAATGACATAAAGTAAATTTTGATGTCCCCATTCTAAATAAGGGTTTGATTTTGTCAAATAGAATTTATTAATGTGACCAAAATTATATTTAAATAGGTTTCTCCACTAAAAGCCGTTAAATCAGCCTTTGAATGTAAATTATGCTTAAAAATAGATTCATTCACATTTGAAGCCTCAAAATTTTATTGGATAAATGTAAATACATTTATACAACATGTATAATCATATAGTAGTTAGTTTTTTCATTCTTTTAAATACAATGGATATGATTTAACTACCATTTAAAATAATAATATTATATTATTAGTGTGCAACATAAGATTTCAAAGAAACCCGTTGTTGTGTTTTGGGTATGCTATCAAACATAGAAACCCCATTAAGTAAAATTAATATTTTATTCACAAATATAAATAAATATTCATTGTGTCTTATTATTTTTTTACCTGGTATGTTACATCCTTCCCCCCTTTTGGGAATTGCGTCCTCGTAATTTTAAAACTGGGCCTGGAAACTTCATTAAAAGACCCACATTGGAAAAGAGTCAGTAAAACTACCACTTTAAAAGAAATAAAGAAGAGTACAATGGTCACACGAGATATCCCGTAATTTGATTCCATGTAAGAAAACATGGATATGGAAGAGAGAATAAACTATCAGGTTCTAATGGAGTTTGATAGACACATGATTACGAGAATGTTAACCACCAGAAAATCTCAAACTTATGATGTGTTAAACTGTCTATGCTTATCCAGTAAGAAACGTAAACCAACAAATTTTTTGTTTTACATTCCTTTTCATTATTTGGAGGAATTAATTTACTACATAGAATAAAAACATAAAGAAATATACATACCTTTAAGTATAGTTTTATCCTTTAATAAGTTTCTACCAAAAACATATCTTTTCTGCAAACAAAGAGCATTCAAAAAGACTTGGTCACATCAAAAGCACAAGAATCATCTTCTTGAAAACCAAAATATCCACAAAAGAATAATTATATATTCCCTTTTCTTTAGACATCAAATAAAACCAAAATTGTTAGTGCGAGATCAGATAATACCCAAAAACGATAATCTTTTACCAAAAGAAAAACTACCCTTAATCTCCAAAAAATTTCAAACAAAACCAAATGTTCAAAAAAGACCATTCAAAAAACA
Organism: Viscum album; assembly: GCA_963277665.1. Lineage (NCBI taxonomy): Eukaryota > Viridiplantae > Streptophyta > Magnoliopsida > Santalales > Viscaceae > Viscum > Viscum album. The sequence continues at coordinate 641,000,796 of OY728141.1, read as the reverse complement.
ACATTCCGTAAAATTCTTCATAAGTGATCCAAACTAATAGTGAAACCCAAATCTCATATAGTTTTTCCTCAAAAGAGAGAATGTCTTCCACAACAACCTTTATCACTTAATCACTAAATCATTTTTCTATACTAAGTATATACATTTGATAAAACATATGTTCCGAAAATCAACTTATTCATGTTACATAAAAACATTTTACTAAAATAATAAGTCATACTAACCAGAGACTTCATGTAGGATAGTAGTAGAAAATGCACCCTCGTCACCCTTCGGTTGTGGGTTTGATTCCGGCAGCATTGTCGGATGCGACATGATGTCACCCATTCTATGGGATGTCCTTTTTATAAAAATCAAATAAACCCTAACATGTTTCAACCTCAATGGTTTCCATATACGTCTAATTTCCATCCAAATTAATTATGATCTCAACATCTTAATTCTTGAAGTCTTATTTCACCACCATATGATAAAATGAAATGATCCCCAAGATAAAGAACATCATACCTTGATCATGGTGTCCATTTGTTTTCATCATCATCTTGTTCACATAGGTAGAAGGTCTATGCATCGCAACAATGATTTATAGATACTCTAAAATAATCTTCTTCCTCAATAAAAATACACCTTGTACAACATGTTTCATATGGGTGTTCACAGAAAAATAGTTTTGGAAAATAATCATGTATGACATATAATTTCGAAAAATCTAATAAAACAAGAAATCTTTGAAACAGTCAGACTGAATTTGTGTTAAAACTTTCAATTAATGGTTCTTTTAAAATACAATAGCAATGTGTTGAGAGAATATATTGTAAAAGAAAATATAAATAGGTTGTTCAAGGGTCTCCTTCTTCAGCACCTTTTTTAAAATCATAATATGCTTCAAAATCTTGTGATAAGGTAAAATATTTGAAAATGCCTTGACAATATTTACCTTTCAGGAAAATATGGGAATATTGTGAAAATATGATTTGTCTAAATACAACCCATGACCCACGATGATAACGAGGTATAGTAGAGGTGTTTGATATCTCAAAAAACTTCTTGCAAGTGAGTTGAATGCTATAAAACATTTCACAATCATCTGAATATGTCTTTGAAATAATTATTGCAAGCATATCATCACGAAGAGATAAGAATGTCGTTTGAGATCCTCCTCCTTCCATTTATAACTGACTTTCCTTGATTTTAAAAAGTTATAAAACAATTATTTAACTAAAATAATAGACATAGGAACTAACCATGTGTCTAACTAAAACTCATAATCCCTAAATTTTTATAAACTGACCTTTGATACCAACTATAAGGACCTGACCTTATAACATTACATAATATAGAATTAAATGAATAATTCAAATTAAGGATCTTTTTAGGTTTAGAGTTTTAGAGAATTAGGCCATAAATATTACATAACAACTTGAATACTACAAGTAGAAACGACTACTAAGTATCCATTTTATTATAAAATATAAACTCTTAAAAATAAACATGTTTAGTTCCATATTTTAGACAGCATGACATTTCCATGATCCCATATTTGACACTATTCACCATTAAGTCATGTGGAGATCATTTAAAAAACATTGGATGAGCATAAAAATCTCATTAAGGGTTATAAAATATGGAAGGAAAACATTATCCCATCAATAAATACAAATCAATGAAACTATATTTTTCAATCATAACATACCTTAAAAAATCATATGATTTATGAATAACACACACACAAATCATAAATCATAAAGGTTACTTATGTCATACATATAAAAATTGTGTTGTAGCTATCATAGATATATAGTGAGATACACATGGAATACCCATAACAATATATTCCATAAATATCTTAGGAGAAACATCACGATTACCTCTGTCATGTTACCCAATGGATTGGACAGCTATCTCGAGATCACCTGCCCTAGGATTATCATGGAACCACCCGTATACGTAAACAATTACCAATAACCATAACAAAATCATAACACATAACACAAGTATAAAGGAAATATAAAATTTCCAAATTCCAATATATCAAATTAAGATATTGAAATAAACAATGCTTTATCATATTATTCTCAAAACCATTTAAAAGGAATTTTTTTTGAGTCAAAGTGTCCAATACCACTTTGAATATTTTAGATGAATTATCATTTGAAAACATTAATGACCATATAAATAATTCCTAAAACCCATTTTGAAAACATGGACATTAATTAGAAATATTTAGAAAAATAAATCTTTAAAACATTTAAAATGATATTTTGGTTATGGAGTTTTTTAACAAAAAGAGTGATGCTTGAATAAAAAAAATAGGGAATAAAATTTAATCATAACTTAATAATATCATGAAAATAAAGGAATTCATGATATAATATGTCAAAGTTCATTACATACACCATATAAAAGTTAATTGGTGTATAACAATAAAGAAGACTCAATGGAATGTAAATAGAGATGAAATCTCTCATAAAGAACGTATCCTTAGGTTAAGGTTAAATCAATGAAATAATTATGTGTGAAAAATATAAATACACTCAATATGATTGGATATTAAGTGTAACTCAATACGAGGGAATTCACATATATTATTGTAAAAACAACACCAATTAATTGGATGTTAAATTCAATAAATAGATATTGAGTTAAAATTACTCTTATCAAGTTCATATCGATGAGTTTAGAATTTATCAATTGAGTAGTTATGTGTATCAAAAGTATATCCACATAATGGGTAGTGGAAATTACTAAAAAAATAATAAATAGTGATTCCCCGTATAATCATATCATGACATAATAAATAATTAAAATATTTACCCAAGGAATGGAAATTAGGTTAAAAGGTTCCCTTACCGATTTGGTAACTTACGAAACATACAGCCCATGAAAAAAGGATCAAAAAATGAAGATGTAAATACCCATAGAATAAATTATATTACACAATTAAAACAATCTTGGGTAGTACAAACACCACAAAAAAGTTAAGAGTGGCAAATATAGAATGAATATCACGGGAATAAAAAGTGAGATGAAAACCCCTTACCACGTTGTAATCAATAGAGTCATATGACCAAAAGTTAATAACCATCAAATGAATCAAAGAGTACCATGAATATAATGAGAATAATGATAATATATATCAAATGGTAGTACAGAATACACCACATGCAATGAATAAGTGGCGAACAATGGAAATCTCACAAAATTAAAAGTGAGATAAGAAAATCACTTACCTTGTGTCTGACTTGATCCATTCGTTCTTTAATCTCATGAATAATAAAATAATGTTAGTTTATACTCTATTAAGAACCTTTTACATTTTTATTATTCCTTTCATATTATGTATTACCATGTTACACACATTATGTAATTATTTATGTTAATAACGTTCATTTTATCGATATTTGGTACTTTACTAAAAAATGAACACCTTATATTTACAAGTTGTTCATGTCATAAAATATCCATTATTTTTAGAATGATATTAATGATTTAGATATCATATATATCACATATATCTATTATATACATGAATTTATAATATTCTATAATATTTAGAGGTAATAAATGAAATGCATCGTTCAGGGAGACGGTAATCCATACGTATGCATGAACGCTACTTCCATTTATATTTATTATTTTAATGGAATAAAAAACATAATGATACATAGTTATATTATAATTACAATATAATATCATATAAAATATTGTTAACACTATCCTTTATACGTCCCATATAAGGCATTAACGAGTCATATCATTTTGAGGGGGCGATATTCCACACTTCCCCTAATGAGATTATCATATTTACCCACTATGGAAACCATAAATTATTTCAATAAATCGGAAAATATAGAAGAATAATGAAAACATAAACATAAAATATATCATATATAAATACATTTCCATCATAATGTCCACCATGTGAGGCGGTTGGAGATATTTGAACAATCATCATTTCGTGAGGTGATAGTTTTCTATCCACAAAAACATTATGTTCTTCACCCGTTAGATGGAGGTGTGTATAAGTGTAGTTAGATTACTTATCATAAAAAATCCTAGTATATTTAGGATAATGTTTTTGTTAAAAAAAATGAATAAATATAGTTTAGGGGTTGGAGAGGTAAAATAAATGAAAACAATTTAAGAGAAAACTGTTACCTGTAATTTGGGTAACTCCCTTTGGTTTGAACCAAAGCACTTCTTGAAGTACATTATCCATAAGGTAAGGATTCTTGGAGAAGTATACTGATGTAGTTAGCTTAATTGGGCAGATTTTTGATGATCAAAATTTCTTGAGAGGTGTGGGGAATTGGATATAAGTGGTCTCTTTTTATAAGGGAGAGGAGGGGCTCTTTAGGAATGTGTTATGATATTATTTTATTATATAATGATATTCGGTTTCTAAAAGACCAAATATCATTAATGTGGAATATAATTTGACTCCTAGTCGAAATAATATTATCCAATAGTAATTGGAGAGGTTTTGGATGATATTGTTATATTTATAATCTTCTTTATTTAAATCTTTTATTAATGAGGTAAATACTACATCATTATTGTGTCATAAATAATTTAATTTATGTGATGTCTAAAATTTTTAAAAAATATATCATGATGTAGGAAATATTTTTAGATTTCCAATTAATACTTATAGTCGAATATATAATTTATATAACACCAAATAAAAATTAATTTAATAAAAGATTTTTGTTTATGTCATTTTTGCCTTTGCATTAAATTAATTAATCTAAAGTGTCATTATCATTCATAAGTGGCTCCATGGCGTCCCCAAATAGACCCAAAGATTCCAATGGTCGGTAGTTAATCATCCAATAAGGTTAGGACATGTTTTAAGGTAATTTTTAATTATCACAATATTATTTTTACCTTGAATTACCGTATTTACCTTTAACCGTGGTAAATAAAAGTCAAAACTTACTGTTCACCAAAAATTATTTTCATCTTATTTAACCACATTTTACTTCTTGATAAGAACCATGTATTTTGGATTTTTCTAAATTCAATTAACAGAAGCGGTAAAATTTCATTTAAATGAAAAAAATCATGTTTTTAACTACTACTAAGTGATTTCACTAGTCATCAAAATTGATGTTTTTCAGAAAAATACCAACAATTCAGCCTAATATTTATTTGATATTCTTAATTAAAAAAGTATGTCTATTTTTATAAATTAATAACATATAATTGTAATTAATTAATTTAAAAATAATTTCCATTGTTAAATCAAATAGCGTGTTTTTAAGAATCAATAATTATCAAAAGATTGAAACTTGTCTATGTCCATTTCAAAGTGAAATTAATTCCAATGCCCAAAATTGGATTAAATCATAAAAATATATTATAATTACACTTTAAAACCGATTAAAAATAAAATATAACAATATAAATAAATTATATTGAAATACAGTTTAAAATTAAAATACAACATTTTTCACTATTCATTAGAAAATGGACTTTTTTCAGAAAAATTATAAAAATTAACACAAAGTAAATTTTCATGTCTGCATTCTAAAGAAGGATTTTATTTGGTCAAATAGAATGTATTATAGTGACCAAAATTAGATTTAAAGAGGGTTCTCTATTTAAAGGTGGTAAATCGGCCTTTTAATGTAAATTATGCTTAAAATTAGATTCTTTCACATTTTAAGCCTATAATATTTTTTGGATAAATGTAAATAAATTTAACAAAAATGTATAATCATATTGTAGTTACTTTTTCTCATTCATTCCAATAAAACAGCTAGGAGTTAACTACCATTTAAAATAATAATATTATATTGTTAGTGTGAAACGTAAGATTTCAAAAAAAAATAGTTGTTCCCTATCGGGTACGCTATCGAACATAGTAACCCCTTTAATGTAAAATTAATATTTAATTCAAAAATATTAATAAATATGAATTATGTATTTTTCATTTTTTACCGTGGATGTTACAACACATGAGTGAACTCTAATAATAACAACATATGGGTAATGGAAGCAATCACACAAGAGTAAAAATCAATCATGCATCTCAATCATCCACCATGTGTAACTCAGTTCCAATATGCATGGGAGTAACCGAGTTGTTCATGAATAATACAATACATATTAATAAATTTTGATGCATCCTGTAAATCATGCCCTCCATGATGACATAAATAATGCCCAAAATTCTCAGCCACACCACACGTGGTACAGACCGAGGGGAAAAATACCATACCAATAAAACTAAATAATCCCTAAAATTATATGCCCCAAGATAGTGAATAATATAAGTAATCAAAAAATATGTCTAAAAAAATTCAATAGATATTCCAATTTCTACATGTCTTGATTTATAGAAGAGGGTGCGCCAATATATTTCAATTGAGCATCTAATCACATACAAACATATAATAATCAAAACTATATGAATCACCTAAATCACACTAAGTATCAATCTCTAACCATTTAAATAACCATTAAAAATGTATCCTCTCATCATGGTCCTCTCACAATAATATACATAACCAAAGAAATAGAATTATCAGATGAGATTTTCCATGTTAAACACATTCACCATTTTTTAAAAAAATTAAACATGCCTCATACACTCTTCACATCCCTATTACATATCAAATAACTAAACCCATGCTTTAAAATTATTCTAATAATCTATTTTCCTTTTTAAAATTATTTTACTAATCTCTCTTAAACATTCACATCACACTTTCAATCCTTATTCATTTTTATAAAAAAGTAAAATCGGTCATTGATCAACATCACAAGCCATTTCTTTTTCAAGAACAAAACATACATCATTTTTAAGTCTAATCCTATTATAAATACATTTGAGGAACCCAAACCTAATATCAATATGATACAAAAACATTTACAAAGGAAACCCACTATTCATAATCCGCAAACTTCAAGTGAATGCCAATAGGGAAATTTATCAAACACATAAGGTGCACATTTATAACTACATAGAGCTACTTATCACCAAACAATGTATAAATCCCCACTTTTCACACCAAAAAAATATTCCCAATGTTATAAAATATTATTTTTCATATAACGAATGATTAAAAAGAATGAAACAAAAAATATTAAATTATAAATGCATGTGAAATGGTAAACAGTTGTCAAATCCATCGTGCTTCAACAACACACACCTGAAAAAACCTCACGAAGGTTTCAATAACCAAGATCTACCACGGGGACCCTTAAAAAAGAAAACCCCCATTATAAATAAAGGTAACCAAAAGAAATAGGTCCAAGAGACCATTTAAGGAAGATATCTCAAAATAAAATGGATGAAAGAGGAAGAGGGGAAAAAATGAGAGAATATTACTATGAGAGATCTTGGTCGAAACCTAGAAGAAACCATAGATCCAAACCATTGGGGAATGGTGGAGTCTTACTCAACAAGGTAAGAGGCCCATTATGGTTTCATGAACTATATGGAAGAGATGGGAGGAGTTTTGGGATAAAATACAGAATGGGTAGGGTTGGAATTTCACAATTTTTTTGATTTGGGAAGCTAGCACAGTTACAAAATGGTGTGGTAGCTATGTTTCATTTATTATAAAGAACTGGGAACCTTCATGGTTTGGTTACATGGTCTTCAAACCATGTTACAACTATTTATAATTCTATTATCCACATATAGAACCCCCCATAGGCTTAAAACACATTTTGAAATACCAAGTGCAAGACATGAGACATCCCTTTTCCATCAATACATAATCCACGCGGTTACTTAGAGAAGGTCGCACGGTTTACCAAATTGTACTCCAACCATGAGAATGAAACTACTAAGATAAAAAAAATTACATTACCTTGAAAAACCTATGGAATATTGGGTAATAACCATGGAGTCTAAAATTAATTAAGGAACACCTCATAAATTACAACCCATCACACCAGGAACTTGAGAACAAAATAGGGATCCAATAATGAACCATAACAAATGAAAACAAATAAAACACAGGTTTGAAAATTATCCCCACGATTAACTATTTCAGACCTAAAAAATCCATAAAAATTTCTAGTTGATAAATCAATTACATAATAATTCATGACCATGTGATCCAACCACATAAACCATGATCACTTCAACCATTGTAATGTATTACTTACACCTCCTGCATAAAGTGAAACAAAAACTAAAAAAATATCCCAAGAAGCAACTGTAAATTGGAGAGATAGCTTCTATAACCAAGAATTGAAAAACTATCATTCTCAAAATGGCTGTATGGAATGGACTCCACATCATTGTGAATCACTTTGAACTAATTCTCTCTTAGAGAAATCTCAATGAGATTCATCATGGGTCTCCCCGCCAATAATAAAACTAGAAACTACCCCCACAACAAACAAAATACATCCACTACAAGGGGAGGAGGAGGAGGGAAATGAATAGATCCACCCAAAATGGGTAACCTCATAATGGAAAATATTATATTTATATGGTCTCACTCTAATGTTGGAGACATGATTAGAACCAAATTTCCATTCATCTCTGGCATTTATAAGACTACGTGAAAAGATTCACTCAGAAACCTGTGTATGAAACTCTGATGTATAAAGAATATGATTCACTACAGTCAAGAGATAATTCTTCTTATTAGAACAAATAACCTCCAATAATAACACTCCATGAAATATTTTTTCTTAAACAATGAACGCATTGAACACACCACCACATAGAATAAAAGAATTTATAATTTCAAAAGGAAAACATTCTTTCATAGAAACATGAGTTATCTGGATATCCACAACAAAACCACAAGTTAAAAAAATAGAACACTACCTAGAAACAATTCCAAAAAATAATGAAAAACTAAAATTAAATATGAATTTAATCTAAACAGAAACAATATTATACTCTTGAAAAATTTATCCATGTCACTTCATGGTATTACCCTGATAGAACCGTTGCATGTGGCCTAGGTTCCCACAATCATGAATATAGTTTGTTACACTCAGATACAAATAATTGTGATTATCTGGCATTCCACACTGATGAATGATTATGACTCCACACCAATAAGAATATATATAAATATAAGCATTCCTTTTAATTCGACGACAAGTTCCAACATCTGTTGGCAGATTCCCCACTTCCATAAAAAACATTCCTCACCGCTTCTAGGAACTGAAGGATGAAAACTACATTAAAAACACATTCTTTCATAGATACCACACGAACAATATACATCACAATGTAAGAAAAATTTGTTTAATTGAACATGGATACCTTTGAAAGTAGATCAAGATGATTCCCAAACTCAAAATGTTAAGCCTTAATGGAACCATCCATAATCAATGATGAGATAAAATTAACTAGATACATGAAATGATGAATGAAAAAAAAATATTATTCATTACCTTACTGTCAATTACACATCTCTACCCCCATTCTCAAATTTATCATCACATAGAAATATAGTTGGATGAACAAATCCTTGAGTAACTCTAACGTAAGATATTTTTGATATTTCTTCTAAGACACTAACTTCTACCACTTACACATCATGAAATCCACCATAAATTTAACAAACATAACCATTAAAAACTCGTTCAACCAAATATGGATAATGATCATTTATATTTTCTACATTATATCCTCTACATTAAGGGAATCCGTTGGACCCTAAAAGTGAGTAGGATTTAACTTCTAAATCTCAAGAACAGAAACCATAGGATGATCAACTAGCGGGATTTCCAACGATGAACTACCGATGGAAAAACTTCTAATAACCATCAAATCTCTATGGGGGAGAACACTGGGAAACTAGAATTTAAAGAGATCTATCATAATAATATAATAAAAATGAGTGGTAAAACTCCAACACCGCACATATACTTCCAAATCATAATATAAATTCGTCACTACATTTTTTCCTCAAAACATTCTGACTTCTTGAAAAAAATTTAAATGTAAACAATTAGGTGGGTTTCAAAGTCACCAATGGTGTTCTTTAGTGTCTAACTCACATGAACATTTTCATGCCACTTTGAGCACCAATCATCCCATGTCAATCAGGGCTTTAATCCACATCTCTATAAATATCAACGAATGTAATCTCTTAAAGATATAGAAAATGAAAAAAATAAAACATTATCATATAAAAATATATAAAACATTTCAAAGTCCCATTAACCATTAATTTAAAATAAATTTTTAAATCTTACACATCAATCCATTTTATCATGCTCCAAATTAAAACCCATAGATTTACATCCAAAAAACTCAATTCACATCATTCAAAACATTTCCCAATAGCCCAAAAAGTATCATTTCATCAAAATTATCTAACTATGAACTCATTTATTATAATGTAACATATATTTCCAAGACCCATTTTAAAAGAATCTTCGGTTTTTCCAAAAAAAAAATTTGACAACCCCATATTTTAATTATAAATATCCATTTTATGAAGCCTTATTCAAAATGATTCTGAAAATTCATATCCTGTTATCCTAAAACAAAACCATTACTATTTCAAAATCCATTTTAACAATTAAAAAAAAAATTCTCATGACATCATTTTGAATCATAGAAGATCTTTAATGACTAAAAAGAGATCTATGATTGATGGGTGACTTGGCTATATGATTTTAGACTATATGCCAATCCCACCACCATCACAGAGTGTACCCTAGGTCTAATCCTCCATATCCAAATAGATTTCCAGATCCTACGATATAACTAAGACCAAAATCCCAACTCCCTTTTCATATTCCCAATATCAAACAACCACAAAAAAAATGAAACAAAACAAAACCCAGCATTCCATGGAATCCCAAGGTTTAGTCTAGAATGTGTTTTCCAGACACTCCCATAGAATTTCACCCCAATATTCAAAATTCCTACTCCATATACCATGAAAACCCATGAAATTACGGGTTCTAAAATAGGGTCCTCTAATGTGTCTAAATCCTCTGATACAATTTTTTCAGGAACCATCCTAAGACAACCCTGAACCAATCACCCAAGATGGTCATTTGAAAGGCCCAAAGGGCATTTCGGATCCCCATGGGCATGAAACTATTTTTGAGCATCAATAATGTAAACTAGGTAGTGATTTAACCTAAAAAAGTTAAATAAAAAACTAATCATAGGAAAGAAAACCAATGTTTTCAAATATATATACAATATCTCAACAAAACATATTTGTATAAGAATCTGAAAAATATAATAAACCAAATGATAAAAACCATATTAAAATTGATGACCACAATTTCTCCATGTGACACTAAGGGTCACTCTTCAATACCAAGACAAAACATCACCTGTGTCAAAATAAACAAAGATAGAACTTTTAATATATGCTAAAAACAAGAGGAAACTATATGGGTGAGTATTAAAAATTTCTAGGAATTCTCAAAAAATTTATTCCCAATTCACTTCCTCTAAAAAACAAAAACAATATGATTGAAATATATTATATAAAAGAAATTTTCTTCCATACATTTTCTACATAAAAACAAATCATGATCCATTTCCCTTTTTCATTTTCTAAGACATGTTCATTTCCATTAAAGAAACATTAACATTTTTAAGGGAAAGTGATGCCTTCATTTAATAAAAAAAATACAGTGGAATGAGTTTATAAGAAATTTGTTTTTTTATAAACCATTAAAAACCAACTCACCTATTTCCAAATATGTACACAAAACTTGATAAAATCATAATAATCACTATATAAGTGAAATAGAGATATGTACAAAAGGGTAACCAACCCATCAAGCATCTCATTCATCCACTATAAGTTAGTAAGTTTCAATAGATATGTGCGAAACATAGGAGCTTTTGAATAATCCAGAACATGCTAAAATATGATGACTCATCCAAGAAATCATAATTCATTTGATGACATCAATAATACACAATACACATGACCACACCCCACATGGTATAGACCGAGGGGCACAATCACATGGAAAGAAACTCAATATATCCACGTTTTATGGGTCACTTATTTGTTCCTAATATAACTAGAAAAACAATCAATTTAAAAAAATCAATATCCATGTCAAGTTCTTCCAATCAATATTTATAGAAAAGGGTGATTCACCCAATTGTAGAAAATCATCCAATCACATACACATATTTTATAGTCAACACAACAATCATTACTCAAATCACTCAAAGAAAAATCTCTTGAATTTAAACTATAAGTTCACAAGGGAGACTCTCAGCATGGGCCTCCCACAACAATCAACATAACCAATGGTAGAAAATTTTAGAAGGATTGATTTCATGTCAAACACATTCACCATTTTCGACAATTTCAAAACATGCCTCATAAACCCGTCCCAAATAAATTATTTATCAAAGATCCAAATCCCTAATTAAAAATAGGTGTAAACACACATTTCCAAATTTCAGAATTTTTTTAAAATATCTTTCAAAAATTAAATTCACAAATTGAAGTCAAGTCAATTTTTATAAAATTGAAAAATGGTACATTGATCAATATCACATTCCATTTAATTTTAAAGAACCAAACACTATCCATTTTCATGTCTAATGGTAATATTACTCTATTTGATGAACCAAAAACTACCATCAAGATGACACAACATAGTTTACAAAGCAATACATTGATTAAAGATCCAGAAACCACATACGAAATCCAACTGCAAATTGTATCAAACACATGGTCTGTAAATTTATAATAAATAAAAGTTATTTATCATAAAACAAGGCATAAATCATCACATTGCACACCATATAAATATTTAAAAGTTAATAAATCAATTTTTGGATTATAGATATGGTTTAACAATAATTAAACCAATGAATCATAATTTATAAAGGTTTGGGAAAAATGAAACCTACAAAAAATCCATTGATATTCAATAATACACTCCTGAAAACACTTAACGATGGTTCCAAGACCTAAGATCTACTATGAGAAAATCTAAAAAAGAAAAACACCCAATAAAAATTAAGGGATCTGTTAATAGAGGGTCAAACAATACAAGTGAGAAATATATATTATAATAATGTGCAGGTAATAGGAATAAATAAAAGAGTATAAGTGATTACCTAGAAATATCTAGACCCAATCCTTGAATAAACCCGATATCTACACCATTAGAGAGGGTTGGAGGCTTGGGGAATATGGGCAGAGCCCCTTAGGGTCTCACGATATTGAGGGAGGATAGGGGTGGGGGTTTTCATTAAAATCTCTAGATGTGTGGGGTTGGAATTCATCGATTATTAATGATCGGGTAAGATCACATGGTTTCACTACATGGTTTACCAAACTGTCGCCAAACGTGTGCTGATTACTGGACACACTCGGTAACTATCATGGTCTTCTAGAATAGTCTGAAATCCACGAGGAAACCATTCAAAATGACTCTATCCTGAGTCAGAACCTCCATCTATTCTTAAAACACAGTTTTTCAAACTGTGTGTAAGTCGTGCGCCATCCCTCGACCTCTAAATCAAATGATTCATTCTTAACTAGAGATGGAAACACGGTTTAACAGTATTCCAAATGTGCATAGTCCACATCAAAACTCAAATACTCTAATTTCCTTGGAAAAATTTATTTAAGACTATGTAATAGTCTTGATATCCAAACTAAAACAAGAAACACCTGAAACATTAGAACCATCCCACCTGAATCATGATATAAAAACCAATATAAAATAATGAACCATAAAATAGGAATAAAATAAAATCCAATGTGTGAAATTTATATCTTCTAATGGAAAATATGGGCTAGAAGTTTCTAAAGAGATAAAACCTCTATATTATCATTGAACCAATAATTTACCCCACCCATCCTAATTATAGTAGTTAGGCATCACTCAACTAGTTATGTTATATAGTTTATGAAGAAGGTTTCATAATAATTTCTTTATTTAATCACGGTGTAACCCATGGGAAAAAAACATTTTTTAAAACATATTTTCATAATATTTATAAACCATACATATAAATAATAAAGACACAATGATTGGATCAAATAACTAGTAAGTATAAATTTAAATCGTAAGATTTCATGTTATATGTAAAATGATGTTATGAAATCAATAGGATCATTTCTAGTGGAAAATAACATTTTCACTTTCAAATACCATATTTAAAATGTAAAATTTTCTAAAATATTATTGAATATATTTACATTGATTATTAAATAGGATGTTTTTAATGAAATTTTCATTTCATTTAGTTTTACAAACCATGAAATATATATTCCATGCCATATATGTTAAAAAACTTCCTTCACGTTTTTTATAAATTAGTAAAAAGTAACTAATGTTGGAAAGATATGAAAAGATTAATATTAAATCATTTTTTAAAAAATAATACACTGGTAAATATTAATTTTAACAACAATATAGTGAAAATAAAACAATATCTAATTTATTTTAAGGTAACATGGATATATGAGAAAACTGATCCCCAGTCAAAGATAGAAATAAAATAATTTTTATTTTAAAACGTTATTTTGCCATATTTATCTCATCAAGTGTGGAAATTGAAAGGTAAACACATGTTTTCTATAAATAAAAATATTATAATAAAATTTATGAGATTATATAGGGCTGTATTAATAAATTTCATCATTATGTGCATAATCAAAACAATCTGGATATACCATGACATTATGATATCAAATTCTTACCAATTTGATAACATTTAAAACGTAATCCACATGAAAAAAATTAACATAGATGGATATTTATATACAATAATTTTTATAATAATAATTATAAGTTACATTCATGGTAATTATATACCCCACACAATGGAATCATGTGGTGAATATGAAACGTGTCCGATGAAAATATGAGTGGGATAAACATCCACTACCTTAAGTCTCGACATCCTTCAAAAAAATTCAATAATCATGTATAATAAATATAATTTTGTTATAAATAAATTATATAAACATAATTATATATATCATACCATATATGGCTGAATTATAACATTTTTCCACCCATTTATTATCAATTATTTACTAAAATCATGGTTCCTAGTGATGATTTCATTGATTTTCATGAATGCTCTGGTCTGTAGTTTTGATAATTATAAATTGATTATGGTTAAATAATAGACATAAATATAATAATGATATAAATATAATATATATTCATTATATAAAAATTTATAGTCATTCTTAAAAAATTTAGATATTAAAATGAAATACATCATTCATTGAAATGGTAGGTCATACATATACATGAAAATTGTTTTCATTCTTTGAAAGAATGGAACATAAGTAAGGTAAATATTAAATAATATTTAAAAAATAATAATTAAATCATATCAGTAATACATATTAATTATATTTATCTTTATTAACATCCATGTTTTAATCAAATTGAAAATTTATCACATCACATTGTGGAGGCGGTAGTCCATATGTACACACGAGTGACATTATCATTTTCAAAAAGATTCAGTGGTTAGTAGTTTTATGATATATTACACTTATTAGTTTTTAATTATATCTCAAATATCATATAAATATGATAAATACAATATTATATCCAATATTGATAGGTGGTGATTGAAACAATTTACATCGGTTTGTGAGACGGTAGTCAGCCGTACACAAGATCGACAGTTTCATTTCCAAATTAATAGAAGTGGAGATTGATGTAGGTTATGAAACTAAAATAATAAAATATATGTATATTGGAAATAAGTTTATTATTATATCATCATAATTCATAAATATTTTAAGTATTTGAAAGAATAAATACAATAAAAACAACCAGTAAGGAATGATAACTCATCTTCAAACAACCTCTTTAGGTTTGAAAACAATTCTTATTACGAGGGTTTTAAAATAATAATATGGCCAATTGAAAATGTTTATGGAAGTTTGTAAGTTATTGTTTATGGTGTTTAATGATCTAAATGACTTTATAAGAGTTAATATGGTATGTGTCTCATTTTATATGCTCTGTATATGACAGACTTGAAATTTCTGAAAAGTAAAAGATATACCAACATTTTACACATCAAAAAAGTATTAAAATATTACTAAATATATAACCATAGATTATATAAGTTCTATATATGGACTTAAAATAGTAAATGTATAGGTGTTTTAGTCATTTTCTCACTTTTCTTTTTAGCCTATTTTAACCTTAACATTGTTACTTGATTTTTACGAATTTTATTATTTAATATGAACAATATTTTTTTTAACTTTTTATATAAAATAAAATATTCTTATTCCAAATACGGACCTTGTTTAACTAATTAAATTCAAATAATTTAATTTATTTAAATTAAAATTAAACTTTTAATCACAATGAAAAATTCTTTTTTCGAAGAAAATTTTTTCTCATATATAAAACATTTGTATATCAATATTAAATATAAAATTTATTCTAGTAAAATAAATTATATTATTAATAATATAATTAAATAAAATTTAATATTAAAATCATTTAAATGTAGTATGTAAATTTTATAATTTATTAATAATTTTTTTAAATCATCATTTCTCACTGTTTATCCAAAAATTAATCCTTTTAGAAAATTAACAAAAATTGAATATAAGATAATTTTCACATGTTCATTAAATAAATAAAGATTATTTAAAAAAATTATAATGCTAGAAAACAAATTGTATTATTTTTTCACAAAAATTAAATGGAAATCATTTTTGATTAAAATTTATTATTGAAGCGTATATATACTTTACTAAAAATTATGTACCTATTTTTCAATATAATTTATCTATCTTAAGATATTATAATTAATTTTAAAATTTTATTAATTCTTAATCATACCACAATGTTTAATTTCTATGTTGTAATTCTCATGCATAAATAATAATATTTATAGTATATTGTGGTTATTTAAACTCGGTGTTCGGTGTAATATAACATATTAATGAAAATAGACAATTGAGGGTGTTACATTCTACCATGATAAAAGGAAGATATCCCTAAATATTATATTACTTTTAAACAAACGACTTTGGATAAATTTTCTTTATCATATGCTGAGGTTCATAGGTGATTTCTTGAAGTTGGTGGTTTGTCCACATAATGCTGACTAGGTGAGTGGTATTGTTTCATATCACAATATATCTTTGATAGAAAATCAAAAAAATTATTTTTCATAGTAAATATCATGATCCACTGGTATGGACTCTATGTTTTGTAAATATTTTGGATTAATTTTATAATTCCTTATGAGAGATACGTGGAGCACATAATGAACCTTGGAAGGGTTAAGTGAAAATTCAAATATAAAAGTTATCATCCGTAATCAGTCCAAAATATTAATGGGGAAAATATAATTATATATCATCATTACATTCCTTAAAAATATAATAACCTCATTCCATATCGAAATTCATAGAAACTATTTTTCAAAAAAATCAAATTCCACGCCACACTGATGATAGTAGCATAAATTTTCTATTAACTCTAAGATGATTTTATGTGTCATTGAATGGATCATCCATTCATGGTTATTTCAAAAGCTATCGTAGGTCCCAATAAATTACATTCTCTACATTAATCTTAAAATGTTGGAGTTCATTTATTCATTCCAAAGATATGATCATAATGAGCCATTTTAATGCTTGAGTGGAAGCCATTTTTTTAAGAATACTTGAGTGAATGATGGTTTTGATCCCAACTATAATATAATTTCATAGAACAAGAACTCTGGATATCCTCAAGGGTTTGAATGGTTTTATTTATCTCACCATGTAGATGAGGATGATACACAGTTCTGAATCATAATTATGTATCAATAACTTTTGGAAGGCTTCTACAAAACATTTAGGTAACCATTAGATCTCAATCATATATAATATAATTCGGTACTTCATAAAAACATTCCACATTTTTTATGTACATTCATGAAGGTGGATACAAATAGAAATATTCTCATTCATCGATGATATGTGATGAATTCTAAAGGTGATCAACTAAAACCCAAATTGCATAGTTCCCTTTAGATATTTTTTTTAATTTTATGACTACATCTATGGAGTTGTTTTCTCATTTCCATTACTGTATAGGTAACATCAGTAAAATCAAATTATAATTTTTCCTCCCATTATTAACTGGATAACATACTAAGAATAGAGATAAAAAATATTAGATAACTCATTTCATTCCATCACAATAGAAATAGTATTTCTAATATTTATATATCATTCTACTTCCAAGATGTACAATGAATGAAAAATTATGATATTCAACTAATAGATCTTAAAAAACATGTATGGATGGACCAAATATATTTTATTGAATCTTATCAATCCAAAATAATAAATTTTAAACTCAATAATATTGCACACCATATTCTATAGAACAAAATATTTCTTCTATGTCACATTAATATTCACATATATAGATGGTTGAAGACACAATTGAGAAAGATAAAATTTCTACACTTACTTCTATATTTCTGTATTTATCCCTTGAAAATACATTAATGATGGATATAGTTTTAACCCCATCATTGATAATATTTCATGATCCTTTCAACTCAAATCATTACCCACCTAGTTTTCTTTTGTAGGGTGGAAATTTATTGATGACTCATAATTATTATTCAGTTACAAACAAATTCTAGAGAACATATTCAACTCTTTATGTGTTAATATATACTTTAAAACATCATGATATGTATATAAATATCTAATTTATCTATTATTACAATTACATCATATCAAAAATGTAAAAAATTTCATAGATAACTCCAAATCATGAGTTTGATAACTCTCTCATGAATATTCAATTTTATTTTGGCATAAGCTATGACATATCATTTTGCATGAGGACACGTCACAGTATCTTCTTCAACGAATCAAAAAAAATTACATACCCTTATTTACTATAAGGTAATTTATTACAAGATACAAAAACTAACATTCTAATTATTTCCTTGAAATTTTCCTCAAATTCATTTCTCTAAAGGACCTTGGCTTCCATCGAAGTTCGCTTTGTGGTGGTTTTAGATATTCATCATAAATTTTCCACACACTATACATAATATCTAAAAAAACCAAGAAAACATTGGATCTTAGTCACAGTGTTTTTATTAGACTAACATTAACTAGCCTCTTCATTTGATGGATCCAATGATATAAAATCACATGAGATTATATGACCCAAAAACGAAACAATTTGTTTTTATAAATTCACACTTCATAAAATTTTCTTAACGTTTATCAATTGTGTGTGTGTTTAGTATAATTATCAAGAGATAATCATGATCTTCCATTATCATTGATTAGATATTAATATTATTTATAGAGCTTACAAAAAATGATTGAGATAATATATAAATACAATATTTATTAAATACATAGAGATTGAAATAATATTAAAAATAAAAAATGGAATCAATTAATATTAATAATGACCATAAATTTTACATAATATTTTTTTTCTATAACCTTCTCTTTATCAATCAATTGATGATCTCCAAAATGAGGTTCAATCTTGTGAAATTATTTTTCTTCTTGCTGATGGTAAGAAAAGTTATCAATATGGGGTTGAGGATACTTTTTATTTAAAAAAACTTGTTCAGATCTTGATAATCAATGAAGAGTCACACCGATACATATTTATTCATAATAAAAAGGTATATGTGTATCCCAAGGTGACACACATGGATGAATTAATGCCATTTAAATATTATACTCTAATTTCTTATTCAATTCCTAATACTCAATCAGGGATATTCTATATAGTGCCTTTTAAAAATTCTTAGCACCAAGTATGATTTCTACTGAGACCTCAACCTCAAAATACTATGTAATACTGGGAAACTATACTAAAAATACATCAATAATATCATGAAAAATTGGAATACCCTGTTATTGATTTTTTCCCCATCCATCTGGGATAAACACCCTTATTGAATAAAAAACAATACTTATAAAATAAATATAATTTATATGAAAATTTTATAATTATTTTCATAATGATAAAAAATAATTTTTTAGATTGTAATATCTTATTAATCTTCCCTATATCAATAATTGATGTGTTATTTACAAAGGGAATGGTAATAAACTCAGATGATAACATCAAATTTAACTAGGGGGAGAAGCATATGATTTTGAATATGCACATTCCCATAGGCTTCAAATGAAAATGAGTCATAGACATGAGATGTGATCATCAAGAATGTATGGGTCTTCAAAAATAATTACACATTCAATCAATGATGATATGAATTAACTTCTCAAAAATAATTTTCATCATATAAGTGAAATTTAATAATTAATATCCACATTTTTAATTAAATATATTATTGTACATGTCACCACTGCAACATTATTGTTTTGTCGTCAATACCTTAGTAAATAAAAAATGATAAACATTATAGTCAATCATCATTGATCCAAGTGATCAATAATTCACATAATGACTAAAAATTGAAACGTTATTTTCAATCAATGATACCTTATGTTTACGTTAGATTATTCATGGAAAAATTTGTTCAAATCATTCATAATGGTTTGAAAAGTATTTGTAAATTTACTACACAAACCCCCCATGGGTGTCAGACTATTTTTGTAATAATATATGTCTTTGTACTCTAGGGGATGATTGAATGAAATCCCAATTTACCTTTTTTGAGTTATTACCATTAGGTACAACTTTCCCAGAGGGATATAAACTTGTTGAATCCAAACATGGACATGATTTCTTGGAAACCTCAGTCTCTACCCTTAACAAAAATTAAAGTTTATTTTCATATACATTAAATTATACCAAGGTTTCACACATATTTATTATCAGCCTACATTTAAAGGGATAACTAAACCTATAATATAATACCATATATTCAGACCCACACTATTCATTCATAGAAATTGCAACTTACTATATGAATATTCATTTTCTAATAAAAAATATTCATGATAACAATAAGGTTTTAGTGTCTTTGGAAAATGGGAAACCCAAAAATCATGTTCATAAGTGAAATAAATAATATCCAATAATTTTCTTAATAAATATAACACATATTATAATTTTTATACGTAAAACCTTTCTTTATAAACTTTTTAATAGAAGCATATAAAATGGTGACATCAAATTTTCCGAAAGGTTATACCCAAATATATCCAAAATCACATGAGAATAATATGAGCATACGGTTATGAGAATATGATATTGACATTTGAAAACCAAACCATGTATTTCAAATATCTTAATCTTGAGTCCTAGAATAATTCATAGAGGTTACTAAGACATGAATAATAAAGGAATCAAATAAAATGATTCATGTGATCATAAAAATAGCATAAGACATTGATATGTGTCATACAAAAAAGTAAAATATTTAATTTCCATAATAGTGAATTCTCAATTACAAAACAATAATAGTTGAATGGGTTCACTCCCCAAATTGTCATACTAGTTAGGGTCCACTAGAAACAAATTAATTTTTTACAATGTACCTTTATAAACTAGGTTCACTCTCCATTCCAATCTTGTTTATATCATGATATATCAATCATTACTCAATGCATCAGAGGCCAATAAAAATGCGTTCCCACCACTCACATAATGAAGAATATACATATGTGTTCCAAAAAATCATAATACATTCATCATATAATAACCCACGAAAATTAAAAGGGTTTTATTAAATTTCATCATAGTACAACCTATAGAAATGAAATGAGTTTCATAATCCTTTCATCAATTCATTATAGAATAACCAATGGAAATGAATTGAGTTTCAAATATATATTTTTATAAAAATCATAAAACATACAGATAAATATTAAGGTTGGTATAATTGTATGATATCCCAAGTATTTCTTAATTAACATTAATGTATTTCATCTTCAGTGGAAAATGATTTTGTAAAAATCACGTGGACCATTTAAGGAAGAAAAAAACTTTTTCACTTTGAAATCATGTATTTAAAATAAAAAATTAAAAAAATATAAATGAACCAATTTTATTTCAAAATAACATATGAATCAATAAATTTATTGTTAAAATATTTGATTTGTCATGATGGGGGAATTTCTTTCATGTTGTAAATGTTAAAAAAAATTCCATCACATATTCAGTAAAAAGTAAAAATTAACTCATTTATGAAAGAGAGAAGTACTTTCCTTTTACACCATTTAAAAAAACATGGTTAAAATTAAATTTAAAAATAATATTTCAATAATTAAAACATTCATGAAATAATTTTTATAAATCATATCTTTGAAAGAAATATTATTTTTGACCAAAGAGATAAATAAAGTTAATTTTATCTAAAAACATTTGTTTGAAATATTTAGTTCATAAATATATCAAAATTAAATGAAAAAAATGTATTATCTAGATATAACCATATTTGAATAATTATCTTCTGATTAATTAGAGGTATATCATGATGTTTCATCATTGAAAGAATAATCATAACAATCCTTATAAATAGTGAAATTGTAACATCAAACCATTACCACATTGGTAAATTTGGAATATTATTCCCAATGATGTAAATAAAATAATATGGATATTTTAATCCCATAATATTAATAAAGATTACCATAAAATAAATTCATGGGTAGTATATACACCACATAGAAGAAACAGGTGGTGAATATGGCATGTGTCGCACAAAAATACATTTTAAATGAAAATCCATTAAGATAAGTCTCAAATTCCATCATAAACATTAAAATTATATATAATAAATTAATGTTTTTTATAAAGATATTTGAGATCTATATTCATATATTTCATAAAGTGTATGATTTAATTAAAACCTTTACCAAATTTTTATCAATAATTCTTTACTAAATTCATGGTTCCAATTGATAACGGATTCGTTTTCTTGTATGTTCTAGTTTGGTAGTTTTATTCAATTCAAATGTTTTATTGTTATATAATATAAATAATTTTATTTATGATATAAATATCATATATATTCATTATCAACATATATAAAGTCATTAATAAAATATATATTTGAAGATATTAATTACATAATTCATAGAGATGGTAAGCCCGATGTATGCATGAACACTATTTTCATTTTTTCATAGATGGAGAGAATGAAAGGTAAATATTAATTAATATTATAATACAAATTTTTATATCATATATATTCATTATATATTTAAATATTTCCATCTATGTCTATAAGAAATAAAAAACATATTACATCGCTTCACGGATGTTGTAGTCTGCACTTATGCACGAACGACATTAGAATTTTCATAGGAAATTGTAATTAGAAAGGTACGTTTTATATTATAACAAAAAATTATAATTATTTCATAATTATCATATAAATATTTTTATTCCATCATTATATCTATATGTGAGATTTGGTTATGGAAAATGAATTACATCAGTTCGCAAGGTGGTAGTCTGACGTACACACGATAGACGATTTCATTTCCCATTTGATTAAAGAGGTTATAGATCTAGTTTATGATACTAATAATATTACATATAATTATATGGGTCATTATTCTGTTATTACATCATTATAGTTGAAAAATATATTATTGAATTTTGAGAAGAAATAAAATTGAAATGATCAATTAAGTTTTAAAGATGTTTTACACACAACTTGAGGATCTAAAATGTATAATAATAAATCATAATATGATATGTGTTAAAAATATGTTAATAAAATATGATTTGGAAATTTTTAAAAGCTATTTTAACCAAATTTATTTTATTTTAATCTCATAGTAAACATATTCTAAACTGAAGTGTGGTGAATAATTTTTACTATTTTCTCTTTTCGTTTTGACCAAATGTTATATTTAAAATATAACATATTTTTAATTATAATGACTATAAATATGATTAAAATATTCCAAATAGAAATAAATATTAGAGTTAGTATTTAATTAAAATTAAACTCACATATGTGGAGAAAATATCATTTCTCAATAAATAATTTTTCATAAGTAAAAAACATTTTATCAAAGTTTAACTTAAAATTGATTCAATTAATCTGAATCGTATTAATAATAATATAATTTTACTAATGTTAAATTGATAACCATTTTAAAGATTTTTAATTTTTAATTTTTTTAACAACATTAGATAGGTAATAAAAATCCATACTGTTATCTATTCATTGAAAAATTAATCATTTCAGAAAATTCTTAATATACAGTCTAATTTTTTTTATCATTTGTATTAAAAAATTGATTTCATTCATTAAAATAAAATTTCCAAATGTGAAAAATATTGGTCTATAATGTTTCTAAAAAAATGAAATGAAAATTTTATTTTTAGTAAAAATAAATTTTCAAACATATAAAGTCGTTATTAAAAATTATGTACCTATTTATAAATATATTTTTTTATATAAAATAATTATACTTAATTTTTAAAAAAAATTACTTCACATACCACAATGTTAAAAAACTTCATTATAACGGTTATGTTTAAATTATAGTATTTATAGTAAATTATTGTTTTCTAAACTCGTTGTTGTGTGTAATGAAATCTATTAAATAAAGAAATTAATTTAAAGAAATATTTTATAAAAATAGCAGGGTGTTATAGTTGGACTCTTTGGGGGATTTCATATTTGGAGGGGCTATGAGTCCATTT
Source organism: Viscum album (assembly GCA_963277665.1). Classification (NCBI taxonomy): domain Eukaryota; kingdom Viridiplantae; phylum Streptophyta; class Magnoliopsida; order Santalales; family Viscaceae; genus Viscum; species Viscum album. The sequence continues at coordinate 640,976,253 of OY728141.1, read as the reverse complement.
TCAATTTTTTATTATAATGATGCTATCATTATATTATAGATGGGTATTGTGATGTGTAGTGGTGTGTATTCATAGTTATATTGGAAGGATGCTTTTTTAGTGAACAGATAGTAACAAAAACAAAACCTCTCTGTATAAAAATTCATAAAAAGTATATTTTAGAGGTTCTCAACTATATTTGAGAGAGTCAAAATAGGTAGACGCTGAAAAAAAGAAATTATCAGTACATGTGGAAAAAAACAAAACAATTAATTACTGAGGCTGTGGGTTGAGATGGGGTGAGTATCTCAGGGAAGATAATAGGTAATAGTATTAATACCTATGAGTATGTAGTATTATAGGAAATATATTTATAGTGATGTCTCCAAAAAAAAATTGGGGAGTTATAGTTACATTCTGTATTAGTTTCCTTTCATTGGTGGAAGATATGTGTTGTTGATCTAGGGAGTTTTCTGAGTATATGTCCAAATATATATGAGATTGGTGGTTTCGCTATGGCGATGTGTGTTTTATTATGTTATATTATTTACAATTTTTTTGAATGCATTATAATGAATAACTCACCTCGACATGTAGGAGTTTGGGGGTGAAAACGACCAAGTATATTAATCTTCTCACATATTTTTTATATATACTTCTTTTTAATGTTCTAAATAGACTAGGTAGTGGTGTTAGAATATCAGATATCTTGACTAAGGACACTTGTTAGACATTTTTTAACATTATAATTGACAATAGATTTATAGGTGTTTGGATGTAATGTAGTTTTCTCACTTTTACGTCAGGTTTTTTATATTGTAATGACGCTAACTATCATGGATCATTAATTTGAATCTTTTGTGTGTTGGTGGTTTCATGAAAATTTTAGAGGATAGACTATAGATTGAGTATTGAAACATTAGTAGGATGGATTTTCTCCTGTGTGGAATGGTGTGTTCAGAAAAGACGTGTTAGCTTGATGGAAGATTTTTATTTATTCAAGAGTTTTATTCCTTATATATACTAGTTTCATTGGGGTTATTGTATTGCAACGTGGTAAAGGATATGTGAGAAGTTAGGGACACACAGTCCTTGAATAAAAAGATGGTTGTAGAATGATGGTTTTTGGATGAGGCATGATGTTCATTGGGTTATTCATACAAGTAGGGACTATTGGTTAATCTAACATAAATTTCATAAAGTTATTTTTATATAAATAAAATTTTGGAATGATTAAACTCAAAATCTTGTTGACTCAATGGTGGTTTTTTTGTTATTCTTCTTATCTAAAGTCTAATTAATCTTGGTTCCTTTCACATTCTTATCTTATCACTTTGTATGTGTCATGTTCAAGGGTAAAAGTTTTAGGATATCATAATGATCTTCAATAGTTCAAAAATTATGAATGATCACATTTATCATGTGATGAGCATCATTAATTGTATCTATATTTAGGCATATTGACCCCAAATGATTCAAGGGGTATTGTATCATTATTTATGTATTGAGTCAAATATGAATCTTGAAGACTCCTATCATATCAAAAATCAATATTTTTATAGAATTATTACAAATTCAATGTGGCAATCAAATTATTATGGGCTTTTTCTTTTCTAAACTATAATTTTAACTAAAAATTGAACATTTTTTTCATATACTTTTAAGTGATAAAATTTTCAGTTTACATAAGAATATATTCTATGACAATTATTATGACCAGTATATTGTTCCCAAAATGAGGTTACTTCACTAGGATAGATGATTTAGAGAATTATAAACTATTCAAATATTTTTGTGATAATAATTGTTAAATTAATTCATTATTAAATATTAATTAATTCATTGATGTTCATTTTCCATTATCATTATAATGGAAAATCACATTTAGATTATTTTAATGTTTTTGAGTCTATATTGGTGTGTTTTTCATACTCTAGGAAAAACATATGTTGGGCATCGGGGCCAGGCATATACCACGTTTTCCTTTTCTTATATTTTCCATATTTTTTTCCTTTACCTTTTCTCTCTTCTCCACTCGTTTCTAATTTGCACCCCTCTATGGATTTACTTCACCGTGACTGATATTGGATATGAATATGGATATAGAGATTGAGGGTTAATGTAATAGGGATTCCTCTACAAAGTTCAGAATGATCCTGATCGACATGTGACAGGAGTAGAACACTAATATGGGAAAAGCATTGATATATTCTTCCCAATGTTATTTAATTTTTATGTTTATGTCATAAATACCCATATATTTTCATATTAATATTTTTAACGCTATATTATTATTAATTGGGACCCATTTAGGGTTCATCTATATATTTTGGGAAGAAAATTGGGTTTCAGACCGATTGGATGGGTTTCCCCATCGAAAATCCAGATCACATGACGTGAAATTAAAAATAAACACCCTGTGTTCTTTTTATTCAGAGATGATGATATTTTCGGAGTACACTCCATGTATAGGATATACATTTTCTGTATTAGTACTAAAAAATCTAGCCTTGTACCTATTCTAATAACCCATCTAGCGTAATTTGGTTGTGTGAAGTACACATATGGACCTTGTGTGGGATACACACCATCTTGAAGTACATGTACTGGCTAAGATGTGTGTCCATTCCATGTTATGTATACTCTTAGATTCCTCGTATAAGTTACATGGTGTGTACATGGTATTGACATCATTTACATTAGTTTTAAATTCTAGTTCTTTCTAGAGTGCATGTCCATGTGAGGCTTTTATTATACACATCATGTACATGGGTATGCATACTATGTACTCCTCCCTTGCTACCTGTTTTATATTTTTCCATGTTCTAAAACATAGAGTTATAATTGGACACATGAGTAATCCATTTTTGCTATATTTCTACATGTATCATGATGGTGAGGCCATTTATGTGATTTTAGGAATCTTATGAGAAATTTCTATAATTTTAAAAAATGTAAAGGTTCTTCCTTTGGTATTAAAATATAACTATCATAAAAGAGTGATAGACTTGATATGAGGTGGACTAGGAATTATATATATAGACTGAAATTCAATGAATTTTCATTTTTCCCATGATATTATCTTATCTTTTTATATAGTGGATCCTTTGCAGGATGCCTCTACATTAATGTTATTTCCAGGGGTCCCCTATGGGGCGCCTTCACTTACATGATGTCCAAGGGAATCCTTTTAGGATACCACTACTTGTTTACTCATCAACTATATCACATATGGGATTATACTTCATATATATACCTTTCATAGGATCCCATGTAGGATTCATCACTTAAGTTCATCTTGGAGGATCTCATGTTGGATGCCATTAATTACGTCATTCTTCCACAGATCCCATATCCGATTCCTCTCATAGATTTCTATTTCAGTTCTTCCCTATAAGGATTCCTCATATCATGTCTAAACATTTCAGTCCCTGTGTAGAATGCATCTCATGTGTTTTTACATGAGGGGATCACCGACTACCTTGGTGTTTGGTCAATCCTTATCTAGTACATGAGTTTTGTGTAAATTTGTGTGGCTGGTGTCACCTTAAAAAATGTACAGAAGATGAAATATTGTGGAGATATATGAGTAGTGGTTGGTTTAGTCATTCCTTAACCCTTGATCCTTTATTCATGATTTTTTATGTTTTCTATTTCTAATGAAATTACTACCAACAATACGTCTAGGTGTGTGGCCAATGTGCTTGGTGTGTGTGGAATTTATTTATTAGGATGCCCATATATATTTCATGGTATCAATCTTATAAGCTGTTTTATATTATTTTCGTGTTATTAGGATGCCAAAATTTAGTTTCTAGGATTTATCTATTGATCTGTCACGATATTATTGGGATTCCCAAACATACTTCATGGAATCAAGCTTATAACCCTTGCATGGAAGGTGGTTACCATATCTATAATTCCTTCATGTCTATGATTCCGACCCTACTAAGGGTTTTTTGATGTTAGTTACTAAAGATCCATCAGAACTACCATTGAGATATTGCAGATTATTATATTTTTCTCTCCTCAATAAATTGCAATATTTAACTCTTGGGTTGGGTGGACACACCTTTATTAATATTAATAGAGTTTTTCGGGAATGGTTTTATGAGAAGTTTATTGAATGGATATCAATAATATACACAGATCCTGATATCATTCCTTTTACAAAACACTTAGGGGTTCTCCCCCATATGGATTATCATATTTCTACTATCATGAATGCATATGGATCGACGCCTAGAGCATGGGCATGACACATGAATTCAATGGCATGAGTAGTATGAAATTTTGGTTAGATACCATTTAATGTATGTCTATTCATTACCTAGAATCCTTAATTATAGTCATTGAATGTGAGTATGGGTGTTACCCGGGCTAGTTGATGTATCCCCATGTGTGGATGTAGCTTTAACGTATACATTTGCAGTAGTGTTAAATGTATGTATTGTTGATCATGGTTGTGGAACAAAGTTTAAAATAAAAATACATAGATTGAGTGTTATGATATCTACCTAAATGACTTTTACACATGATATCCATTCGATCGGTATTACCGAAACAATGATCAAATTCTATTTATTATGTTATTATTCACATTACACACACAGAAACACACACACACACACACACACACACACATATATATATATATATGATAATATATATATATATATATATGATAATATATATATATTATGGAACATTGTACATTTTACCTTGATCATGGACCCAGGGATCGACTATGTTATCACATTATTTATTTTTCTATTTTGTTTTCCTTTTCCAACTGCATCTTGGTTGGGCTGAGTATATTGAATGAACAGGCATTTGTGACAACATATTTATAGCTTATTCATTAGGGTGGCCTAATGATATTATTTCTATACACTATACATGAAACTTGGTCTGTGTGTAGACCATGTAGATACTTTTGAAGTTGAGAATATATTTTATGAGGGATAGGGCTGAGGCCCAGGGTTTCATGACTGAGTGGAGCCATTTTTTGGGATTTTTTGATTAGGTTGGAGTATCCCAACAATTTCTTAGAGACCAAATATGTTATATGTATTGGATTTTGTAGTAGAGGCCTGTAATTTATTTAATTTTCTTTTATTTACTATTGCATATGTGATCTACTCAGTGAGTTATAGATTGTTTAGGTATGAAATAGTCATTCAGGAATTTATTTCTTTTCATTTATTATTATAGAATGCTTTTATTTGAGTCTATTTACTACTTCCACTCTCTGATTGTTTACTTTTATTGATATTGTTTGGTTATTTCAATTGATTTCCACTAGAATATTACGGTATAGTCTCCCAAGTGTCACACCATACGACATTCCTATTTGTTAGAAAACTATGATGTATTAGATCTTTTTCATGAGGCCCTATTGTGAACCAGCTCAGGGAACAAAATTAGATGCATCTCGGTCAAGAAATAATAAATTAGTATGAGAGTTTTTTTATATCGTACTACAATTTAGGTTACTGAAAAAAGGTGTATTGGGAAGTTTTTAGAAGCCATTACGGATATCAAACTGGTGCATTAAGAAAAGTTATTCTAATAAGGTGTCCTACATCCCATGGAAGTGGGATTTTTGTTCCAATATGTGATGTTTTTGTTTAATAAGTTTTATTCCTTGACTAATAAAGATTTAATGTAGATTTTAGGATCTATTATATATTTTTGGATATTGACCCAATGGGAAGAGGCCAATGGTTGATGTAACACGTCGAATTCTTATGAAAAAAAAATTTATATTGAATGAATCAATTTTCATAGATGTCTTTCCTTGAACTAAGTCAAGCGTTACTTAAACATGAAACTTACTTTCTTTCTCTACACACAACACTAATTCAGAATATGTTACATGAAACATAGATTTTATATGAAACATCATTTTATTGTTATAATTATTTAAATGAGAGAGTTATAACTTATCTGTTAAACATTGTAATTTGAATTTTAATAACAGAATTTAAAATATTTTTTTAATTAATTTATATAAATAGAACATATTGATATTAAAATATATAAATTTTTGTAAAGACTTTATATGTTTGAAAATATTAATTTCTCAAATAAACTATTTTTTATTTTCTTTTATGAAAAAATTTTAAATTTATTTTATACACATTTAGAAATATAATTTAATTAAATAATATTTATTTCTTATTTTTTAATTTCAAAATTAAATCAATGATAATTTATAATATTTTTCAACAAAAAATCATTTTTGGATGAATAGTGAAAAATACTGAAATTAAATTCCAAACTGTTTTTTCAAGAAGAAAAATTAAAAATATATAAATTACATTTTAATTAAGTTTGGAATTATAATTATATAAAATTTAAATAATTTAATACAATTTAATTAATTGGACACACTTCCACATTGAAATTAAATACATGATTTTTGAAACCTTTTGATCATTATTACATTTAAAACGTACAGTGTCATATCGTCTGGAGGATTGATTTTATAATGAATTTATAAACCTCAATATTTTTAATTTTTAAAGTGTATTCAAAGTTTTAATAAGAATACGATATAATTTTCAATAATTTGACATTATTTTTTACCAAAAACATTAGTAAAAGTTTTTAAAATTAATTATATAAATTAGGAGAAAAATTATCTTAACAAAGATATAAAACATAAAATTAAAGATCAAAATATCACAGAAAAGATCACTAAATTCATTTAATAGGAATATTTAGAACATATACTCTGTTGGATCAATTTGTTTCTATTATTGGATCCATTTTCAGTGGAAAAATGTGGATGTAATTATATTTTCCAAAATTTACAAGAGTACCACTCCCCCTCCACAATAAAATTCTATCCTCTCATCCCACTTCCTCACACCTCTCAGGACACTTTCGATCAACCAAGATCTACCCAAACAGCTCTATAAAATCTCTATACTAATATTTTGATAATATCCTTGGGATTAAATCCATCCAAGTAATCTGTTTGACAAAAAATAAAAGAAATTTCTAAAGTTATAAGAAAAACCATTCCTCGATATTTTTAGTTTTATTTATATTATCCACGACCTCAAGTCTCCATATTCTATTAGTATACCAAAAATGCATAAAAAATATATTAAGATGTTTTTATTGTATTTTTTGACCAAAAATTACACACACTTCCATACAATGGAAATGATCATATTGTTTTTGTGTACTGTGAACTATCAACTCAGGAAAGAATGAATTTTTGTTTTTCCATTACTATCATTAATGGCGGGGTAATGTGCTTAACACGCTGTTTATATGTGATATATATTATATTATGTATTTATTATTATTTAATTATTTTATAACACATGCAACTATACTTCCCATACAGTGTAAATATGATATCATCGTTCAAGGATGTGGGTACTACTACCTCATCAATGTGATGTGATTCATTCACACTATACATGGAATGTGTAAATGTTGGTTTTAGTGAAAATATATGATATATAAATATAAAATTATAATAATCATTTAGTGATATTATATACATATATACAAATATTTAATTTACTCAGTTTCTTCCAATATGATAACAAAACAGAAACAATGTTCTTATGTACGTATGGTAAACCCTCTCCGTGAATGGATTATTCAATTTCATCTTTATATATTTTATATATTAAAAAACACATATAATGAATATATATGATTTTTATAATATAATTTAAATTCTATACCTTACTAAATAATGATCTATGTTCTATGATCTAGAATAATATGTCAAAACAAGAATGAAGAACAAATAAGATATTATCGGAAGCGAAACCTTAACATAGAATTATTAATAAATGGTTAATATAAAGTCATAATAAAAAAATATATGGTATTAGATATAATAATATTGTTTTTTGGTATATTTATAGGGAAAAATATTTAGTATACTGGATGTTTGATTGATTATGATGAGATTCAAGATGAAAGGTAAGGGAATTTCATCTGACTTTTTATATATGTGATATACAGGCCATGTTCACCACTATTTTCTCTTGTATGCTGTATATAATGACCATGAATGTATTATATGATTCATATTATTAATTTTTTTAGTATTTACAAATCTATTATTTGATATTTCTTTTCTGGAGTTAATTTTTCAAGATTTTCTAAATCGGTAAGACGCTTTTGTCTCTTTTTCATTCTTTGAGACACATGTTTTGTTATGTACATAAATTATTTTTTGAGGTGTATATACTTCCATTTTTTGTATTATGTTATGAATAATATTATTTTCAGGTTATTTTAATCTTTATTCTATTCCACTTTCATACACGTATAGTATGATCCAAAGTTACAATGTGGTAAGATATTATTAAAACAATCCCATAATTTATTGGGATTTTTTGTTATTATGATTCCAAAGATGAAATCGTATGATACATCTGTCAAGAACACTCATAAGTTTTATCACACTATATTTATTCAAGATATCTCTAATTATTATTACCATATTTCACTATTTTGTAATTAAGATAAATGAGAAAATGTTTCTAACAAAAATATAACCAAAATTCACTCCTCAATATGAAATATTTTTTATTTCATAATAAATGTTTTCAAAAAAAATTAAAAAATGTTTTTAAATTATATTTTGAGATAATTTTCATGGAAAAAGGATTCTAAAATGATTTATTGTTTTATAATCTTCCTTTATATGTTTTCAAACCTATTTTCCAAGAAAAATCTTTTGCAAAATGCCTTATGTTTTAAAAAGTGTTTATCAATTCAAGAAAGTATATTTTCACCAAGAAATGTTTTTAAAATATTTTTCAAATTTTTTCCCATCTAAGATGATATATTTTTGTGTTACTCATTTCTTTCTATGGAATTGATTTAATATTTCCATTCATGTAATTCCTCTAAATGGTTTATGTTTTGATAGAATGATGTTTATGATATCTATTTCCCATTCACATGATATATTATTTTGAATAATACTTATTTTAATCATATATGATTTATATTAATTGATCAAGAAACCATTATTTTTTCCATATGTTATGATATGATTACATGTTTATTATACTCATTTCAATTCATGGGTTCTGATAGTAGTTTTTATTCTTTTTTCACATATATTTATGATTTCATTATCGGATTTTTGTGACCTATATCTCATTAAAATTCATTGTCTAAGTAAATATATCTATTGAGATAGACTAATACAGACCTGGAGTGAACATTGACTACTAAGATAGTCATGAGAGTGAACCATGACTACCAAGATGATATGGGGAGTGAACTCAATTACTATGATGGACATGTTAGCGAACCATGACTACCAGGAAGTTATATGGAGAGAACCCATACTACTAACATGGAATAGGCAACAATTATTTGACTAATATGGAAATAATTTTATATACTTATGTGTCTGCCACAATTCCATGTATTAATCATATATTATGCTTTCATGTTTTATGTTCTTTATTTCAATATGATTCATGTCTTAAGAATATCCATTCATTAGGCCATGATTTGTATTTATGATCATATGATATATAGGGTATGATCTTGTAATATTATGATCATGTTATCATACCCATATTCTCATATTTACGCTTAAATTCATCACGTGTTTACCCTTACTGAGCATCTGATCTCACCCCTTTTTATGTTTCCTTGGAAATGTTATTAAGATATGTACTATGTATTATGTGTCTAAGAAGGGTGATATTATTAATGAACAAAGTGGGAGAAAATTCACTTCACTTACATACCTTTTCTTGTTATTCCATGTTTCCAATGGTACTCTACTCAAACGATCTTTGAGTGTTTTTTTTGTGTAATGTTTTTCAATTTCTGTAAAATCCATTTAATGTTAATATTTTAATGGAAAGGGTCTCCATAGTTGTTACTAGAGTGAAGGTGCATTCAAACATTAGAAACTAGGATGAGAATACTCTAGTGAGCCATATGGGTATTTCTAAGGATATGTTAAGCGATGTATCCAAGGATAAGTTTGATGATGTGGACAAGTGTAGGAAAATGTATGGGAATTTTGGTAATGGAAAGAGTGAGTGGTTTCCTGGAAATATAACCCTTTATAAGCTATCATATTTAGTGTGGATCTATCAAGGATATACATAAGAGTAATAATTATGACAATGTGTGTCAAGCTAGACTTGGTGTAACCTAGTACACAAAAATGGGCAAGTCTACACACCTGATTTGACACCCTCAAGGGATATGCTTTGGGAATTCACAAACACTTTAAAAAACATCAAGAAGTATTTAAAACGAATATGTCATTTATTAACCTAGGATAATCCAAAGGTATCATAGATTAAGGAAGGCATCAAAATTTAGATATCATATAATTATATTTTCATGATTATGTTTTTCATCAATATGATAACAATTTCATACTATATTGATTGGTATGTAGTCAATGGATGGAACCTAAAATAACTATGTTGATGGTGATTGTGTTGGAAAATACAATTATTATACTTCAAAGAACTAAATGTTATGGTAGATGGAATGAAAAATCATTTTTCTATCATCAAATAGCTTTGTTGGGATATAAATCGTTGTGGTCTTCTAAGTTAGAAAAAAGGGAACAACATTCCTTCAATTCATTCATGAGGAAACATCCTCCTTCCAGTGGGTCTCGTGATCTTCTTTTTTCTGAATAATGAATATGAACTACTGAAAAGATATTCTCTATTATCCAATTCAGAGAATATAATAAAGTCATTCTATTTTTTTATTGTTTAGAAGGTGAAATTGACTATTGGTGGAATTTAGTCAAGAAAATGAGGAATAACTATGAAATTGAATCCATTGATATGAATGAGTTTGGTAACATATGTTACAATAAGTACATTCCTCAGATACTTTGTACCAAGAAGAAGCCGGGGTTCCATGAAATGAACCAAATGGATGATGAATCGGATGGTACCAACAACGAAAATATTAGTAGAATGGAAGGGTGTGCTTCCAAAATAATGATCCAACAAAATGTTAATATTTATTATATCCATGGTCGATAAAAGAAAGTTTGTAAAGTACTTTTTCTTTAATAGAAATTTGTATCTATGTAGAGATTGTGAATTGTGAAGTCAAGGCTTAAATAGTGGTTGGAATCATGTATCAATCTCATGGGTTTGACCAGAAAATTAAGATGATGTTTAATGAAAAATATAAAAACCATTAAGATAATAATATGAGCATTCTTTTATTCTCAATGTATGGGAATAATCATATATTAAATTCACTTGTGGTGTCTAAAAAATGTTTTATGTATGGAGGGGAAGAACATCAGGAATTTTATTTCTGAATTTATGGGAAGATGTTATCTAACAATGTGAATGATGAAAAATCATTTCATAATGCACCTCCCTTTCTTTAGAGCTAGAATAGTAATATCCCGAATGTTTCTTAAATTTATTTTTAGAAATTATTTGGTTAAATCTGAGATCGGGTGTTGTGACAATGTATGATTCTAAATCCCAGTGTTCTTGGAATAAGTCTTTGAATAATGATAAATTCTAAATAAAAAGCACTCAGGTGGAGAACATTGACCATTATTATCTTTCAAAAGGATGCTCGGATTAGTAGTATTATGACACCGTTGTATTTGGAAATGCGTGATTTACCTAAGTGGAGTCGAACCTCGACCGACATTGTTCAAGGGTGAATGTTAGTTTTTAGACGTAATAATCATAAAAATAATAAAAATATATATATTTTTACTGATATAGCATGGGTTTTCTTTTAATATGTCCTTTCTCATAATTCCTAGGGTTATTTTTATAAACTTGGAATACTTTAAGGGGTGGAGAAGGATCCCCTCTGATGAATGACAATGAATTAATGGATTGAGGTCAAAATGCAGATTATAGATTAGTTGATCCAATGAATAAAGGATTGAGTATTGACGATCGAACGTCGACACTGACCGATCCAAACTTAGAGTAGGGTGGTTGTATCCTTTGTGATTTTGCCCATTCTATTTTCTACAATGAACATCAATGGATAAATAGATATATTGATTGGTAGGTCATATGTATTTTTGGATTCTAGTTATGTTTTGGGGGTTTTAATGGGAGATTACTCTTGGTGATTTCATTTGGTTTTTATATTGTCGTAACAATGGGGACAGATCGAGATAGACACAAAAATCGACTAAGGTTTGTTCCTATCTTTATTTATTGTGATATTCTACACAAATTCATCATTTTTCACATGCATTGTTCATTTATCCAACAACTCTTCATGTGATGATCAATTGATCACTATGTGATTACTTTATGTTGTAGTGATCTGAAATCGCGGACCTGGGATGGATGCAGCAGAACAGTGGTGTGACGACAATAGTGGCCCTACAGAAAAAGTGACTTATACCAACAAAAATTCAGTTGAAGATAATTTATCTATTGGAAAAAATTAGTATTTCTAATAGATATTGATTTTTATTGATATTAATTTAATATAACAAAAAATATTTTTATTATTATATATATCGGTTAGAAATAATTATTAAATACCAACAATTATTTTACTAACACTTAAATCTGTTACTTTATTATATCAATATTAGGATGTTTTTACAAACTCATGAATCTATTATTAATAACCATAATTACTAATGGATATTTTTACTGTGAAAAAATATGTTCTCTGAAACTTTTGAAAAGAACTAATACTTTTTCATTAACTGATTTAGAAATCCAAATTTTTATATTAACATTTTTAGGAACAATGTTAACAATCAATTTATCATGGATATTTGGTTAAAATATCAGGTTTTATAGAGTAATTTAATTTATAAATTTAAATTTATTAAACATAGAAAACTAATCAACATAAATTTACTAAATAATTAATATAAATTTAGGAAGTAAAAAAACATAAAAATCATGAGAAATTTTGGAACTAGTGCACTCTACTCAGTCGATGCTCCGGAAACCTTTCCCTAGGCGGAAATGGTTAACACGCCGGCCCATCCCCCTTCAATAGGGGAGGGTCCTTTGCCATCTGTACTTGGGGATTGACCACCACAGATTACACGTTTCTTGAATCCTGATTTCTTACACCCTTTCCATCAGATCTCCCTTAGTTTGAAGTTCCCAAAATGGTTCGATGGGTCCCCGAAATTTCCGCTCTCAACCTTAGAATTCAATGATGCATATTCCATGCTTCATCTAAACCATATTTCCCATTTCAAACGTCGATTACCATCAGTGGATGTCTCTAATCACCTGATTTTTGGATCATGGGTTCTATATGAGCGTGCCACTGTATGGATTATTGATTCCAAGATTATTATGATCTAGTTCGTCTCTCAAGAGGATATGATCCTTTCCTGGTTGAATTCTTTCTGATTTCACCAATGTAATGTGATGTTGTTAATGTATCTATTCCCCTAATTGACTCCTTTTAGATTATTGTGGTTGAGTATTTTTATTACAAATAGTTGGTTGTTTTTGAATCATTATATGACTCTTTCTTATTGTGAATGAAATTAGGGAATAGTCTTTGAGCTTGCAAGCACAAGAGGTTGATGCAACAGGGATCTGGTCTGGGTGGTCGGGTGAATAACCTTTTAGTTGGTATTGTTACTGATCATGGTTGGTTCGCAGTGAACTATAATGTGTCAATTGAGGGTTTTGATGGTGAAGTTTGAACTGCTGGTATGGATGATGGTATTATGAATTAGGGTGATGTTGTGTCAATAAAACCAAAAATGGTGGTGCCTCCTCATCAAAATGATAATGCAATTCGTGAAAGGTTGAAATAAGAATTTAATATGGGGAGATATTCAAAATCATTTGATAATCAGGGAAATGTGGTGGTTATAAGTGAAATAAATGTAGAAAAAGATGTTAATCACTCAACTAGAGGTCTTCCAGGTGATAATGGGGTAGTAAATGGTGCACATGAGGGTGTAATGGGGTATGCTAATACAGACTTGAAGAATGTATATTTGATCCACCTTAAGGATTCTTAAATTCAAAGCGACGAAGTTAATGTGAAACTAGAAACCCCTGCGGGTGGTTTTTCTCATCCAAGAGACACTGGCAGGGATGATTTTGAACTTGTTCATGATTCAGATGTTGGTCACATTATGAGGGAGGAACAATTGAAGCCCACCAATGAATCTTTATTTAATGAACACAGAGTGGGTAGGGTGAGAGAAACAAGTGGGGTTAGACTGTAAATAATCAACTCTAATGTTAGGGTTTGCAACAGTTTTGGGAAAATTAATGATTTTGATTATTTTTGTTTCAGTTTTCTCTTGGTGTACATGATGTCCGAGATGGAATGAATGATACGATGGGAGGGGACTACAGAACCTCATCCTTTATCTAGATAACCCCATTTTTTTTCTTCATTGATGGTTTTAGCTGAGGCCATGGTGTATGCTGCTATGAAACTAATGAAACCTGGGCAGAGGATCCCCTAGTGAAGATTCCCAAGATCAAGATCACATTTCCTCAAAAAAAATTCAAGAACTTCAAAAAGGTCTTCTATTGAATCCTTTTAATGATTTTTTATTTTAATTTCTATATTTATTGAAAATTATATTTTAATAAAACATGGAATCTTTTATTCTCATTCAAATTTTTGTCTTTAGCATAGTTTGTGATGGATCATTTTTCAATTAATTTGATCTTTCATCACTTAAAAAATTTGTTATCTTGAGTTTTGATTTTACATTTACTCAAAATGATTTGTTTTTTCCTAGTATGATAGATCTCCACATGTACTGAGTTTAAATGGAAGAACATTAACCACATTAAATTTTGTTTGAAATTAAATTTGATCAATTATATGTTCTAGAAATGGGGACTAGATTCCATCATGCTACCAAATTTATATGATTAAAATAAACAAATGGATTCTGTAATATGTAAAATCCTTCTAGTACTTGTTCCAATTGTTCATTATTCCTATTTTTTCAGAGGTGATGTTTTTCCCCTTATTTTATGTTGTTTTCAGTGTGCAAAGAATTGGTTCATTAGGCCAAGGCCAAGTAGTTGAAAGTCAAGGGACCTGTTAGAATACCTACCAAGGTCAATAACATAACTACCAAGAAGTCCTCTTGAGGGGAAGGTAGTTTATAATTTCTTCCTTGATCACTTTTTGGTTTGACCTCAAAATCATGAAAAGTTACATCGTTTTCTAAAATCATACATTCAACAATTTTTTTTTGCAATTTGAAGTCAGTGAATTCCTTTAATATCATTATTGTGAATGTATATGATGGTTCAAGTAGGTTATGTATTCCTTCTAATCCATGTATAGAGTTTTTCTGTGAACAAATAGGTTATGTTTTTGTTTATATGAATTTTTCAACATAACTCACATTGGATCCTATTTAATAGCTAGATGTTCTCTACTCTATTTCTGTGCTTTTATATTAAAACATGTAGAGACCAACACCTGTGATCAGTTTGAACTACGTGTGCACTATGGGCACCACCCCTACTATCGGTCTAGTGTTTCAACAAGCTAAAAGTATGTGTCGCTACTCTGGTTTGTGAAGGAGATTCTCGAATGGCTAGATGAGGTGTTGGTCCACTGGATTTCATGGCTTGTGTGCTGCATCATAATTATAGGACCCTTGAAATCAAAGGGATTGAGGTATGATGTAGTATTCTACATATGAGTACTCATGTTCATCAAAGTATGGATTCTCATTTGTGATTTGGACTAGGGTACATGTCATGTTGCTAATGTAGGATTTTTGGGTGGAGGATTCATGCCATGTCATTCGGATTGGAGCACTAGAAAATATGGTTTTGGTGGCTCCCTGGTTGGGGCTATTCGAAACTGATGACTAGGAAGATAAAGACTCATGGACACTTTTACTAGCATGCAACATGTTGTATTTTGATTCATATGCTACAATTTATTTCATAAAGGACATCCCACAAGGATTGTTTCATGTTTTTCGTTGCTCCATACCATTCTTTGACCAGGATTTGTATTGGGCTACCTCAACAAGACTTGCAGGCATCCAATCAACACTTGGAGGGCCAACCAGATACCAAGGCTAATAAAGTGGGACATGTTTAAGGCTGGCATGAGTAGGGAAACACTATGATAGAATTTTTTACTGCTACTGTGAAAGAGATAGATTCAACTTAGTAATAAATTTCCTCTTAGTGGGAGGATACTCTACTATTACTGTTAATTCATCATCATTGTGAATAAGTTTCATATTTCTTCTTCTATTCCAATGGATTTATCCACCAACTCATTATGTTTTCATATTATTTGGGTTAATGTTGTGTTACTACTATCCCCCTGTTCTTCTAATTCTACTTTTGAAATGTTTGTTCTTATTATTTCATATGACCTTCTATTTAGTGTTTTTAATTCTGTTTCATTTTGTATTGTGTTGATCTACTACTTTCTTCCTCTATTAAGTGTTGTTCACATTTTTTATTGATTGGTGATTTGTTTCCTAAAGTGATGTTTATTTTTATCCTAAATTTTTTGATCCCCCTCCATATATGGAGAGAAAATTGGATTTTCTACTCTAAATGAGTGAAGAAGAATTTATCATTTTGCGTTTTAAAAATTATTGTGTTTTTTTTCATGTCTTATCTGTGGCTATAGTAGATGTATTGAGGATATTGGTGAAAAAAAATAAATTACCAATCATTTTATTCTTATTTTTAAATAAAATCAATTTCTTCTTTTCACTAGAATTATTTTTGAAATAGTGAACTGTGAAGTGATAATTGAAGTGTCCCCTTTGTAGAAAAATCTGATCATTCATCGATGTACTTGTATTAAGATATGACATTACATTAAGAAGAAATTCCAGAGAGGAACCATCAATCTCAGCATAGGAAAAGGACTCTTAGTCTTGGTTGGGTTTTCATTTTCTTTAGCTAGAAGTGAACAACACAGGTGTCTAGGATTTTTCAGTGGCCAAAAAAGTGGCAGTGAAACCAGGGAATGACTTGGTTAGAAGAACGGAGCCACCAGTGGGTGAGTATATGCACCACAGTCATGAACCTGAGCATGTAGGTTTGTCTCATGCAGATAGTGAAGATACATCTTAATGGGTGTGGTGATGAAAATCATGTCCATTTGGTGGAGTTTTCAGTCACAATTTCTGATACTTTTTGAAATTCTAAAGGCATTGAAACTCCAAAGGAGGGGAGAGATGCATTCTATAATTTTAGTTTGGAGAAACCCATTTTTTTGTTTGATTTTTCCTCTAATATTTTTTTATCTTTGAAAAGAAAATTTAGGGGTTTCAGTTGGTTTGGGAAACATTGTATATGGACTATAGTTTACATTTCTCTGATGAAATATCAATATGGATGATGAAAAATTATTTATATGAAAATAATATTTTAATACATTTATTCATATTTTGAATTAAATTCATATAGATATTTTTCACTTATTTGATTTGAAGTGGGCTCATTGGTCTTGGGGTATGGACGAGTCATTGATGATCATTGGTCTGTGGTGTGGCATGGATAGGCTAGAGCTGACTCGCTGGTGCAGGGGCATGGATTCATTGTTGGTGATAACTGATTCCTAATGTGGCATGGATGGGTGATTATTGCATGGGGAGATGGATTTTGTATTGATTCATTTGGTAATGAATTTCATTATTTATATAATTTGTTTTTTAAATTATGAACATGTGTTAATTTTTTTTATTTAAATAATTAAAACAAATATATAATATATGATAAATTAATAAATATAATATAAACTTTTAAAAGCAATAAAATTTTATAATTTTTATTCAAATGTAATTTGTAAATAAATATTATATTTTTCTAATATTATTACCAACTGAAAAATATGTCACCAAAACCAGTTTCTAAACACTTTAACCACCATATATATTATCTGTTGGTTTTATAATAATTTCAATGGAACTATTTTATATGTCTCAAAAAAATGAGCAATAGAGTTTTTTCCGACATTCTAGTGAAAAATAAATTTTTTTTGGTAAAACATTTTACAAACAGAAAATCCACATTTACTAATAGATATGATCCCATTGGAAAAGATGAAATATTTTGTAGAGGGGAAGAGGAAAATATCACTCATCAAATGACACTACACCATGATGGATTCTGGTATGGATAATATCCCATGATAGCGAGGATGGTGACCCGCGGATTCCAAAACAACTTTCAGATTGAAGAACATACCATCAGGGCATGTCTGGTAGCCTGTGGAAGAGGCCATCGATGTGTCGTCGCCAGTGGCGGTTGGAGAAACCCACAACAGCATGACTGTGGGTGGAGATGAGGCCACAGCAAGGACGGGCCGCATCGTAGCAGGACTGTGACGCCGCATTGAGCCAGTGGCATGCACTTAGTAGACCGAGTGTGAGAATCCCAGTCCGCGTATGGGAACCGTCTGGACAAGGTAAGGGAAGCGCTCCCCCACTTGCATAGGGTGACACGTCATACGGTTGAGTCTGTGCAAGAGGAGACTGGCCAACGCGCTGTGTTGTATCCCGATGAGTTGAAATAATTGTCCTAGAATGGGTAGGCCGAACCCAATAGATCAGGTTAATGCCGTATGTCGGGTCAATCTCGTCAAACTTGGCCCGGTCGGTTCCGTCAAACTGGTTCGGGTCAGTGGAAATTGGTCCCTACCGGACCCATTTCACTAAAGTGCCCATAATGGTCAAATGGAGTGTCTTTTCGACCAGTCGTTTTCAGCGTTTGACCCCTAGAGATGAGATGACCCTTTTGAGATTCCCCATGTGAGTTTTTGTGGATGTTGACAAACATTTTAATGGTTTGAGCAGTAGTACCTCTCGGTACTTGAGTAGAAATTGGCATTTTTGGTATCAATAGGATTCCCAACATCGTGGGAGAGGGTTCATTTCCTTTAGGTAGAACCCTCCAAGTGTGTTACTCCACTAAAGGACTAGGTTATTTCTTCCCAACAATGTTCTTGAAGTTAGAGTTGGTACTCTCATGTGGGATAGGGGAGTGGGTATTCTATCTGTGGAGTCAGTACTCCCCTATTGAACTAGGGTACGTGATCTCCATATCTAACGTACATAGAGTAATTAATCAACTAATGGGTGGGGTGTTGGTCATCTATTATAGGAGTCAGCACTCCCTAGTTTTTATAGGGTGTGGGTCCTCCACACAAAAACTGATAGAGTCGGTACACCCCTATCATTCCAGGCCCAGAGTCCTCTATATAGAGAGTACTGCTCCTCTAATAGGTAGGGTGAGGGTCCTCAACTTATGAATTAGTACACCCTTGTGTGGTCATGGTGAATTTTCTTCATGAGTTGTAGTCCCCTATGGGAATTAAGTGTGGGTACTCAATTATGAAGTTTCTCTCCCCCTTCTAGAGTAGCGGCAGTGAGCGGTCCTCCCATTGTAGTTGGAGCTCCCTCGGCTGTCGGGCATAGTTGCATGGAGAGGTCCCATCCACTTGATGAAAACAATACCAAAATAAGAGGTAGTGCTACCTTGATGGACTGAGGTGTGGGACCATACTTGTAATAGAATCAGAGTTTTTCAAGATGGTTAGGTGCAGGGTTCCCTCATCTGTGTACATTAGTTAGGGAGGGCCTCTCCACTCGGGTTTCTATAATCTTACATTCGGCGCTAGAGAGTGATAAGTGAACCTATGCTAACGAGCAATAGATATGGACCTATTAGGATGTTCCTAATGGAGATTTTTATCTCATACATACGATTATGAATCTTATATTTGTTCGTGATGGAGTATACCTATCGAATAGGTTCCATCTAGAATGGTGGATCTCATGGAGTGTGTTCTACTAGTTTTATGTGTTACCTTTCAAACTGTCGATGAGAATCATATTGCTGGATATGAGGTTGGAACATTATGAATCATAGTTTTTATAAGAGTATATATGCATGATATTGGTATATGAATGGGCATGTCCATGTGTAGAGATGATTGCATCTTCTTAGTGTACTTTCCTTTGTGGTATTTTACATTGTGTTTTGGGACCCCTATAGATTATTGCTTTAATCACTCCTGCATGGGATTTTCCCACACGTGTCTTGTCATGTAAAAATGACTAATTCATTGGTGTATTCCTAGGTAGAGCTTGACCAAGACGAGCACTGGATGTTGTCGTGTGTGATAATACCAGCTATGGTGTTTCTAGTGGCATCCTACATCAGCTTCAATAGTCATGTTTATTGGTCAGACTATTTAGTTGTCTATCTTTTAGTGGCCTTGTATTCTAGACAGGTAGTACTTTACTGCATTACTTTCTTTTGTACAATGTTGTTTGTTTTAGAGTTATGAATTCATTTTCTTTACTTAGTGTTTTCACTTTCCAGCCTTTGTGTCCTGGAGTCATGTGCATGTGTACATGTTCATAAGAAAATGCCTCCCATTTGTGGGATATTCATACTCGGCACTAGTCACTAGGATTTTTCCTATTTGAGGTGGATATGGGGTAGCCACAGATCAGGGCTCGGGGGACAGTTCATGATAGAGTGGTATCAAAGGGGTTTCCTTTCAAAATTTGTTCCTAGATACATTGAGTTTGGTTTTGGGAAATAGTGTAAAGTGTTTTGAGTTCAATTTCAACGGAAGGTAATCTAGTGTTAGTGCGACAACCGATGTATCCAAACTCTAGGACTATGGACACCTACTTCATGAATTGTTATATGAAGACACTGATTATATGGTAATGAATGGTACATGCATCATGATGGAATGGGTCATGTTATCCATATCATGTTAGAGTCATCTCTCAAAATATAATTTATTTTCCAAGGTTCATCATGATTTATTTCAGGATGCCTCCATGTAGAGAGCCATCCAGGATTCCGTTGTGTGAAAACAAGGATTGTATGCCTAGAGATGAGGCATCAATTTTGGGACTAGTACTGATGATAACCCATCTAAGAGGTTCACCAGTGATGCCACAACCAGTTTATCTGTAGTTTCTACTATCACTCCCAGTTTACAATGCATGTAGGAATGGTGTATTTCAAGAGTTCCAAAGGTAGTGACCACCGAGCATCCAAGGGGAGATTGATCCTCAAGTAGCTGAGGATTGGATGGAGGCATTTAAGTGCGTCTTCTGCCATATGATGACATTGCCCAAATAAATGGAAGTCCTAGACGCGAGGCTTCTTCATGTATCAGTAGAAAGATGGTGGATATTATTGATCCAGACATACGAGGAGGTGAACCTCTGTTGGATAGACCTTTAGGATCACTCTTCTTGGAGGAATTCATTCCGGAGACATTATGATAGGTGTGTATACATGTTATTCGTTACCTATAGCAGGGAATCATGAAAGTAGTAGAGTACTTGACATGATAAATGTACATATCTCGCTACTCTGTAGACATAGTGCGGGACCCATTATTATGGGCTCGAACCATCAAAGAGGATCTATTCCAGGAGATTAGCCACTTGATAGGTGTTTTTAAGCCTGTGGTGGCTAAGTGTATCTCACTAGGGATTGTCTGACCTATTTTAATTTTATTGGAGTGATGGTTTATGATCTTCCTTGGTAGATATATCACTTGGATCATGGAGTTTTTAAAGATGGAGGTCATGTTAGAGGAGTTGGAAGAGAAAATGGAGGTGACAAATAGTATTTAGTGTTGCCCCTACCAGCCCCAGGTAGTCCCCCCAGGCTCTGGGAGATGGAGGCCATGGTAGAGGAAAAAAACATGCCATCATGGATAATGACCTAGAGAGTCCAGAAGAGATCCAAGGTATTACCCGTGTATTTTATTTTTTTTCTACCGTACTAATAGACATAGGTTATAGTTGTTATCTTTATTTGGAGAGTTTTGTTTGAGACTTAGATGTTCTGTTCAGACAATGTAATTGACCCTCATGATTTGGGACTCTGGTTGGCGGAGACCCTATAGTCACACACTAGCACAAACAGTGTGACCAGACTCCGGAATGTGAGATTTTTGTTTGGGATCTCTTCCTCAAAGTTTTGAGACCTTATGATGTCATTTCTTGTATGGAATACTACTGTTCATGCCCATCATGGTTGTTTTAGGCAAAGGGTGTGGTGTGTCTGTGGTGATGAAAGGGGTTTTCCTTGTTAGTGAAAGGAAAACACATGCATAAAAGGGTGGATCCTGCTAAGGGATTGTTGATAAAGGGGTTCTTGAAATCTTGTACTGAGGTATTGAGGGAGAATCCCTTCGTCTTACGTATTCTGGATGAGGTTTTGTGGTGATTCATCAGAAAAGATCATGGCCATACTATTGGTGTTTTTTATGCCCAACATTTTAGGATTAGGATCATTTCTGTAGTGGAAGAGTTAGACCACATGATGTTTCCATAGTATGGAATGGTTTTTTACCATCCATACTCATGTGGGATTCCACTAGTGGGTGTGTTAGTGTTTCCATTCTAGCAAGTTGTGTTGTAGTTGGAGGTTATAGACATAGGGATTTGTATAACCCCACATTATCTCCTGGAAAGACCTATTTTGTTTGTTAATACGCCTACATGTTAAAGGTCCACATAGAATGGATAACACTTGTTGAAGATATTGTACTGCTCATCCAAGGGTGGGTGTGAACTATGGAATTTTGTTAGTATCTACATCAGGTTAGCATGTAGGTGAGCCTCTAGACCCCATGACAGCAGGATGACTGTAATGCTTGGTGCTTTCCCAATTGTTGCACCCAAAGAGACTTGTGTCGTTGTTGCATAATTATGTCCTATAAGAATCTAGACATGAGAGTGGTTGATCACAGTGTTTAATCTGAGTGCATTCTTGTAAGAAGCACATGGATCCTTGATGAACTCGCTAGCATGGAAGCCCTGTAGGGAGATCTGTTTTTCCTCCTGTGAGTGCACATTTTTTATTTTCAAGGATTAAAATTTCCAAGGTTAGGAGAATTTAATGCACTCTATTTTTCATGAATTTATTTTTTTAAATTATTCGTGAAAAATCCGAGACCAATAACTGAGGTGGTGTGCGATTCTGGGGCGCGATGTTCTAAGAATAAATCTTTTAATAATGTTCATTTTCTAATTAATAGTGTCCAGGAAGAGAACTTTAAACTTTATAATCATTAAAATGGATTCTCGGATCAAATATCTAAGGGTGTCGTTGTAACACCCCAATATTTCACAATATGTTATATCTTCAATGTAATTCAATAACATGCACTACACGCAACATTGAGTTCAAGCGCACCAAGACATGCCAAACTACCCGATCAAAAAAAAAATTGAATAGTATTAACTGAATTTTGAATGTTATATAATCCTAATGATTTTAGAGTCCATATTATGAGTTTCTTATACATAATGTAAAAACAAATTCATTTTTTTCAGATAAAAGAATTATTTTTCAAAAAATGCAATTTTACCGCCTTTTAATGGAGAACCCATTTAAAATACAATATTTGAAACTTTTATATATTCAATTTGAAAAAATAAATATAATCTATAGAATTGGTACATAAGAGTTTAGTTACAATAAATTTTCGGTGTTTTTCTGATACCTTTCATATTTGGGTGAATAGTGAAAAATAATATATTTTAACTGAAAACAACTTTTTTAATCAAAATAATTTATAGTGTTAAAATATAAATTTTAATGGTTTAGAAGTATAAATAGATTATATTTTACTATTTAATCTGATTCTGGTCATTTTAAGTAATTTCACTTTGAAATTGGACATAAACAGGTGCAAATCTTTTGATTGTTATTATTTCTTAAAAGGACACTTTTTGGTTTTGGCAACGAGAATTAATATTAAATTAATAAATTCATTTTATATGTTTAGAATTTGGTAAAATATATTCATTTTTGAATTCTTAATATCAAAATTATCTTAGGGTGAAATTTTTTTATGTTTTTGAAAACATTCAATTTTTAATGAATAGTGAAAAACACTGCTTTATTTGTTAAAACCAACTTTTCATTAAAATAATTTTTTATTTAATTTAAATTAATTTTAGGTAAAAATAGATACATAATACCTATATAAGTTCAATTTAATTCATTTAAGTCATTTTATAATATGTTTAGATATATAAAAAATTTATTCAAATTTTACCGTCTTTTACCCACCTCATATCAGCATTTGTAAATTTTCATAAAAATGAATTTTACCGCTTCTGTGAATTGAATTCCAAAAATCCAAGAGAAAAATTTGATATCAGTAAGTAAAATGATGTACAATAAGATAAAAAAAAATTTTCTGATTAGTAGCTTTCGACTTTTATTTACCACTATGAAAAGTAAATAGGGTAATTAAATGTAAAAATGATATTATTAATACCCTAACTCATGTCTTAATTCTATTGGATAAATGTAATTAGACCAAAAAAACCTTAGGAATAAAATATAAATCTTTAGTTTCAATTGATTTAGATTTGGACATTTATTATTATTTAATTCAAAAGAGAGTTACAAGTGTTAAATTCAAAGATAAAAAACTAAACCCTTTTTTAATATAACATTACACATAAGATAAATTAAACTATAAATAATCATTATAAATCTAAAAATATTTCCTACATAATTGTTTTTTATTTATATCTTTTAGACATTATATAATTTAATTTATTTATGACACAATGATGATGCAGTAAATACATAATTAATGAAATATTAAAATAATTAATATTATAAATATCCAAAAAATTATAATTTGAGACTTTTTATGAATTCCAATATTTTTATCTGTTAATATGACATGTTAGGGATGGTTATATGATTTGTGTTCTAAGTAATAATGCTGTTATGAATTTAGCAAAGATAAAATACCAAATAGTGTCAAAATTGATATAAAAGAGTTTTTAAAACAAATATTAAATTATAAACTGATATTTTATTCCTAAAAATATAAGGTTCGGCCAAAAGGAATATATAATGATATTTTTTTCATTAATTAACCACTTGGGGTTCTCTTGGATGTTTATTGTATGTTTTTTAACCAAATAATATAGAAATACAAAGAGACATGGTAAATGTCAAAATATTTAACTAAGAGTTCAATCTAAATTATAAAGTTAATATAGTGACCCAAAACTATATAAAATCTATTGGTTTAGTGTTTTTTGACACATCCCCTCCTTCTCCTTTAAATAATTAATTTTTGATCCATTAGAAACTTAAAATTATTTTATTATAAAATAATATTTCTAGCGTTTCCTAAGGTGCCCCTCACCCCACTTAAAAAGGGCACTCCACCTTCACTCTAATTAACACCTTCATATTCATTTGGATTGGCAAACCCATGACCTAATACCCTCTCAACTGTCCTCCCTTAATCCTAGAAGCCTCCTTTTTGTCAGAAATCCAACCTAAAGTGCCCTTTTGATCAAATCAAAAGGAAGAACCCGAAGAAGAGGAAATGATTTCACTACCCTCTTTGAAGTTCGTTTATTCTTCCACTTACTCTTTCTTTATTATTTCCATACCAAAATAATAACTCCAGTACCTTATATATACTGTGATGTTATTATAAATATTGTACAATGATATTCAATATTCTATCCATCCTATGAATGATAATGTCACCATGCGTGCGTACGTACGACTTACAGTCTCCACATTGTGGTGTAATTTGTTATTCAACACTATGTTATTTCAATGGATATAATGATGAGTAATATGTATATAAATAATGAAAATAACATGATAATGTTTCTATAAAATTAATATACCATCCAATTCAGCACTATTAAGGAGATTATATTGTCGCTCGTGTGTACGTAGGGATTACCGTCTCCACGACGCGATGAGATTCATTTCCACATTCACCATTCATCGAATATTATAAAAACATATGTTACCAATAATTATGTAATATATGAAATAATAATGCTAATATATATATATATATATATCTTACATATATCTCATTCAATTACTTTCTTTCAATATGATATGAAAAATCAAACATCGTTTATGAGTATGTACGGCCTACCGTCTCCATAAACGGTGTTTTCCATTTCATATAACTATTCATTATATATATTTATATTCTAAATTTATTTTCTATATATATCGAGGATTATATTCTGTATGTATTTAAATCATTATCTAAATGATATGATCATAAATAACAAGTTAAAACATGTACGATAAAGAAAGCAATTGTTACCTGAAATATTAATTTAACATGGAAAAAATTATTAAATGCGTAGTATAATGATATAAATAAATCATGTATGATATAATAAATATGAATATGGTTCTGGTATAATCTTATAACATACCATTTTCATTATACAAGAGGCTAAACATACCCTTGACCAAAGGAAAGTGCAAGGTAAGGGTTAATTTCAAAATCTCTTTATTATCTGAGGTTGTTTTTATGTAATTATCTACTGGGACATATTTATTATACATGTCCATGATTCATAAAAGTTTTTTCAAAGGGATTATTTTTAAAGGAATTTTCACTAAAACATCATATTAAAATTTTTAAAAGATATATTCTTCCAAACCATTATCATTAATGTCCATGTTTTCAAAATAATTTTAAGGATTTATTTAAATGGACATGAATGTTTCAAAATGTTAATTCCATTCAAAAGTTTCAAAGTGGTGTGGGACACATTGATTCAAAAATGTCTTTAAATGTATTCTCCCTTAAATTTTGTATCTTTTAAATGTTTTCATGAAAAAATGATATTTCTCTCAAAGAGTTTTACAAATCACTTTCATCTATGTAAAAATCATTTAATGGATTTTTATCTTGTTTGAAGTTGATTTATTATGATACAAATATTCCATATTTTATTAAAGGTTTTGTCATATTTTTGACTTTGGATGTGTTATTTTTATACCACTTATGGTTTATGGATAAAATATTGACATTTCATATGCCAGTTTTAATATGGATGTTTATGTTATGTTAAAACCTTTTCATATGAGGAACTAATTAGACTTAGTAAGTGACGGGTGGATCCCGCTATAGCTCCTCGCTCCATCAGAAGGTATCATGAGAGAAACTAGTGTCTTGGAACATGTCCTTGACATAGTCTTATTTCTAGTCTTGGCACAAGTCCTTGACTATGTGGTTATGAATGTATGGAATTATGCATTCCATCGTTATGAATGTGGCTATTGATATTGCATTTAATTATTTGACTAGTATAATCTCCATGTTAGTAAGTAAATGGAATTATTTTGATTTATATTTTCCATATTATAATATGTATTTTTTTAAAAAAGCTTTTGTTTTAGTTTTATACATTTCCTTAAAAGTTTATGCTTATTTATGAATGTTTCTGCTATATTTTTATCCTTATTGATAATTTAAGCTCACCCCTTTCTTATGTTTTATTTTCCCAGGATCCTAAGAATTGTTTTATGTTTGAGATGTAGGGGTAAGCTAAGGGAACAATGGGATTATGAAATCCTTATTTTTTTGTTTTTTATGTTAGAAAGTCTAATGTATCCTTCATGCATGTAATCTATTTTCCAAGGTTGATAAACTAATCGGTCTTTCCGGAAATGATTCTTTGTAATCATGTTAAAGTATTAAAATAACGCCCCCTCTCTGGGAATCTAGGGTCAAGGAATTACAGTTTGTATCAGAGGAAGTTTACTTCAAAACATATAATCTAGATTTAGATAAACCCTGATTAGAGCACATTACCTTAAGATAGATTTGATGATTTTTATAGAAGAAATTCCTATAATTTTGGTAATGTAGAGATTTTGGGAGTTTTCCATGAAATAAATCCCTGTCTAGATACGAGTAGGTAGAGGTTGCTCTGGCACAGATGTACCTAGAGGTAAAACCTAAAAACACCTCTTTGAGAGAGACTCGAACAGGAACTAGTGAATGACAATGGGACTTGTTGCACTCTTGGTTACGACACTCCGGGGGGATATGCATAGGATATTTCACATTTTCATCAATAGCCATTATGAAGGATTTAGGAGTAAATACTTCCTAAAAAACAATATTTTTAGGATTATGGATTATATCCATAAACTATTCAATTTATGTTAACTTTATTACAAGTTTTTAATTACTAATTGGGATTCATAAACTGACATAGTGTATTCCATTATTTAGAAATGGCGCCTAGTAAAAGGAATGAGAATTCCAACAATACGTATGATCTAAAGAGTAAGAAGGATCATATCATTCAAAGTATTAAGACAACATTTAAAAGTTAAATAGTATCCCATGTATTCTCAACATATGATGAAATAAAATCATGTGTTTATATGATAAATAGATAATTCTTTAAGTCATATGGATTTGAAGGGAAGAAATAGAAGAAAAGGATTGTAGAGAGAAAGATGGATAAAGGGAAGAGGGGAAATAAGGATTTTCACATATGTGATAAATGGGGAAATAATCACCTTGGTAAATTATTAAATGGAATGGGAGTTTTTTATAAGTGTGCAGAAAAATGACACCTAGTAAGTTATTTCAAGGGTAATAAAAATGATTCAAATGTAAAATGATTCATCCGCAAGGTTTTGGGACACTATGGGAATCAATGTCCAAGTCATCAGAGTATACCTCAAATGATTATATTGGATAATAATCAAGTTATGATACTACCTCATATGAAGAGGAATGACTAGTGTTCTTGTATTATTATTATAGAATTATTTCATTTGAGTGTTGTATCAACAATATACTAGAGATAAATAAGGATTGTACTGCAGTACTATTTTATTGGGGAATTGAGATTATATAGATCTAAGAAAAGTGACTTAATATTAAGCTATACATTTTGAAAAAATACATGGTTGAAGCAAATGTAATCCTTAATACGGTCATGATAATGTGGTAGAGAATTTAGAATAAGATAAGGTTTATTTGGATAAATTATATAGGATATTCTAGACTTCCTCGGAACTGATTAATAGTTTGTTTATTTCATCATTGTTGGAATATTCAATATTTTTTTATATAAGGAATATATCCAGTATTATAAAAAGGACAATGGAGCTTGAATATAATAAATATGGTTTTATGGTAATTCAAGGTGTTACCATGTTTTAAAATAATACATGATGAAGGTTTTAACATATTATTACATGGAAAAAACTATCTTCATTGTGTTTAACTTCCTTATAAATTATTGACTGGGAGTTGGGAGAGTAGTATTTTGAATAAGTCTAAAGGTTGCAATGGATTATTTTTGAAATTGGATACTATTATTAAGGTTACTTTTGGATTTTTATAAAAATAATAACCCACAGACCGTGTGACAACCCGTCGCGTCGGACAAAACTGCGAGAATCAAACCCACAACCATAGTGTGATTGGGATTTATCGCCTACCACTGGACTAGGTGAAGTACCTGTATTTTATAATGTAGTTTCTTTTTTAAAGGTTTTGATAGGTGAATTATAAAATCATTTTTTAGGAACCCTATACGAATAGGATAAATAGAATATATTTTTACGTTCTATTATCTTTTATAGTGAAAGATGAGTTTTTCGTAGAAATTAATTAAAGGATGAAACCATACTTATCAAGTACATATTTTTTATCTCTTATTCTATGAAGAAATTAATTCTTTAACATTAGGTAAGGGATCATAAAAATAAAAATTTGTTATCCTAATACCTTATGTTTTGTTGAGCCGATGATATTTTAAATCATCATACATTGATGGGTCGGAGGCCCTCAATTATGTAATTGTTTGTTACTGATGACCTCAATCACTCCCTATAAATTTTTAAATTGTCCCTCTAATTATGTGTCTCTAATTTCCACCAATGATCTCCTAATTGAGATCATAATTTGGTGGTGACCCTTTCATTTTCTTTTTCATCTTATTAAGACTAGATTTTATTCACCCAATTTCCGATGTGGGTTTTCCAACAAAGGTATTTTCTATTTTAAAAATTTTATTTTCAAAGAACAATTTGAAATTGTGAGGATGAAATTTATTGAAGGAGTTAAGAATTCAACACCCCAAGATTTCATAATACATTATTTCTTCAATGTAATTCGATAACATGCACTACACGAAACACCAATTTGAAGTGCACCTCGACTTACCAAACTATCCATTCGAAAGAGGTTCTTAATAGTATTAACTGAATTTTGAACTTTATATAATCCTTATAATTTTAGAATCCATATTATGAGTTTCTTATACATAATGTAAGAACAAATTCATTTTTTGAGATAAAAGAAGTATTATTCAAAAAATAAAATTTTACATCCTTTTAATGAAAACCCCTTTTTAAATAAAATATTTAAAACTTCTATACATTAAATTTGAAAAAATAAACTTCTTCTTTAGAATTGGGACATAATAGTTCAATTTCAATATTTTTTTTTTTTTTTCTGATAACTTTCATATTTGGGTGAATAGTGAAAAATACGATATTTTAATTGCAAACAACTTTTTTTAACCAAAATAATTTATAGTGTTAAATTATACATTTTAATGGTTTAGAGTTATAAATAGATTATATTTTTACAATTTAATACAATTATGGTCATTGTAAGTAATTTCACTTTGAAATTGCACATAAACAAATGTCAATATTTTGATAGTTATTATTTCTAAAAAATATGCTTTTTGGTTTTGATAATAGGAATTAATTTTAAATTAATAAATTCAATTTAAATGTTAATAATTTGGTAAAATTGACTTCACTTTTGAATTCAGAATATCAAAATTATCTTAGGGTGAATTTTTGTTATTTTTTGGAAAACATTCAATTTTTGATGAATAGTGAAAACACTGCATTATTGGTTTAACCATCTTTTCATTTAAAAAATTATTTTTTTCATTTAAACATATTTTAGATCAAAATAACTACATAATACACATATGTTTTCAATGTAATTCATTGGATTCATTTTATAATATGTTTAGATATATAAAAATTTTATTGAAATTTTACCATCTTTTACCCACCTCTTATGAGCATTTGCAAATTTTCATAAAACTTAATTTAACCACTTCTGTGAATTAAATTTCAAAAATTCGAGAGGCAAAGTTGATATTAGTAAGTAAAATGTGGTTTAATAAGATAAAAATATTTTTTGGTGAATAGTAACTTTTGACTTCTATTAACCACAGTTAAAAGTAAATAGGGTAATTGAAGGTAAAAATGTTATTATCATTACACTAACACATGTAATTACTCTATTAGATAAGTGTAATTCGACCCAAATAAACCTTAGGAATAAAATATTATCTTTAAGATCCACTTGAATTAGAATATGACATTTATTATTATTTAATTCAAAGAAAAGTTAAAAGTGTTAAATTCAAATTTTAATAACTAAACCATTTTTTATATAGGGATACACATAAAATAAATTCAAATATAAATATTCATTAGAAATATAAAAATATTTCTTACATAATTTTATTTTATTTATATTTTTTAGACATTAAATAATTTAATTTATTTATGAAGGAATGATGATGAAATAATTACCTAATTAATGAAATATATTTTTGTTAATATTATAAATATCCAAAAAAAAATGTAATTTGAAACTTTTTATGAATTAAAATAATTTTATAGGTTAATATGACAAGTTAGGGTTGGTTAGATAAATTCATTTTGATGAAATAATGTTATAAATTTAACAAAATCAAAATATAAAATAGTGTTAAAATTGACATAAAATAGTTTTTAAAACAAATATTATATTATTAATTTATATTCTATTCCTAAAAATATACTGTTCAGAAAAAAAGACATATATAATGATAGGTGTATCATTTATGAACCTCATTTGGTTCCATTGGAAGTTTATACTACGTTTATTAACAATATAATATAAAAATACAAAGAGACATGGTAAATGTCAAAAAAATTAACTAAGAGTTAAATATAAATAATAAAGTTAATATAGTGACTCAAACCTGTATAAAACCTATTAGTTGAGTGTTTTTTCACCTATCCCCACCATAGACATTAAATAATTCATTTTGGATCCATTAAAAAATGAAAATGATTTTATTATAAAATAATATTTATTCATTTTCCTAAGGT
Source organism: Viscum album (assembly GCA_963277665.1). Taxonomy (NCBI): domain Eukaryota; kingdom Viridiplantae; phylum Streptophyta; class Magnoliopsida; order Santalales; family Viscaceae; genus Viscum; species Viscum album. The sequence goes on along the minus strand of OY728141.1, from coordinate 640,944,340 downwards.
TCCCCACACCCCTCTTATAAAAGGGCACTCCCCCTTCTCTCTAATTCACAAGGTAAGAACCATTTGGCTCAGAAAAACCTGGCCCAAATACCCTCTAAATTTTCCTCCCGTAATCGTAGAGTCCTTCCATTATTCATAGAGCCATCCTATGGAGCCCTTTTGATCAAATCAAAAGGAAGAACCCTAAGAAGAGGTAATGATTTCACCACCCTCTTTTATGTTATTTTATTCCTCCACATACTCTTTATTTATTATTAGCATCCCAAAATAATAAATCCAATACCATATATATACTGTTATTTTATTATAAATATGGCACAACCATATTCATTATTCTATCCATCCTATGAAAGATAATGTCAGCATGCGTGCGTACGTACGGCTTACCATCTCCACGTTGTGGTGTGGTTTGTTATTCAACACAATGTTATTTGGATAGATATAATGACGAGTAATATGTATCTAAATAATGAAAACAACAAGATAATGTTTCTGTAAAAATAATATACCATCCAATTTCACACCTTTTAGTAAATTATATTATCGCTCGTGCGTATGTACAGATTATCGTCTCCACGACACGATATGATTCATTTCCACATTCACCATTCCATGACGATTATAGAATTATATATTACTAATAAGTATGTAATATATGACATAATAATGCTACTGTAGATATATTTATGTGTTTATATACTTACATATATCTCATTCACTTACTTCCGTTCAATACGATATGAAAACAGAAACAACGTTTATGGGTACGTACGTCCTACCGTCTCTATAAACGGTGTTTTCCATTTCATATATCTATTTATTATAAATATTTATATTCTAAATATATATTATATATAAATAAAGTTTTATATTCCTGAATTATTTAAATCATTATCTAAATGATACGATCAAGAATAACAAGTTAAAACACGTACGATAAAGAAAGCAATTATTACCCGAAATGATAATTTCACATGGAAATAATTATTAAATAGGTAGTATAAAGTCATAAATGAAACATGTGTGAAATAATAAATATGAATATGGTGCTGGAATAACTTAATAACAAACTATGGTAATTATACAAGAGGTTAAACGTACCCTCGACAAAAGAAAAGTGCAAGGTAAGGGTTAATTTCACAATGACTTTATTATCCGACGTTGTTTTTACGTAAGTATCTACTGGGACATATTTATTATCCATGTCCATGTTTCCTAAAAGATTTTTCAAAGGTATTATTTTTAATGGAAATTTTACTAAAACATAATTTTAAATTTTCATAAATATTTATTCATCTAAACCATTCTCATTAATGTTCATGTTTTCAAAATTATTTTAAGGATTTATTTAAATGGACATAAAATGTTTCAAAATGTTCATTACATTCAAAAGATTCAAAGTAGTATGGGAAAATTTGATTCAAAAATATCTTAAAATGTATTCCTTTTTCAATTGTGTAACTTTGAAATGTTTTCATAAAAAAATGATATTTCTCTCAAAGAGTTTTACAAATCATTTTAATCTATGTCAAAATCCTTTAATGGATTTTAAACTTGTTTGATTTTGATTTATTATGATAAAAATCATCCATATTGTATTGATGTTTTTGTGATATGTTTGACTGTGGATGTGTTATTTTTATACCATTCATGGTTTATGGATAAAATATTGACATTTCGTATGCCAGTTTTAATATGAATGTTTATGTTATGTTTAAACCTTTTCATATGAGGAATGCATTGGACTTAGTAAGTGGCGGATGTATCCTGCTGCAGCTCCTCGATGCATCGGTATGTCTCATGAGAAAAACTAGTGTCTTGGCACAAGGCCTTGACAAAATCTTATTTATTGTCATAGCACAAGGCCTTGACTATGTGGTTATGAAAGCATGGAATTATGTTGTCCATCATTATAATAGTGGCTATTGATATTGCATGTGATTATTCGACTAGTAGAATATCCATGTGAGTAATTAAATGACGTTATTTTGAATTATATTTTCCATATTATGATGAATTTTATGTTGAAAAGGATTTTGTTTTAGTTTTATACATTTCCATTAATGTTTATGATTATTTATGAATGTTTCCACTATATTGTTATCCTTAGTGAGCATTTGAGTTCACCCCTTTATTTTGTTTTATTTTTCCAGGATCCCAATAAGTGTTTTATGTTTGAGATGTTGGGTTAAGCATAGGGAATAATGGCATTCTCAAAGGATTATTGTTTTTGTGTTGTATGTTAGAATGTGTAATGTAACGTTCATGGATGTAATATATTTTCCAAGAGTGCTAAACTGATCAGTCTTTCAGGACATGATTCATTGTAGTCAAGACAATTTATTAAAATTTTGAACCAAATCTGGGAATCTAGGGTCAGGGCATTACAGTTATTGCTTTTGAAACATCAACTTTACCTAAGGAGGGGCCTAACCTCGATCAGCATGGGTCGATGGTGAAATTTAGTTTTCAGATATAATCAACAAAAAAATATTTAATAAAAATATTTTTATTGACACACTGTGGGTTTTATTCTTGTATGTCATTTTCAGAATTTCTAGGCTTATTTACATTATCCTGGAATCTTTTAATGCAAGGAGAAGGAGGCCCTCCTATGACTACCAACAAATATATGGATCGAGGCCAGAACGCAGAACATAGAGTAGTTCATCCAATGAATCAAGGATTGAGGATCGAAGATCGAACCCTTATATCGACCGATCCAAACTCTAGGTAGGAAGTTGGTTTCCTTTGTAATTTTTTCCCATTCTTATTTTCTACAAATAATGTGAATAAATCAGAAAATGGATTGATTCATAGATTTTTTGTATTGTGGGAATGGAGTTACCATTGTGGTATTTTCATGGGATATTATTCATAATGATTTATTTGGGATTATTATACTTTTCTCTAATAGTGACATATCGATTTTCACACGATCATCGATCAAGGTTCATTCATCCTTTTAGTTTTGCTACTTTTCTCCACCAATTCACTATTCATCATTGGCATTCTTTATTTGGCCAGAGACTCAACATGTCCCGATCAATTGATCATTCTGCGCTAGATTCTTGGTGCAACGATATGATATTGCAGATACAGGATAGATGTGGCATGTGGGAGGTGTGATGATGACGATGGTGAACAGATTGAGCCATTGAGGAAAATAACATTTCTCGAACTACATTTCCCCAAAATTGATTGTCGAATGTATTCAATCCCATAGAAGTTACGATAAAGAACTGAAAATCATGGAACATGTTTTGGATCAAATAAAGTACCACAGGAACACATTAAATGGCACACGGAAGACATGAATAGTGTGATGGTGCTAGTAGGGGCACGCGGCGACAGCGGCGTGCCCGTGCGGTGGAACTCAGATGCCAGTGGAACCAAGGGTGGCTCAGACGTAAGTGGTTATGGGGCCATGTGCAAGAATCTCGGTCCACATATGCAGACCTTCTAGATGAGGAACCCCCCCCCCCCCGGGTCGAGTGATGTGGAACATAGTCGAGCCACATGCTTGAGGTGACCGGCATGTGCGACGCATGCTAGACCAGGTGAACCGGGACATAGGGTGGAGTGGGCTAGCAGGTCGGTACAAGCCATGTGGGAAAGATTGACATGGAAAGTCGGGTCAGAAACATCAAACCAAGTCAAGTCGGTGGACACTAGTTTGGGGGTGTTAGTTCGGTCTGATCGGGTCTGATCAGACCCTGGCCCAACTAGACCCTTTTTTTCTAAAATGATCATAACATACAAAATGATCATTGATTTGATGATTTGTCTACGATTTTGTGACCCTTTCAACGATAATGTCATTTGGATATAATCCATGTGAGTTTTTTTTGGAATTTTATAGATGACCAAATTGATTGAGGAGTAGGTCCTCAGGGTACTAGAAAGCTTGAGCAGAAATCGGTGTGTTTCGTAAATATTGAACTCCACACGTCATGGGAGCAGGCTCATTTAATATGGGTAAATTCCATTGGGGGTATTACTCCCTTGAAAGACTAAGGCGAATCTTTCTGATGATGTTCTTTAGGATAGAGTTATTACACTCCTTTTTGAACAATGATCAGGGCCTCAATCGGTGTATTCAGTACTCTTCTATAGGACTAGGGCATGGGTCCTCCATATCTAATTTATAGAGAGTCGGTACTCCCCTATGGGGTAGGGTACAGTTTCTCTATTATAGGATTAGGTGCTACCATATTTTTCCAGAGCATAGTTCCTCCACACATGAAATGATAGATTCAGTACTCCTCTGTTGTACCGAGGCACGAGGTCCTCTAGTCGGTTGGTAGTACTCCCCTATCAGGTATGATGCAAGTCCTCAACTTACAAATTCATACTCCCCTCTGGGATCAATTTGTGGATCCACCATGATTTGTACTCCTCTATGGGATTAGGTTGAGGTTTCTCACATATAGAATTTCACTCCCCTATCCCTTGTAGTTGTGGGGAGTGGGTATTCATTTGAGATGGATATCCCTCGGTTGTCAGAAAAAATTAGGAGGAGTGTGAATATCCACTTCATGATGATGATACATAGATATGATATAGTTCTTCCTTGATAGACTGAGTTGTGGGACACTCCTTATAAAAGAATCAATGTTTTTACGAGATGGTTAGGGGCATGGCTCCCTTATATGTTTACATTGGTTAGAGAAGGCCTCTACACTTGGGTTTCCATAGTCTTGTGTTGGTAACAAGACAATGATGAATGATCATCGAGTGTTGAGAACTATAGATCTATTTAATCGGATGTTCCCAATGGAGCATGTTCTCTCAGATGTACAATTATGAATGGTAGTGTTTTTCCCGATGGAGTGTACCTCTTGGATGGGTATCATATTGGACGGATAAGCTCATGGAGTGTGTTCTCCTAGTATTATGTGTTACCTTTCAAACTTGTGATAAGAATCCTATTGCTAGATGTCAGGTTGGAACCATATGATTATTAGTGTTTGAGAATAGTAGATCTGGATGATCATGGTATATGTATGGGAATGTGCCTATGTAGAGATTATTTTATCTTCTTGGTGGTGTTTCCATTTTCATTGTTTACTTTTTTGGGCCTCCCCTACTGAGTATTGTTTTACTCACCCTTACATGGGATTTGCCCGCATGTGTCATGCCTTGTGAAGACTACCGATTTTTAGGTAGAGTCCTAGGAAAAGAAGGATCGGGAACATAACCAGATGGTGCCTTGTGAGATCAAATGAGCCGAGGTGCTTCTAGTAGCTTCCTACAACAGCTTCAGTACCTTTGTTTACAGGTTGGACATTTCATTTTTCATTCTTTTTACTGGGAATTTTTTATAGCCAGGTTGTACTTTACTACTTTTCTTTTTTAAATACTCTATTATTGTGTTGTAGTAATATGCATGCGTTTTCATTACTTAGTGTTTTCACTTTCTAGCCTCTATGGATTGGAGTTGTGTGTGTGTAAAAGTTCGTACAAAAATACCTCTAATTTGTGGGATATGCCTACTTAACGCTGGTCGCCAGCCCCTGGCCTATCGATTTGGGCTTGTGATAGTCACAAAAATGGGCCCAGGGGAAGGGTTGTGACAAAACGTTTAAGGAGAATTGACATTGTGTAAACCAATGGCCAAACTCAAGGACTGGTGATGATAATTGACATCAGTAACCTCCCGAGCTGAAGGATAATGGAATTTTTTCATGCAATCTCTTTTTCTGATGAGGGATGAGATAATGACGTGGTGAAAGGTACTCTTCCATCCACTCTAGAACTACTAATTTATTGTTTTATTTTTGATCTACCAACTTTTTCATATCTAAAGAATTTTGTAATTGCTTTAATATTCCACAAAAATTATATAATGTGGAATTAGCATAGAAACCACCTAATAGTATAATGATTTCATCCCATGTCTATGATTTATCTATACTTAATGTTTGTTGGAATTTCCTTCCTAAAAATCTAGTCATTCTTCCTTTGGTTTAATTTTATGTCATCCTAGGAATATATTAAACTTATCCACATAAAGTCAAAATCAATTGTAGATGAATGGAAGTTACATTTTCTATTTCAGACAATCATTTCATATTCCAACAATGTTTCAATTAGTTTGAACATCCTATGGAGATTAAACACAGTGTATGGGTCCTAATTCCCATTTAGAAGTGTTTTTTATTTGAAGTTGTTAGAGTAAAGAGTGAAATTGATGATATGCCAATTTTATGGGAATTTTTGGATGTCTTTATACAATAGTTTTTATCCTTCCACAAAAATGTGAAATATATTTCTCAATAGAACTCATACCTACTTCCACGACAATTTTAAAGACTCGTTATAGAATGTACCTAATTGAGTTGTGTGCATTTAAGAAGAAACTACAAGAAAACCTTGGCATTGGATTCATTCATCCATTTATGTCACCATATGGTGAAACCATTCTTTTTTTGAAAAAGACAGATGGATAAATGGGTATCTACATTGAATATTGGTAATTGAACAATATCAAAATCAAGAACAAGTATCCTCTTCACCATATTGGTGGCATGTTTGATCAAATATATAGATCTCAATACATTTCCAAGAGCATCATTTGTTCTATATATCATCAATTGAAGATCAAGATGGATGATTTACCGAAGAAGGTATTTCATACAAGGTATGACCATTATGAATATATAATTATTCAAATTATTCTTAATAATTACTCTACTATCTTCATGGATTTTAAGAATCTATTTAATATTGATTTCCTTGGTCATTTTTTGGTTGTCTTTATCGCTAATATTATTATATATTCAATGTGAATAGATGAGAATAAATACCATATGGGAATTGTGTTAAATATCCTACAGAAGGAGAAACTATATTTATAATTTTTGAATGCTAAATTTTTAATATAAAAGGTTTCATTTTTGAGTCATATTATCTCATGGGATGGTATATTGGTAGATCCATCAATAATGGTGGATATTTAATGATGGATTAGACCAACCATGGTGACCGATATCCATAGATTTCATGTTTTACCGTGATTTTATCTACATTTTTTGGAGAAGTTCTAAGGATAATCAAATCATATGACCTTGTAAACTCGTATGGGTGTCAAGTTCCTCTGAATAGATGAATTTGAGAAAAATGTATAAAACATTAAGAGAAGGATATTCAATGCATATGTTCATATATTACCCTATAGTGGAGAATGTATTATCATCATAATTGATCTATCCATGTAGTTTTTGGGATGCATTCTTATGTAGAATAACATGATTATCACTTAATCCTTGTGGTAGTTGAAGATTCATGATTAAAATCACCCAACTCAAGAATTGTAGTTACCAATGATAACTACTTCATTAATGATATGTAGGTATTATATTTATGGATAAATGTTTTATAATTTTATATGTAAATTATAAAATTTTAAAATATTCATTCACACATAAGGAGTTAAGCATGCAGCAGAGATGATGATTAGAGTTGATAAAGGATTATGAATGCTTAATACATTACCACCATGGGAAAACAAATAAGGTGGACAATGATTTGAGTTGAAAGGATCATGTTATATAATCCATAGTGAGGATTAATTTTTTTTCAATATTTATTGATTCTCTGTGGATGGATGTAGACATATTTATGGAAGGGGGAAGATTTTATCTTTTTCAAATAAATGTTCAACCACATATCCAAGTGAAGATTGTGGAGGTTTAGAAGGAAGATGTTGAGATAAAAAAATGATAGATATGTTTTCATGTTTAACTATGATTATAATGGAATGATAAGGTTTATGAACAATGTATGTGTTCATTCCATACCATATGTGAAGGAGTTATTGAAGGAATCTCATAGTTATTCATCATCAATTCATCCTAGACGTCCGAAGATATATAGTGATTTGAATGAATAATTATAGTGGAATAGAATGAAGAGAGATATCATAGAGTTGGTATGTTAATGTTTTTATGAAATCATGTTAAGGTCGAAATAAAAACGTATAAAGGGATGTTGCATCCATTACCCATAACAGAATAGAAATGGGAGAACATATGTATAGATTTGGTTGTTAGACTCCACAAAACCTCTAGAGGATTTAATGCTATACGTGTGTAGTCGATTACAACAAAAAGTTATCAAACCTCATATATATTAGAGGAGGCTTCCCTTGGGAACATCATAGTAGGATATATATTAAAGAAGTGATAAGGTTTTATACAGTACAACATTTTATTGTATCGTATTGGGATTCTAGGTTTACCTATAGGTTCTAGAGATGTCTTTTTCAAGAACATGATATTGACTTTTTTAAGCATTTCTTATCATACTCATATGGATGTTTAGTATGAAATAAAAATTAAAACACTAGAGGATATGTTGAGATATTGTTTGTTAGATTTAAATGTGGTTCTAATCAACTCATTCTTTTAGTTGAATTTTCATACAACAATAGAGTTCACTCAAGAATTCATATGGAACCTTATGAAGACCTATACTGGAATAAATGTATATATCCAATGTTCTATTATGATGTATGAGAATTAATGATATTGAGACATGAGATCTATTAATAAATGGTAGATAATTTTCGAGTCATTCAGCACCATATAAATGCAGCCCAATGTGTGAAGAAATTTTTTGCTGATAATTGAAGATATGATCTGAAATTTGATATTAGAGAGATGTTATTTATATGAATCATAGCCTAGAAAATTGTTACATTGTTTAGACAGTAAAAAAATAATCCCTAGGTGTATTGGTCCCTTTTGAGATTCATTGTCGTATTGGGATAGTAGCATATCTCTTGGAACATCCTCCAAATATCTTCCAGTTTCTGGATGTTTTCTATGTATCTCTCTTGAGTAAGTATATACCATACCCTTCACATGCACTGAACTCTGATTTCATGCCCTAGGATAAGGAATATCCTTATAGTGAAAAACAAATTGAAATTATGGATCATATAAAGAATGTTCTATTAAATAAGACCAACAACCTTGTAAATTTTTTGTTCATAAAATACCATATAGAAGAATCTATGTGGGAAGTATAGGATATGATGATGTAAAATTATCGTAATTTTTTTTACCTGAATGATGAATTTAGATGGTGAAATTTCTTTTTTGAAGAATAGAATATGACACCTTGAGTTTTTATGCACCATTTATTTCTCAAATTAATTAGGTTTTAGTGATTCCTAGCATTACACTAAGTCATAAATTCGATTAACATAGAACCTAATTTTCATTTGTTATATGTAACACCAACATGGAATGTGTTACATGTAACACCGAGTTTCTTTGAAACATAATTTTATTGTTATTATTATTTAACCAAGGTTGTTCTAACATAACCGTTTAACATAGTAATATGAATAGTAATAACAAATTTCCAAATGTTTTTTATAATGTTTTTATATGAATAGAACTTATTGATACTTAAAAATATATTTTTTTGGTAAAGTATTTATTTTTAAAAAAATAATATTTTGTCAAATGAACTTTTTTTTATGTCCTTATATGAAAATATAATAATGTTAATTTTCGACATATTTATAAAATGAATTTTATAAATAAAAAATCATTTTGGAATTTAAAATCATTTTATAAGCTTAGGTTTAATCTCTATAATTTTTTTGAGAATCCTATTTTTGGGTTGATTTTTTGAAAATACTGAATTTTAATTCAAAACCACTTTTTAGACTACTTTATTTATATATAAAAATTGTTTTTAAAATTGGTTTAGACGAATAATTAGATGAAACATACATAAATTAATCCAATTTAGGTAATTTTATCTTATTTCACACTGTAATTATATATTAAAACATAATAAACATCTTTTTATTTCTACATTAAAAATAGGCAGTGTCATCTCCTCAGCTTGATTAATTTTTAATTAATTTATTCCAGTTCAATCATTAGAATTTAAAAAACTTAATTACATATTTTTAATAATAATAATTTGTAGATTATATTAAATTATAGGTATTTTTTTAAACATAAATATATGTGAAAGTGACTAAAATTAATTATAGCCATTAAGAGAAAAAGTATCATAACAATGACCTGAACATTAATCTTAATGCCCAAAGAGACCATGAAACATGAAAAAAATCCATTGAAATTAAATATTTATAACCTATCCTAACTTGTATATATATATTCACATTATTTTAACAACATTTAATGGTAAAATCCTCAGTTGAATTCCCTTTTCCAAAATTTACTAGCGTGTCATTCCTCATCCACTATAAAAAGGCCTCCACACCTCTTACTTCCTCACACCTCTCAAGCCACTTTGGCTCGACACATAACTATAAAAATAGCTCATTAAAAACCATTTACACATTCTATAATCCTCTCATTAGAATAAAATCCAACCATGCAACTTCTTTGGTGAAGTCTAAAAGATGTTACGCAATGAAGAGGTAACATCTTTCCCGAAGCCCCTTAGTATTATTTGGATTCTACACCCCCCCTCAAATATCCTTATTTAATTATATTAAAACATCAAAAATATCCTCAATATATTTTTATTCCTTTATAAATATGGATCAAAAAACACTTACACTAACTTCTATATAACTTGTAACGAACATATTATTTCATGTGTACGGTGTACTACCACCACACAAAATGATACTTCTTCATTATTCCATTACAACCATTCAAAGTTTTTTATTATGATGGAAACGATGTTTATATAATATATATATTATATTATTACTATATTTTTTAATAATTATTTTATAAGACATATTTAATAGTTTTTGTCTTATTTAAATATGATAACATTGATTTTGGATGTGTGGAATACCGCCTCCTCAATGTGATGTGATTCCTTAACACTTTACATGGAATTTGTTAAGGATATTTTGAGTGAAAATATATGATCTATAAAACAATAATTATAATTAAAAATTAATGATATTATATAAATACATACATATATGTCATTTACATACTTTATTTCAATATAACAACAAAACGGAAACATCGTTCATATGTACTTACGGCATACCGTCTCCATGAACGGTGTATTCAATTTCATCATTATATGATTAATATATTATAACAAAAAAATATAGAAAAATTATAAAAAAATATATATAATTTTTTTCATTCTGAAAGTAAGTAATTAAATATATTTTTAATAATAAAAATAATAATAAGTCATAACATGTATGAAGAAAAAAGAGGATATTTCTCAAAGTGAAACCCTAATATAGAATTGTTTTTAGGCATGTAATATAATGTCATAAGAAAACCATCTATTGTTTTATATATTATAATATGGTTTTATGATAGATTTATAATAAAAATATATTTTTTATACATGAGTTTTTAATGAGTACGATGAGAGTCAAGACACAAATAAGGGAATTTGATATCACTTTTTATATTTGGGAGAGACATGCCATGTTCAAGACTATTTTATATTGTGTGGTGTATATAATTCCCATGAATGTATTATAATATTATTATTATTAAATTTTTTTCTATTTTTAAATCCATTCTATGTTCATTATTTAATGGATTTAATGTTTTAATATTTACCAAATCGGTGTGATAATTTTGTCTCAATTTTCCTTCAATGAGGCACAAGTTTTGTTATTCACCAAAATTATTTTATTGAGGTGTATATACTAAAATTTTAGATGTTATATCATGAATATATTTCATTTCATGGTATTTTAACCATCATATAATTTCATTTTATTAAATGGATAGTTTAATCCCATGTTACCTTCTAGTAAGAGTTTTTTGATAAAATATCATATTTTATCAGGATTGTTTATGATTTTCCTTCCATTGATTAAATATTATAATCAACATATAAATAAATCTAATTTTTTTTTCATATTCACTATTTTTTCAGGATATTTCAATTTATTTGATCCATTTTCGACTATTTGGTGCGTATGTTAATTAAGAAAAAACATTCAGAAAATCTTTCAGTATTTATCACATCATTCAAAAATATGTTTTATTTCAGAAACCATTTTTTCAATAATGATCCCAAAAATGTTTTCAAATGATCATTGAATACCATTTTCATGGCAAAAGGATTGTAAATTTTCTTATGGTTTTCAGATCTTCCTTGGTAATGTTTTAAAACTGTTTTCCATGAAAATATTTTCTAAAATATCTTATGTTATAAAAATAATTTTTTAATAAAGAAATGATATATTCCCCAAAGACAATTTTAAAAATATCTTTCAAAATTATTTACCATATGGTATTACATTATTTGGTATTACTCATGTACTTATGGGGAGATGATTCCATGTTTAACATCATATTATTTCTCTAAATGGTTTATGTTTTAAGTGCATTATGTTTGTGAAACATGTTTATCTTTCATGAGTTATATTCTTTTGAAACCCTGTTCTTTTCGTGGTTTATGATTTTTATGAAATTATTTTTATAAATGTATCTTTTTCCATAGGTTATGATATGATAAGATGATTATGACACCCATTTCATTTGAAGTGTTGTTATATTTCTTAGGCTTTTTTGAAACCTGTATGAATGATTTGTTTATGAGATAGATGGGACTTATATAATCAACCAAATCATTGGGTTAGGACTAATATCTCATGATATATACAAATATAGTCTTGGGAGTGAACCTTGAATACTAAGATGGCCATCAGATTGAATGATGTCTAACTAGATTTTATGGGGAGTGAACTCAAACTACTAAGATAGTTATAAGAGTGAAACATGACTACCAAGATGGTATGTGGAGTGAACCCATACTACAAATATGACCTTGGATTCAATGCATGGCCTACCATATAAATCGTTTTATATTATTATGTGTTGGAAAAATTCCATGTACTATTCCTATGTTATGATTTCATGCTTTATGATCCTTATTTACTTATAATTCATTTCATTTAAACTACCAATATTTATGAAAAAATTATATTTATTGTCTTATAATACGAAGGATATGATCTTATAATGATATAATCACATTCTCATACACATATTCTCATGTTTATTCATACAGGTCTCCTTTTTTACCCTCAGTGAGAATCAAAGCTCACCACTTTGTATGCTTCTTTTCATATGTTATAATGATATATATTAAGAATGATGTGTATAAGAAATATGCTAGTAATTATGAACCTAGTGGGATATAATGTAGTTAACTTGTGTAACATGTTTTATCATACCATGTTTCTAATGTCCCTATAATAATATAGTCATTGGTTGTATATTTGTATAATGTTATATGTACTAAAAAATTGTTATGTAATGTTAAAGTATGAAAATTGAGGGTCGTCATAGTTTATTTTGACTCATGGTTAGAAAAGTAAAAGAGAATCTCATGCCTCATATTTGGCATATCGTATTCTAATGTTTTAGGCTTAATAGTGTGTGATTTTATATAAGATAGAAGAAAATTGTTTAAAGTTCCAAAAAACATAAATGTTGTTTTCTCATACTGTTTTATAGTGGAATTCAACTCATTTGAGTTGACTTGTATATATATTTTCCTATAATGGAAATTCATGTGGATCGATGGTGTGGCATTAGATAGTGAGGTTGATGGATCAGTCCTCATTCAAAGGAGGATCAATGACCCCAGTAGGATTCTAGGGTATATATTTCACGATGATAGACCCTTTTAGGGTTCTGTTTCTAAACAACTATTATTTAATATTTCAATAACATCCTATAAATTTATTTCTTCACAGATGATAATGGAATCATACAACCTCGAACTATATTTTTATGATATGACAGATATCATTGAGATTAATTATTGTGCACACATATCACTGTCATAGGTCTAATTCGGTAGTTGATAACTTCAGTTTAGGTGATCTAGTTAGGTCACTTTGTACCATACAGATAGACACAAAACCTTTATAATTAAATAGAACAACAAGAGTTTATTACAAGATACAGATATCTAATGATTCTTAGTTCTTAATTCTGCCTATTTTTTCATTTTTACATCTAGGGGAAATTATTTATGAGGTTACTTGGAATGGATTATGTCCTTGGTATGCCGAGGAAATATAGTTCTAAACCATATAGGTTTGTTTCATCCTTTCCAATGTTAGTGGTGGTTGACATGAACAATATATTCCTTGTGCTATGATTTTTCTATGAGTGAAACCCATTGATATGTTACCTTGTTAGTTGTTTTGAGCATTTGGTAGGAAGTTAGACCAAGTTACACTCATATGACCCTTAATCTATAGGGATAGGAAGAAGAATGAGAGGACCTTGCTTTTTAAAAAGACCCTCATAGTTAAAATATTAATTTTCATTAAGGGAAACTCATGGGAGGGTTGTTCTAGTTTTATAGATGAATTTTAAGAAATTATCTTTGATGAATTATCATTCTGAGACTGGTCCATGATAGGAGGTCAGGATCTATATTTTAGGTTGGTTGATTCCCATTGTTTCTTGGAAATCTCCTATGATTCTTATGTTTCAAGACATTCTTTGATAGGTAGAAATAATTTGGTCCTGAGAATGATAGAATTGTTTTTTCAACATTTGGAATGTTGTTAAATATAAGGTAGAAAAATCTAACTAGAATGCTGTTGTGCAATGTGTTTTAATGTAATAAATCAAGGCATGAGTGAGGTTCATGATTTTTATGAAGAGTTCCAAAGTAGATTATAGATTAATGAGATTGACGTTTCATTTAGCATGGTTAGGATCCATTATAGATGTTTCTCCGAGGTATCATTAGTTTGGTGATAAATAAAAACATTTTTTAGTGTGGTGCCATTCAACTTTTAAATCTATGGGTGTCTATGTGTGAGATGGGTATCCATGGTAAAAAAAATACAAGCATGGTTTCTTAGTGTTTTAGGTAAATGTATAAATGTCCCTCAACTGTAGAGGATACATCAAGGATAAATTGGGTGTTATTAGGTGGTTGAATCATTGATATACATTGATACATATTGTTGGAAGATGTGGTCTCATGATATGGTTAATGGAAAGGATAGCCTATTTTTATGTGAGCGTGCCTCATGGAGAGCTATAGATACATATCAACAAAATCATAATTTACTTCTTGTTTATAAGAGATCATTCCATTTATCCTGACATCTACTTGATTATTTTAGGATGCTTTGGTCACACACTAGTCAACCTAAATATATGGTTAGGATTGATGAAGGAATTTTTTGTTATTTTCTCTCAAAGAGTATTATATGGTAATCCATGCTGTTAGAACATCACTATTATCCATTTGAGGATCATGAACATCATTTTAATTTTAAATACTTTATTTTCCATGGAAATCATTCACGGGAAAATAGAATAGTTGATGTTTGTATTCTTCTATGTTAGCTCTCATGGATAACCATTTTTTGCCAGAAGATTCATTTTATTTGGTAGTGGGCATATTTTGGTCAATTGATCATAGAGAATGATTATGCGTTAATGATAAGGATAAATATACGGAGAGGATTATTATATCACACATCATTGATAGTCACTCATGATGGGAGATTTTTAGATGTTATGTGGATGTTCATTGGTTGATTAATATAGTTTAGTTATAAATATGATGGGGAAAGTATCATGATTGTGTTAAACCAAAAATGATTCTATGGGAAGATAGGGTTTATGGTGGGGAGATTTCAATGACCATTATTATTTTATACTAGATATTTTTTAACTTATATTATTTTTAATTTTCATATACATTAAAAGATTAAAATGTTCATTTTACCTAAGAAGATAATCTCAGATACTTTTTATGGCCACTCTGTTGGTCCAAAAATTTGGTGTTTACCCTAGGAAAAGTGTTTCGTAGAATTCCAAACCATTAAAATTTTAATGGAATAATTAATAATTAATATATGTTTATGTAAATATTTACTTATTCTATTTGTTTCATATTTAGGATAGAGATTCAGATTCATGTTTTATCTCTTCTATTGGATTCATAATTGGGTGTTTCCCCTAAGTGAGGTAGAAACTTGTGTATGGAATCAGGGTCGGTGTTATGCCCCTTTTTTATTTTCTTTTTCATAATTTTTCATTTATTCTATTTAAATTTCCCCCTCGACTTCTAAAAAATGTCCATCCGTCAGTTTCCTTTAATATAAAAAATATAGGATAAGGAGAGGACTAGATAGAGATAAAGGGAGAGTGGAATGAATGTTCCACTATAGAGCTCGGGTGGAGCTAGATCGACATGCTGTAATAATGGAATGTGAATATCGGTAATACTTTGGGGACTTCCATAAAAAGGCAAGAAATTTAATATACTATTCCATAAATCACCATAAATTTAATGCTTCATATTTTTTTTGGGGCGTTATTACAACTAACTCTTCCTTAAGCTTCAAACTGTATCATTATTGGATAAAAATGATGTTTCAAGTTGATTTGTGGGGTTTATATTTTTTTAATCTCAATCACATAGTGTGTAGTTCATGAATGAATTATATATTCCATAAAACTAGGGGAAGATGATATTTTGGGAGTTCATACATTGTATATGGTTTACAAATCTTATATGATTACTCACCCATGTTGATGAATACCTGGACTAGCATCCAATGTAGGGGAACTCAGTCATGTGATGCACACAGTGGAACCTAGGGAGGGATACATTTCATATAGATGTAAACAACCACGCTATAAACCACCTAAAGACTATGTGAGGTACATGTTTAGTTACCAAATCTAGGGTACACACCATTTTCATGGTATTCACACCATGTACATGCGTTTTCACATCATGTTTGGCTTCAGTGCATGCTTATGTGTGGCTTGAAGGTACATGTCATGTACTCCGGTATACATGTCATGTTCTCCTCCCTCACAAACCTTTTTAGTAATTATCTACTTATACAACCTATAGTATGAATTGGAAACATGAATAATTCATTTTTATTATATTCATAAATAGATCATGATGATGAAAACCTTAATGCTATTTGAGGAATCCTAAGATGAATTTATGGGTTTTTACAAAATGTATAGGTTCTTCCACAAGTAATTGAATCTAGATACAACATAAGATTGTTACCCTCCATATTATTTGGGATATGATTCATATATCTATACTGGTAATTAGATACTTTTCCTTTGGTCCAATAGGATTTCATATAATTTCACTAAGAGGATCCCATATAGGATGCATGTACCATACTTATGTTAATGAGGGTCCCTTGTGGGACTCCTTAACTTACATGAATCTATAGGAAATACCTTATAGGATCCCTCTAATAGTTTTCTCGTCCTATGGATCCCATGTATGATGAATCTTCTTATATATACCTTTCTAGGGATCCCATGTTGGACTCTTCAACTTATGTTTAGCATAAAAGATCCCTTGTAGGATTCTTTTTTGATACTTCATTATTATGATGATCCAACACAGTATTCCTTCATTATTGAACTATTTTTTTGTTTTTTAGATGGATGAAAAAGATTATTTGTTAATATCATGAATCCCAAGATGGATTCCTATCCATTATTTTGATTTGAGGTGTCTAGTGGGTTATCCATTATTTGACTGGCCCTGAGCTATTACTTTGGTATTTGGTAGATATTGTAGTAAATTTTACCATTGATATCACACTAAATATGTAAGCCTATGAGATTATTTTAATAGTGTTGGATTTAGGTGTTAATCCACCATTTCTCCTTTATTTATGCTTTAGGATTTTTTCAACAGATTTAGTATTTAATTATAGAAGTTATTCTTGGTTTTTTTCTAATTTTACTGGTGTGATGTGGAATTTATTGAACATTCCAATGAAATTATTCATTAATAGGATAATGGAACCAATAGTTGATTAATTATACACAACATCTGGGGTACGACATCCTTCTCAATACCCATTATATAATATTTCTGGAAGAGTAGGATTACAGACTTAAGAACAACTATTGTATATTATTTTATCTTTCATCTTACTCATATATATATATATGTGTTTGTGTGTGATTGTGTGTGTGTGTGTAAATTTGGGAATATGTATATAATAATATATATACATTTTCAAGTATACTAGTAACACATATATAGTTATTTAATGTGGTGTAACTTTATTTATATATCTTTTTTTCTTTACATTATCAAGTTGTTTCCTGACTAGACTGATTATATTAAATGAGCATGCACTTCTGAAAACTTATTTACACGTTCATCATTGGTTGTCCTACTGATATTATTTCTCACCACTATATATTTTTCATTCTGTGCATGAATATATTACTTTTACTTCATATTTTTGTCATAGTTTCAAGGATTTATAGGGGAAATACCTAGGGTTTCATTATCAAGAAGAACCACTCTTGGGGACTTTTTTTATCGGGTTGTAATTATAGGAAGTGCCTTGCAGACCAAGAATGTGGTATGGCATGGATATATTAAAAGAACCATATTCTCTTTTTCAGTTTTATCCACTCAAATATATATTACCATCCCAATGGGATATTTGTGTGTGTGTTTGATACTATAATTTGGGCCTTTACTTTATTTCATTTATTATTACAAAATTCATAAATATGAGTGTATGTACTTCTTTTATTAATAATTTACTTTGATGGATGATGTTTGTTTATTCCCAATGTTTTGTATTTTTATATGAGGCAACATCCTCCCACTGTCACACCGTAGGGCCTTTCTTCTAGTCAGTAACATCTTGCATATATGGAGGACACTAGAGGATTTGGGAAAAAACCAACACGGGGCATTAGATTAGTGGACTGTGGTTTTAGATGTTATAAATTTGTATCATTGGTGTTTCAATACCGTTTTTTAACTATTTTGGGTATGTTTGTCACGGGTATTATGAATCCTTTAGAAAATGTGATGGATAATTGAATGGTTTGTCCATAACACTTGTTCTAAGAATAAGTACTTATTTCTAGTGATATATGATTATTTTTTATCATTGATATTACATTTTAAATTGATTTTACACATTTATTGGGGCACATATTGTGTGGATATTTTGATTTACTGTTGAATTATAGCCCTTATCCCATTTTCAATAGAACAATGATTGATTTGGGTTTATGACCGAATAAGGAAAAAAGGAATATCATGCATCATATTTAGCTTGTAAGATTAACATGTAACAGGCCTTCTAGTGTGGGATTTTACTAATGACATAGTCCAATATTATAATGTGTCAAAAATAAACTAAATGGGGTTTTCACATATAGGTTTTTTGTGGAGTTCTACTGAATTGATCTGAAAAGTACATATATTTTCATTTGATGGATTGTATTTATATCTACGGTGGGGCATTGTATAGTGAGATTGATGACTCATTACTCTTGAAAACGAGTTTAATTGTCCCTATTTGGTCAATATGTTACATGTTTCTAAGTTATGGACAGCTTTTAGGGCATTGTTTGTTAGGTTTCGTTATTTAGACATTTAGTAACATCTCATAATGTGTTTTCCTGCATAGATTATAATTATTTTCATATTAATCATACCATGTTCTTTTGATATGGCACATGTCATTGATACTGTGTTTTAGGAATATTTTTGACCCTTATTGGTCAACATATAGATTTTATATGGTCATTTTAGGTAATCTAGTTGGTCAATGTAAATGATTCGGATTAATACATAATGTTTACTATGAACTTAGAAAACCACTGGTTATTTCTATGTACAGATTCATGGGGCTTGTTAGATAATAAATCATCTAATGTTTACATTTTCCCCTCATAGGGTAACTAAATATAATGATTATTAGATAGTATTATATCCCAGGTAGGCCTAGGAACTATAGTATTAACCCTTATAGTTTGGTGTTATCCTTACCTCAATTAGGGTGGTTAGATAAGTGTGTTTGGTTCCATGCATTGAGATAGGTGTGGGAATGAAAACC
This sequence comes from Viscum album, assembly GCA_963277665.1. Taxonomy (NCBI): domain Eukaryota; kingdom Viridiplantae; phylum Streptophyta; class Magnoliopsida; order Santalales; family Viscaceae; genus Viscum; species Viscum album. The sequence continues at coordinate 640,924,503 of OY728141.1, read as the reverse complement.
CTTGATATTTTCCCTTATTGAGAGTTTTATCAATTAATATTTTTGGTTAAACCTAGTGACCCTCAAATGATACTTTATATATTGGGCTATGTGTGAGACCTAGATTCCCTTCATTTTGACTAAGACTCCCATAGGTCGACATTTCATTATTATTGATGGAAACCTAGAATAGGTTATTTCTCATGTTCGTGGGTTTCTTTTAGGGAAATAATATTGGTTGTACACTTATTATGACACCAATCCATGATTAGTTCTCATGTTTTCTGATATAGGTAGGATGATGCCTTTTATTTCTATTAAAAAACATATATTTCTTATGTTTGGATACTGGAATCGATAGGTAGGATTGTCCTTGTGCATGGAATTATCTACCAGTGTTTTTGTAGTTGGAATGTGGTCATAGAATATATATACATTCGTATAAATGGAATTATTCCATGTCATGGGTTTTCATGGAATAAATCATGCAATAAGTGAGGTTCAATATTTTGATGAATAGTTCTAATGAGATTATTTCATTAATGATAATGACATACCATGTATCATGGGCAGGTAGCCTTATATTGTATCTATCATGGGAATATGAGACGAGTGATAAAGATACTCAACATTTATGTGTTATACGATTTAAATATTAAATATTTGGGTGCCCATGTGAACGATGATGATTTATAGTTTAAATAAATATTTGGGTTTGGTTTTACAGGTTTTTTGATAAAAGGATAAATGTCCCTCTATAGTAGAGGAGGCATTAATGATAAATCGGGTGTTGTATGGTAGTTGATTCTTGAAAGTACCTTGAAATTTATATTTGGGAAACATTGTTTTCGAATATGGTTAATGGAATTTGTATCCTAATTTGATGTGAGTGTGGCTTCGAAAGAGCAATACCCACCTATCAATGGAATCTTACTGTACTACTAGATTATAGGTGTTCATTCCCTTTATCATAGAATTTCCTTAACTAAGATAAGATATCTTCATTTATACACCCATATTCTTAAATTTATTTTCACATTTTATAGATGAACTACATAATGTATAACTATAGGATATCTATAAGGTAAGTCATATAGTTGGGAGTACATTGAAGGATATTTGAGGATAAAAACCATGATTTTTAGTTCAAACAAAGATTTTTCCATTGTAATTATTCTTAGGAAGTAGGAACTATCAATGGTTTGATGCTTTTATGTTGGTTTTCTTATATGAGCATTTTTTTCCATTCTATTCATTATATAAGGTAATGGGAGAAGTGTGCGCCTTTTATATTAGAGATCAGTAGTAGAGTGTAGATAATGATACACCTATAGTGAGGTGTATTAGATCATTCAAAATTGAGTCTATCTTGCGAGGGGAGAGTTACTAGAAATATGACATCAATCATTATACAGCTATAATGGCATAGTTTTTCAGATGCTTTGAATTATTGTATGAATGTGTTTTACTACTATGGCTTCTCAAAGATGAGAAGGGTTATGGTAGGGATATGTTAAGTATCTTTGTTTTTCTAGAGTAGATAATGCAGAAGAAATTTGAATTTTTTCTTTCTAATGGTTAAAGTGGGTGAACTGGTTCATTCATCCAAGATTATGATCTTAGATAAATTTCATACCACTCCATTTGTCCCATAATTGGGTTTTTATCCTAGGATAGATGTTTGGAATAATTCTGAACAATTTAAATTTTCAGTGAATAATTAATATTTAATATATATATATATATAATTAAATATTAATATAATTTCACATGTTCATTCATCATTCTATTTTTAAAATATAATCGATGTGAGATTATTTCTACTAGATTAATTTGAAAATAGGGGGATTTGTTTTATGGGATGAACATTGTGTTGGGAATTTGGGAAGGGTAAGAGCCCATTTTTCCTTTTAATTTTCTTCTTTCATTTTTCATTTTTATTTTCTCATTCTTCCTATAGATTCTCAATAAATTACCGCCATGGATTTATTTCACATTGACCAATAGAGGAAATTGCGGGGTACAAAGACATAGTGAGAGAAAGAGAGAGATAGGAAGGTAGGGGCCACTACGAAGCTTGATATGATCTAAATGTACATACAATTATTGTGGAATGTGTATATGAGCAACGATTTATAATGTTCTTCTACAAGGTAATCCATTTCTATTTTCATATTTTTAATCCCCATATATTTTCTTAATTTTTTTAATGATTTATTTGCACAACTTAGTAAACCTTTAGTTTTAATCTATTGATTTTGGGGAGAAACTGCGGTTGAGACTGAGTTGGGGGTATCCCTTTCAGAAACCATGATCACATTATGTACAGTTCAGAAATACATGTTTTGTGTTCTTCCCATTTGTGTTAGATATAATATTAGGAGTACACTATGTGTGTAGTTTATACACTCTTTTCACTTAAACTTGTTCATGTAGTTAACTACCTGGATATACAGACTATGTAAGGGCACTAGGCTATGTAAAGTACATGACTAGACACCAGGTGGGATGAACGTCATGTAAAAGAACACATCCAGACTATGATACATGTCCATGCCATGTGAGGTATGCATTAAGTTACCCTATGTAGTTTACACACTTTTTAAATGGTATTCTTGTTGTGTACATGGGGGTTTACTTCCATGTACAGCTAGAGTGAAAGATAATGTGACGCTTTGAGGGTACACATAATTTTATCGAGTATACACATTGTGTAATCCTCCCTTGAAACCATTTTTTTGGGTTCCCCCATTTTCACACCCTTTGGTGGGGATCATAAACATGATTATTCCATATTGGGTATCGTTCCACGTAGATCGTGATGGTGAAAGTCTTGTGGCAATTTCAGTAATTTTATGAGGTATTTCTAGAACATTACTAAATGGAGCAGTTCATCCTCTGGTAATTGAATCCAGCTTCTTTCTGAGAGTGAGACCCTTGATTGGAGGTGGGATATAAACCATCACTATACACTGGTACTGAAAAACATATTATTTTAAATCAACATGAAATATTCCCTTATGTACTGGGGGATCTTGTGTATGACGCCTCAACCTTACAATTATCACTAAGGGTCCCCTAGGGAATGACTTCACCTACTTGATGACTTAGGAAATCTATAATATAATCCCTATAACTCATTTATATTCTCATATAACACATGTAGTATCCATATTTATATGTATTCAATTTATAGGATCCCATGTAGGATACATTTCCTTATGTTCTACCTAGGGGATCTGATGTAGGTTTCCTTTTATTACCGACTTCTTCTGATGATCCCATGAAGGATTCCTCTAGTATCATACTATTTACAAGGTATTATTAAGGGATTACATAGCTTATTTATGAATTTGTGGGATCCAAATTAGGATTCCTATCTTATTTTTGGACACGAGGGTCCCAGTAGGAGCCCCATAGTTTGAACCATGTTAAGACAATATATTATATATGGGTAAAGATAACAATGAATTTTACCTTAGAACCGGTATTGAATTTTTAATCCTATATGGATGTGGAAGTAGTAGTGATTTTATTCATTTTGACACCATATCCCTTTTAATTTATTTTTAACTTATTTACTTCTGATGTAATGATGATTTCCAAATGTACTTCATATATTGTGATTGATGTCCATGATGTGATGCTATATTATTTATTAGGATTCCCAAATATATTTCAATGGATCTGTCCTCTAATATATTTTATATGATTTTATTATTATTTTGATTCCATAAGGAAATTATTATTATATAATTTTTGAGATCGGTTGACATTATTAGTAATCCCAACCATACTTCATGGAATCCAACTTATGATCTTTACATGGTCGAAGGATACCATTTTTGTAAATATTTCTTGCCTTGGATTCATATCCTGATGAGGGTTTATAAAGGCATGTTAATGAGGATTTATTACACCCATCATGGAGATAATATTAATTATTAGATTACACACCCTATGAGTGATTCCTATGACTCTCCTAGGGCCCTTCAAGATTCACAATTTTTATACTTTTGGGCTTGTTTATGAGTGGTTATTAAGTTGTCTATTGAATCTAAAACCACAATGAGGTCGGATATAGATATATTTCCTTTTATATATCACGTTAAGATCATTTTTCATAGGATTTTACATGTGACAATGTTGTTAACACTTATGTATTGGGATGTAGGGATAATTCTTTGAAAATGATTTACATGGCTTCGGTCGTACGGAAGCTAGAATGATGACCATTTACAAGAAGACCGATTGTTACATAAAATCCTTAATTATAGTGATCATATGTGAGTACGAGTGATCCCATTGAACATAAGTTTATCACCATATGATGATAGATATTTTTTAGAGACATTTTTAACACTAGTTGAAGTAGGTATTGTTGATAGGGATTAGGGAATAAAGGGTTAGTTAATTATAAATGGCTTGGGTGGTATGACATCCTTATCAATGCCCTATTCATAGGATGTCCAGATGAATGGTATTGCAAATCCAAGGATCAAATTCTATTGATTATGTTATTTTTCACCTTACACACACACACACATATATATATGGAAATATATATAAATACATGTATATATATATATAATGTCACATTGTCTTGTTGACTAGGATAATAGATCTAGGTATAGATTGTGGAAATAGTTTTTTTTGTATTTATATCGTATTTATTGTTTTTGTATGTGTGTCGGCTAGGATATGTATATTTCATTATAGTGCAATAGTGACATCAGATTTATAGGTTCATCTTTTGGGTGGCATAATGAGATTATTTCTCCATACTATACGTTCACCTTGGTGTGCGTGCAGATTATATGTTGGTTCTTCATGTTTAGGATAGATTGTTTGATTGATAGGTACAATGCTCAAGGTTTCATGATCAAGTTAACCCGCTCATGTGGTTTATTATAATTAGGTAAGAGAATATCGATAGCAATTAGAGATTAGTTATATGGACCAGCTCAGAATTAATAGTGTATCCTTTTATATTTAATTCAGTTCTATTTCTGTACTCCCTTATAAATAATCATCCAAGTTGTTGATCAGTTTTGTATGTATGAGAAGGTCATCTGATTATTTAATATATTTCATTTAATTTAGTTTTGTATGTGTGAAAATGTTATTTGGTCTTTTTCTACTTCCATACTCTGAATATTTTCTAAAATGGATAATTTTTAGTGATATTAATTTCTTTCTACTCAAAATAAAGGGGTTTTTTTTCTCTATTCAATCACACCCAAGCCCTAGTTGGTTGTAGATATCCTCTTTCATAATGGGGGACAAGCTTGAGTCCTTAGGGTGAACTTTCTTGTGGAACTTGATTAGTGACATCTTGGCTAGGTTGGTTGAAATTTACTTCTAATATTTTGGGCTTCACTTGATCCCTTTGAAACTATCTATTAATCATTGGGTATATTTGTCGGTAAATTGATTTATTTAAGACCTAAACATAAAAATAAAGAAACTTTATGATCCATGGAGTTTTTCTGTCCTCTTATTTTTATTACCTTTCATTTATATCTTCTATAGGAGTATATAATAAAATGGTTGTATTGGAATTGGTAATTCTGGGTCTTTTGGATGATGAGATTTTTATATGGACATGTTTTTTGAAATTTGGTTTCATATTCATGGTGTTTTATTTTCCGATTCTTCTCATTCTTATATAGTAGTTGTTGAAGCTTCATTCAGTAATGGAATTTGAGATTAATCCTTATTTATTTACATGATAATATATATTAAGCATTTTTTTTATTATTTTTTAAATGATGTAGATTTACCTAATCAAGATAATGGACCCAAAAAAAGTAATTTTAAAAGGAATAGGTGATTCACATTTATTTTATGAACTTCTATGTTATTATTCAAATTTTCATTGATCTTGAATATTTTTTATTGCTATAGATAACCTTTTTTATGATGTAGATATATTTAAACCACCACTCATATGTGTTTAATAATTTAATTATGGTAATGAACTAGGTTCATGGTAAACTATAATTATAGTGACATTTTCATTGACTACGATGGTTCATTGTCGTAGTAGAATGGTAGAAAAGATGTTATCTGATGTGAATTACTGTTATGTTTTTCCTTTTTTTCTATATGTTGGGTCATACTTGTTATGATTATAGGGGTAATATTTTTTTGTTTTTGCTACTTGTAATATACAATGTAGATATTATTATTATAGTGGATGATCTGTTGTGTGAATTTTTTAGTGTTGGTATGGATAGTTTTTTTAAAGAAGATGGTTATGGTGGTTGTTTTCTAGAGTTATGTGGTAGTTTTTTGGTTTTGGGATTTCCAATCATGGGGTTGTATTAAATTTTTATGGTTATATAAAATGTGGTTGGTTAAATTGTTGTTGGTTATGGGTAATGGGATGAAAATGATATGTAGTGGCCTATTGAATAAGTAAAAAATTTGTATCAAATGATTGTGACTAATAAATGGTTATTTCTATAAAATTTTTAATAGTGAATAATGATTTTGTGGGATTGAGAAGTGAATTAATAAATGGGTTGACATTAAATATTTATAATAGAATGATATGGTGTTGATATATTAAATTATTGAAAATTATAATAATGGATGAAATGGGATTGTAAAAATATTATTTTGTGCATATTATGTGAGTAGTTGGATCTAGTTGGGGAATAGATATGTTAGTTGTTATTAGAAAGTGGTATTAACATAGTGGTGGATATTTTGGGTGATAGTAGTGTTGTTTTGTTATAGAACCTTATTTCGGGATTTTTTGTGACTATTATATATATCAAATTTTATTTATACATCTGATGAACCACCACCAGAGTCAGATGACCATATCAACACCCGTAAGATGTTGGGATCTATGTATTTTTTTAAAAATCTAAATTTTAATAGAAATTGATGGTTTACATCTCCATCTTCCTCGATGTCCACTCATACATTGTATGTTTTGTGATTTATAAAGTACATGGGTGTATATATGTGTGTGTATTTGTGATTTAATAGCTAGTGTTTATATTATATATATATATATATATTGACCGGAATATTTTATTTATGTGGTGTAATTATATGGTTTGTGATATTCATTGAATGAGTTTGTAATGATATTGATATTTATAATGATCTATTTACAATGTTATGATGAGGATTTGATGTGCAGTTGTTATGGGGGTTTGTGTTGTGTTGTTGTATCTATGATGTAGTATGCAGTTTTGTTGATAAATGGACATGTAAGGGGTTTAAGTAATTAATTATTTTAATTGGGGTGTGAGCGTAATCATATCAGTGGGTAGGTGGATGTGAGATACCATATCTTTACATTTTCCTGGCTTACTATATTACAATACAAGGATGGGAAACTATTAGAGTGATCCTTGGGGTGGTTTGGTGAGGCATTGGGTATGTGTTGGTCTTTTATTTTTCTCACTAAGAAGGTATTATACAACATCTTCTTTTTCATTAGAGGTTTTAGGGATAATCCTAAAATCTACAATTATTTTCTCACCCCTGTATATAAAAATTTTTAATATTGGTTTCCATGAGGACGATGGTGGTTATTTTAGATCATAATAGCTCATAGATTCTATGGCCACTATTTCTATCACTAATATTAGAGATTCATTTTGGTATATTATTTTGAAGACACATATTATCTGTTCAACATTCATGATTTTTTGTGTGGATAATTTTACATTTTATGGATTCGATTGGTTGTATTTCTTTTGTTCAAAATAGGATGTCTGTAATTCCTCTAATTTACATTTGATTATCAATTAGTGTTAGACACCTACCCATTGTCTATTGGAGGTGTTAAATGAGGATAAATATAATATTAACTATGTAATTTTCATGTATTTTTAGTGGAGAAAGGTTATAAATGAGTGGTATCAATGTGATGGTTGAGTGTTATGATCATGATTGAATCAGACACTGATGATGGATACAAAGGTATGGTAGAAAAATAATATTAATTAAACATAAAATGTGACATAGCATGGGAGAACTAATAAGATATAAGTGTTTAGATACCCAAGAGATCTGATGTAAGTACCTTTGGCTTTCTAAACATACTAATTATGATAATATTGATTGAATGGTAGAGACATAGGAATTGTACATGAATAATTCTTTATTTCACTTGTTTTTGACTTGGGGTCATTGCATGGAATTAAAAATGAATTTAATTTAATTTTCCTAAACTAATTACATGTTATTGATCATGGGATGTTTTTATTGAAATTGTTAGTTGGCATGTTTTGTTTGCAGTTTTGGTTTCCAAAGTGAAAGGGGAAATACTATCTAGTGATACAGTTGTTATCCCAACAATGCAGTAAGATTTATCATGATTTCTACCATTAGATCTTGGAAAATTACTTGATTAGTGTCACTAATCATAAGATTATGAACTAGTTTTAGGAACTGGATATCACCTTCAATTTGATCAGTGAAATGATCTTCCATGAGATTCCTTTGATTTTCAATCAATTTAGAGGTTGTGCACAGTATTTTTGTATTTTTCTCCTTCAGGATAATGAGTATTCCCGTGGTTTTTAGGAAGATTACTAGAAGAAATTCCTTGTTGATATTCATTCCTTCATAGATGAATGTGTTAAAGATGTAGGAGTTATTTAGTAGTATGTTTTTTCTCTTCAAAAGGGAATCACAATCTTGAATGTGTAGAGGTTTTAAATTTTGGAACATCTTGATTTTTCCATTGATCATTTCTTGAATGAGGATGATATATGATATAATTTTGAGAAGTTGTTGTGTCTCACTTTTCAGCATCAGGTTTCCCAATATAATGTATCTTATATAATTGGATGTTCTATATAAGGAACAGATGATAGAGGGGATATATTCATAGTATGGGTTTCTTGATAAGTGATAATTATAACTTTATTTAACATCTGGACCTAGGATCCACACATCTATTCCCTAATCCTCTAAGTGACACGACATCAAGAACTCCTCCACGTACTCCATAGTCTTACAAAGATAATCATGATGTATATTCAGGTACCGATCAGGCAGCCTAATTAGGGTGTGAGTAAAACTCAGTATACCACCACCAACAGTGTTTAAAACAATATATCATCAATCATAGTTTATGTAGTTTTGTAAAAATTAAATTAAAATTCATAAATTAAATAGTTACATAATTTCATTATTCATTAATTAATAACATAAATTACCCAGTATCACATTAACACCCAACCCATCAATACCTACTTTATCCTGTGATGGAGTCGAAACTATCCATAAGGGATATCACATAATACAATAATGTGGTTATAATTTATCATTTCAATTTAATTCATATCATGTCCATTTGGAACAATATACAAATTCCAATATCATATGCAGAGAACATCAAGTATAACACCCCATGAGTATTTAGAGCCTATGTCATTTTCGTTCACCTCAATTTCACATGGGAATTTTGAACCTCATTCACAATCAGAAACTCGCTAACAAAAATAGCTATTTTGACCCTCATTCCCAATCCTACACCTCATGGTCACATTGGTATTTGTAGCCTTAGTTCATATAACACACTCACTAACACATATGGGTTTTTGGAGCCTCATTCATTGTCCCATGCCTCATCATCACATGTATCTATAATATCACAATATCAAGAAATCACTATTTCATATCCATCAAGATTTTTCATCATTAAAATTCATATAAATCATTCTTAGTAAATTGTACATTTTTGTTTATCATAAAAAACACAATTCTTTATTTTAATCACAAGGAATAATATGAAAAATTCATAATTAAAACATTTGAGGACATTTGATCACTAACTTAATAACCCTTTAAGGTTATTACAATCAACCCTTTATTTCCATTATCAATTTAATCCATATCTTAACAATTAATGAATTACAAAATCCCATTTAATTGAACAATTACCTTATACAAATATCCCATAAATATCATAATCATCAGTTACCCAATTTCTAGTTTCCTTATTAAACCCAATTCAATTACACATGGAATTAAATTTAATCAATTATATTTTCAATGAAATTTTCCAATCATGGAAATTGAAATTTCAAAATTAAATTCATGTGATTAAATCATGTCTATTGGATTTCAAATTTTGAAAACCTACCTCATTATCGTTGATGGGAAATCGCCAAAGAAAATCCAAAGATTGAAGAAGAATGTCATATTACACAATGAAGAGAAAGATCTAGATCTAAAACATATATCCAAAATTAAAGAGATTAAGATCTACCAAAACCTATATCTTGATACATCTCTAATAGGAAAAAGATCCACTTTAAATTATGAGATAATGATAGGAGATAGGGAGAAAAAAATTACGATGAATATATATTACATAGAGAGGTACATAATAGTCCTTCTAAACTTTGATTCATCAAGAATAGAGTTCATAAACCCTTATAATTGATCCAGAATCCCCCAAAATCATAGTAAATATTTCTAGGTTAGATAGGTTCAAACGAGTGTTAGATTTGGTGTTTTGGGAATTTCAAATTAATTTTTCAGAATAATTAAACCACTATGCATGATTTCTTATACAAGGGTACATGATTTTCTTAATCATGTCCCTCTTTTATACGGTTTTAGGGTTACCCTTAATAGGTTATATGTTTGGAAAAACCATGAACAAACTATGATGTCCTTCTCTATATATAATTGCATTGTTTTATGGGGTTGGATGCACAATTAGGGAAAAATGTGGACCAATAGTTCACTTCCTAAACCCCATCCAAAAAATTAAAAAAATTCGGCAAAATCACCCATAAAATACCTAAACCATTGAATAACCAAATAAATTCAAAATAATACCTGAAAATGAGCTCAAGAAATCTCATAAAAATTCAAGATCTTACGATCTCCCCACCTTATAATAGTTCATTATGAAGTTATACCCCTAAGAATATTTAAGATTCTAAGAAGAAAATATCAGGTCATGAAGACCGCATACCCACATTTCTATCCCATGTTATCTTGTGAACACACCCAAGTTTCCATAATATATGAACTATCAGTGTGATCTTTCCGCAAAACACTTTTTATCAATGGTCCTACAAATGTATCAGATTCCCCTCAAAGGGAACATTGTTCTAAAGCTTGACATCATCCACATCAATATCATGATGGGTGTTTGGGTGATACCACTGAATTTGTGACACGTGAAAAACATCATCCATAGCACTATTACTCTGTGGAAGAGCCAATGGGTATTCCATCAATGTGATTCTCTTCACTAAATCAAAAGGTCCAACAATTCTAGATGCCAACATTCATTGTATATGAATCCCACAGTGACCAAATATAGGAAACACCTAAATAAAAAAATGATCACCCTCTACAAACTCTAGGGGGAATTAATGTCTATTACCTTATGACATCTCTATACTATATACTATAACCAAATGATTATGAATTAACTAAACCCAATCTGGGACATCCTACATGGGAATCGATCCCAATAACTTTAACACACCTACCTACATCCAATATAGAGGTGATCTACATAGAAAAACTTAAAGACCATTATATGGTTTTATCTGAAACCTTTCTTGATAACTGTTTTTATATGTAAAAATAGCCAATTATTGGTTCTTCTCCCATGAACCACAAATGTCAAGAACACATGTCTGAATCATATCCTCCAAAACCTGTCCAATATGTTCCATATCTTCATATATCAATAGGTGTAATTTCATAATTAGAAAAACATTTATTCCAAGCATCATATTGAATACCTAAATGAATTGTGAAGTAAAACCTGAGTCTTGGTCTAAAAAAACATTGTTCACCCCATGTACAAAGACTATCTCAAAAATCCATAAGTCCCCCAATTGTTCCACTATGATAGTCTCCTAGATAGGTAAGAAATTTTTTACAATTTTAAATTGATATACCATCATCAAAATAGTTTTATTCTTCTAAATAATCCATGGGAGACCCTCTATAAGTCCACAGTTAGTTCAACCCAATTACATTCCATAATGGGAAATGGATATAGTAATCTTTTAGTTTGTTGGTGTCTGTCCTTCACTTGTTGGTAGGTGTACCATCATTTCATGAACCCGGAAATATCCATTTTCCTTCCTAGCCCCCAATAATTTCGATTTAGGTAATTAAGAATTTTTTTCAAATGTGGATTCACCACCCACATTGAAACATGGAATTCATGAATTTTCTCATCTCAAATACTCATAGGCACAGTAGCCTGATTCATGGCATAGATGACCTTATCCTCATAAATAGTAAAATTTCATGGTGACACCCCACTATTATGGATTTCTCTCAAGGAAAAACATTATGGACCCTCATAATTCTCCTAGGATATGGATAAAATGTGTAGGATGCACTAAAATAGATATGATAGTCATCTACTCCTAATCCTAATGAACACAACATGCATCTTATCCATAAAATACATCATATTCCACTAAGAAATAAAATCATCAACTATATAAGTATTTGTTTTCGTTATTAGAGAATTAAAAAATAGATTTCCCTCCCAAGTGAATATTCTAGCTCAAAATAAAATTATTTCATACACTCAACCCATCTCCATAACTTCAGATTCAGATCTTATTTTCAAAATATATACTGTAATCAATTGTGATCAGTATACACAATAATTGTTTTACCGAACAGATAATTCAGCCAACACAACAAAGAAAAAATGACTACAGATATGTTGAGTTCATGAGTATGGGAGTTATATTCAAGAGGCCTCAAATTATGTGAAACATAAACCACAACTCAATCCCCCCAACATCAACAACTCTCCAAGACTGATCTAGGATACACAATAGAACACACAATACTCCCTCTAGGTCACGTTGGATAAAGATCGATATGGTATTCAAAATATTATTCGACTCCTGAAAAGAAATCTAACAGGATCCATACCATTCAATCATAAATAACTTCATGATAAACCCTATAATGGGTTCTCCCAACAGAGAAAAATATTAGTTGAAACACTAATAACAGTCCACTAACCCTAGAAAACCTAAAATATCAAATAAATTACTGGGCTAGTCCCAAGAAACAACTACATGGACTTTCTCTAAGATTACTGGAAGTAGTTCCTCTGAGATAATGTGACACATCTAATATACCTGATCGATCATGAATTGGAAGATAGAGAGAATGGTGTATACATTATTATCTCTCGGTGTACTTAGGATGAGGTCAATATGTTGGGCATGATTTTTAATATTCATTAATTCCACCAAGATTTCATCAAAATATACAACCTCAAATAGATCGAGGTATGAGTGGATGAATATGTTTATCATGTCCAAAAACACATTTGGTGTTTTTTTCGTCCCGAACTACATCATGAAGAACTCATATAAGAAATACCTGCTTCTAAAAGAATTCATAGGAATATGTTATTGTGTAAATCTCAACTAAAGATAACCTAGTCTCAATATGATATTGTACAAAACACAATATCCACCTAATTGTTCAATTAAATAATCCATACATTGATGATGATATTGGTTCTTCCCATTAATCCAATTCATCTTTTGGTACTCAACACACAAGAACATGGTATCATCATCCTTAATTACAAATAAGTCAAGAGATCCCCAAGGAAACACACTCAGATGGATAAACCCCTTCTCAATAAAATATTCTGGTTAGATCTTAAGATCTTAAAGATCTGTTGGTGCAATTATATATGGTGGAATATAAACTCGCTCAGATACAGGCATGAGATCATTTTTAAATTCCACATTTCTTTCTGGTGGAATCCCAAAGATTTCATTAGGAAACATGTCTTGGAACCTATCCACTACATGTCAGAAGGCATCATTCATTTCACCCACATCATCTAGAAACATACTAGAAACATAGAAGTCGATGTCCCCCAATTCGTGAATTGGCCCTGCACTGGATACCTAGATATCCTACTCTCCATGGTGAATATAATTTTCACCCTCATAAGATGTAAAACTCAATATCTTGTGGTATAAATCTATGAGGGATATGTATGATACTAAGTAGTTCATAACCATAATCAATTCAACTCCTAAAATTTCAAGGGCGTGAAGATCTATTATTAATTGATACCTCCCATCTTTGAGAAAACATCATTTCTACAAATAGATGTATCTCAACCGCACTCAAAAATGTGTATCGATCATCATAACCTAAAACACATACTCTACTACAAGGCTCAAACCATTCACAAGTAACGATCACATAAAGGAATGAGATGAAATAGTATCACATTATGTTCTATAAACCATAGAAGCTACATGAATATAATCCAAAACTAATGTAAATGTAGCATTACTATCTATATGTGTAGGCTGAATTTCATTAAACTATCCAACTCATTTTCCTTGTGATATAGTCTATGTCGCATGAGCTGCACCACTCTGTTAATATGGTCTCACTTTACCATAAGCACCACATCTACTACCTCTATCATATTAGTTAGTATAACTCCAAATTTCATATAGATATGGTGTAGAATATCCCCTTTCCTTACTCTAGTTATACAATAATTCTCCATCATTACCAATCTATCATGGGTTCCTCCAGAACCTTGATATATGTCCCATCCCGTGACAATCTTGGAACTCAACTGGTGTTTAGGGAAAATGTATAAAATATGGCCTGACATACAACACTAATAGAATAGCACTTGGTTATTATCCTAAACAACTTACCGTTCCCCCATAAAATTCTTCTTTCCAATACTTTGGTCAAAATTATCATAGTGATGCTTCTTACTCTCTGAAGACATACCTATTGGTCATCTATAACAAATGACATGTCCTCTATTGGAAGCCACCTTCCGGTTCCTCCCAGATATGATAACCTGATCAACAATTTTAGCAAACTTATATAACCAAAATATTTTATCATGGGATTTAATCTCACATTAAATTCCAACTGATAATATATGTGTCATAGTTGTCTTATCCTCTTCCAATAATGGATAAAATCTGTACATATAGGTAAATTGAATAGTATTTTCCTTCACAAATATACTCCCTTGGTCATCCCCATAAACTATGCTTCCCACTATTATATCAGAGTCACTAGATAGAAGTGCATTAGAAACATCTCTTGGAAGTCCTACCATAACATGGTTTCTAGTTTTCCATCTGGAATTTGTAGTCCATTGATGATCATCATGACATATAAGCATCCAATTTGACGCACTTTATAGTAATAGTCTCTAATTGGTCAAGTATCATCTAGATAGACTCAATCTAGAACTCAGCTATCTATAGTCAACCCTCTCCAATAAATTTTGGAGGGTGATTCAACTGAAACTCACATGTTATAATAGACAAACACTAAAAATAGCCTTGGGTATCTTTCTATAAACTACATTAACTGTATAAATTTCTCATATAACTCCTCCTCAAATTCCTTATGCTTCAAAATTGGCACCTAATTTTCAACTAATGATGGGTCATCTCCATCCATAAGCTGATGTCATCCTCAAAAAAAACATCACTGTGGATCCATATCTCTATACTTCCAAATAAATGTCGTAGGAAACATTTGACAATATTATAAATTTATGATGATTCATATAATCTCTTAAAAATCCATCCCGTAATCCCTGCCACATTGTCAATACTAAAGCACTATCACTTACATGAACTGTCATTCATCTAGGTCACTATTAAAAAAGGGTAAACATAGCCTCATTATTCATGTCACTCATTAGACCCCAATTTTATACATCTTGCATCACTTACATCTTTTATTTCTTATTATGAATTTTTATCGTTAAATTACACTAGTAAAAAAAATTATTTTCATTTGAAAAAATACCTAAAACCTTCTTTTTTCATTCATGTCTAACAATGATGCATTTAAAAATAATTATTGAGTTCATATAATTGTGAATGTATACTCAAATCTCATTTCATAATGGTTCATTAGTAAAATCTTAAATAAACATAGAAACAGTAATCACATCGCATTACAATTCAATCACCTATGTCAAAATAACATACAATAATAATAACAAAGATCAATAACAAAAATCCCTCCCTAATTACTTGGTTTTACATTCATGCATGGTATAGAAACTCCCATGCATGAGCTCTTGACCAAGGCCCCACTCATCAATTTCTCTTATATACTTTAAAAAAATAATAAGACAATGAAAATAAAATAAAACCTCCCATTGATACAACTTAGTAAAATCCTATCCTAGGATCCACACAGACGTACCCTTATCTGCTATGTAACATGACCCCAATGATCGATACCGATATGCCAGAGGCTGGAAACTTTCCATGAGGGTCTAACATATCAACAAGGGGAGATTATACCCTATTTATCAATGTATAACAACAGTCATAAAAACCATGAAAAACCCAATAGAAAATAAACAACAACTAAAATAACACAATAAACAATATAATCTAGTAAGACACGAGGAACCAAATATAAAAACAATATAAATATCTAAATAGTAGATGTATCATTCAATGTATGTTCCATGTGCAAAAATCAAAACCCAAAATAAATACACTGAAAATCCCCCTAATAAATCTTCAAATCATTTCTTGTTCCCTCAACCATGCTCCATTCTAACTTATCCATCTATCATAGGTCTCTTACCATTATTCTTTCACGAAAACATGAAGTATATTCAATTACTGATTATGCATCTCAATTAGGTTGTGAGTACAACACAGTAGGCCCCCACCAATGGGCTTGTAAATAGTATCCATTAAACTAAATTCATATCCCAAAAATTTATGAATTACATAGCCAATTTAATATATTAATTCAACAGTCCAAATATTCTATAATTTTTATAATCATGATTCAACCAATATCAATTTCCCCAATTCAAAACAATTCATTATCACAAGGAAATTTAATTTAATCAATTCAATATAGGATGAAATTTCCCAATCCTAGAAATTTAAATTTCACAACAAGATACATCTAGTTAATATAGGACTTAGCGATTTGAAATTTAGACCCTCTGCATAATGATCGTTGATGAATGCTCGCTATTATAAATTCCCAAATTGAAGAGGAATGATCAATTTCAAAAAACAAAATAAAGATATCTGGATCCAAAATATAATGGATTATGATCTATAAAATGTTACACCTAGATTCATCACTAATGGAGGAAAAAAATTCCAAAATATGAGAGATGGATGGGATAGAGGGAGGAAACCATTGGAATAATAATAAAAAATCAGGATATGTAATTTTTCTGAAATTATGAAACTATTAATCAATAATAGAGTTTTAAATAACATAGAATCCATCTGGGAGCCTGTAAAATCATTGTAAATCATCCTGTGTCAAATTAGGGAGAAATAGGGTAAGATCCAGGGGGTTAAAAAAATTAAAACAATTATTTTGGAATAACTAAACTCAAACACATTGTTTTCTGGATCGGAGAACTAGGTTTTCAAAACCGTTCCACCTAAATGTGCCCCTTATTATGTTGGGGTTCATGGTTACATGTAAGAGGGTATACCTTTTTGAAAACCATGAAATAACTATTTATTACCTCTCTATCTAGTTTTCACGGTTGGTTGGGTCATGGGGGACTATTTGGGAAAATTGTGTGTCAACCGTGTACTGTGTATAACCCCTCCAAAAACATAAACATTTCACCCAAACACAACCAATTCATGAATAAAAAAATTATCATGAAAATAATGAAGAGGATAAATTGAAAATGATATAAAAATATCTCAAAAAAATTAGGATCTTAAAATATCAGTGATTTTAGATGAGTTTCGATCTTGTATTTTAGGGAAGTTGAGGTATCAATAATTAGATGTTTGATCACATGATTTTACTCCATTCATCTCTAGAGATGGGAGTTGTCTTCCTTTTATATTTAAATCCAATCCAATATGATTCTCTTATGGAGGCTATAAAGATCATATGTTATGGTTACTGATCATTCTCACAAGAAAACATGACTTAGTCGGTTAGCGTTTAATATAGCGTCATCATTTAATAACCCGATGCCATATTATTTAGGGTGTAAGTATTATTTTGGATAGTTTAGTAGTGAATGATCTGGTAGGGTATATCCCCATGATGTACCCCATATATATGGACAAATGTTCAAGTATATTTTTGTAGGTGATCATTATTATGATTAATGAGAAAGAGAAGGATGATGTGTCATGTCTCATGATATGGAGTTCCCAATGGAAAGATTGAAAAAGATCATATGTGTATCATTTTCCTATCTAATAAATTTTTTCTTTAAATGTTTTTTTCTATATTTTTACTTTTTTATTTCTCCCATAATAATCCATCCATCCCTAATTAAGATAAACTTCATTCAGTTTCACCTAGTGTTGGCTATTCTGATCAATGTTCTGTCTAGTTTACATGATATGTGGTAGAGTTGTGAGATAATGATATGAAAAACATAATTAATTTGTTTATTTGTTGCTACTAATGATACTACCATAAAATTTCATTCTCATCATGGATTAGTTATTCATTATGTGTTCATTATTTGATTTCTTTTTGGGGAATGTTGTGTTTATTGATGTTAAATTCCATTTTATGATGTTTAATGGAATGTTATACTATCAAATGGATCATAGTAATTCATGTACTCTTTTCTAACTACTAGTAGAGTATTTTTCAGTTTCTTTAAATGTTCTGTAAATAGTATTTCTACGAAAATTCAATGATTTCCCCGATTTGTTTCACAAATATGTCGTAATGTTACTCCCTCAACATGATATCATGTTAAATATAGATTTACATTACAATGTCTCTCTAATTTTGATGGTTCCTTATCAAATATAAACATTTGAGTTATCAGAGATAAGGATTAAGACAAATAACAGTATGTAGAAGGAAATTATCTAACCTACTGTGTCCTCATGGGGTGTTGTTGTGTATTATCCAGTAATGTTGATTGTAGTGTGATGTTATGAATATTATATCTATGGTTAAACCATGCGATTTTCAAGAAATGTTACCCCTTCCTACTATATATGATATTTGGATTATAGGAAGGGGTCTAATTCATTTTTAATTAAAGTTTTATTTTTTGGATATCAATAAATAATGGTAATAATAAAGTATATCATGTAATGTAATTTTAAGTTACAATATGGGAACATAAATTTTATGGTTATGTTATTCTATGTCACAATTTCCATATATATTTCTATAGGACTCATAAACACCATAATTCTAATTTTCTATATTATCCCATTGTAGTTTCTATTGATGGTAGTATCAATTACTCAAGTTTATTGGATGATCATGGTGAGAATTTATGTACACTTTTATAATTTCTCCAACAATAGCATATTTATTATAAACATATAATGTATTTGTTTTGGGCATGTTAGGTTAATAACATGGCCATCTGGGGTCTCAGAAGTTATTAGAAGTTGCGATTTCAATTTGAAAAGAATTTTTTTATTGGTGTTCTCTATTTTCAATTATTAATTGGTTATAATATTATAATGTGACGAGGACTTTCATTATTCCTTCTTTAGTTATTTGACTAGGAAAATCATGGTTCATTTATAAGAAACTCAGTTGAGGGTAGATTTAGGATATTTTGTGTTGGAAAGAAATTTTTTTAAATATGTTTATCTCAATTAATGAGACTAAATTAATAATGAAACCTATTTGGGTTCTTGGGAGACCTATGAGTAAGATCCTTATGTATATTTATTTTCAAGTATTTCTCTTCCACACATTTTGTATTGTCCAAAAAAATGTAGGTTTTTGGTTTTTTTAATCTCACACTTATTAATTGGTTAAAAAAATTTCATGAAACAATAACAATAATAGGGTTTTATGTTTATAAATATAAGACAATAATAGTTCAATTAAATTCATCTTGAGAGTAGGTTCATTCGGGATTATGAGTGTTTAAAAGGACTTTGAGGAAGTATTCTTAGTACAATTAATGGTTTTGTGCAAATGGGGTTCCATGTTGTCAGCTTGGGAATCCTTTTCATGGATTCCATATTCTTATACATTGGTGATTCGTTGTCCTATTCACTTCATTCTTGGTTCAAAAAATGGGAGGTCATTGTCTTTATATTTGAAACAAGAGTTGGTCACCCAAATAACCATCATTTGATAATGACTATCAAGGTGCCTTTTAATTTTAGGTATCATAAAACAAAGATGAACCTTTTAAGAACATTAATTAGGGACCGTCATAGTGACTTTTATGGTTGTGCATCTACTACCATCAAGGTATCTTTAGACTCATCTCTACAGGAAATTGATTTAGGATAATGAGTGCCAAAATTCCATATAGGGTAATTTCTTTATCCCTATTAGTGTACCTGAGTACATGGGGCACCCATGTGGGGATCTTAAGAGGTCTGGCCAAGGATTCATTAGGCTGGGATGTTTTCAAGGATTTATCCTCTACACATTGTACTTCATCTAGAAAATGGGAGTTATTTGGGGTTCCTTATATTAGAAATTGGAGATGAGCACCCAAATAATCATCAGGTGATAAGGACCATCTATGTGAATTTTAATGGCTTATATCCATCATAAATGATGGTCTATTTAAGGTCATGTGATAAAGACCACTATTTTACATATTATGGTCATGAATCTAGGACCTTCTTAGTATCCTTAAACATAATTCGGTAGCAAATTTATTAGGGCTGCAAAATGTCAAAAAAGTAGGTTGAGAAATTTATTTCTTTCAATTAAAATGACATATGTATTTATATTTATTTTTATATAAGTACATTTTTATATAATAATTTATATTATGTGAGTGTTTACTTAAAAATTATTTTTTATATATATTTCCATATATTTATAATTGTATTTTTTTTAATTTAATGTAATTATATATATATTTATATCTGTAAATTTATTTACATTTATTTATATTTATAAATATGTATATGTATTCATATATATTTATATGAATTTATTTGTATTTATTTGTATTTATATTCAGTTATTTTGATATATTATTAGGTTTATTAATTTATTTATTAATTAATTTATTTATTTATTTATTTATTTACTTATATGTATTTATAAATATTAAAATTTATCAAATTGTATCTATTTAAATATACGCATTTATATTAATTTATATATTTTAGCTGGAATTTTTATATATTTATATGTATATGTATATTTATATATATTTATATAAAATTATTTTTTTATAAATTAAGCTATATTCCTAAGTTTTTATACATATTTATATTTATATATATGGATTTATACAACTTTATTTGATTTTATACTATTATATGTATATTTATTTATTTATTTATTTATTCCAGTCAATATAAGTCTTTATTTCTGTTTATATCTATTAATTTGTATTGATATCAATTTTTATATATATTTACATTTATTTATATGTATTTTTTATATTTTTAATTATTTATTTGTATATAAATTCTTTATCATTTGTGGCCTTATATGGAATTGTATGATATGATTCTATAATTGGTACTCATGTAGAATATTTGACCTTTCATTTTGTGACACATTATTCATTTATATTTCATGAATTATATGTGACTCTCTTCTTAGCCTTTGATAACCTTTCCTGAAATCACATGTTCTTTTCATTATTAATTATTCATTATGTTTGGATGTGTGTATAACTTGTAGTTACTTCTGCATAGATGTAGATATGATTTGGTTTATATTGAATGTATTATTGGATTCATAGTGGTGTGTGGGGGATAAATATTTTGATAGTCAGAGGTATGGTCCTCATATTGGTTAATATAAAAACATGGACCTTTCATCTCATATTGGAATGAAAATTAAATTCTAGAATAGGTCCATGATTTGGATTGTCAAGTATGTTTTACTAATAGGGAACATCCACACATTGATGTAGCATTCCAAAATTTCATGTATATTAGGTGTACATAAAATCCTTGAAAAATGGAATATCAATAAGATAAGATAAGTGTCATATTATTTAGATCATTGTTGGGGGATTTTTCCATAAATGTGGAATGTGTACTGTTATCAATTGAATAAATTTTTATTCTAGTAAGGTGATGAAGCAGGTATACTTGGGGTTTATATTATATTAGTTAAAAAAGGATTACATTGCACATGATTGTTTATTTTTTTCTTTTACACTATTATCATGAAATACACTTTTATATATTGTTTCACTTTAGGTTAATGACACACAGGTGGAATACACCTATGTCTATACTCACATACTACATTCACATACCAATGCATGTAAATGCCTTATCGTATAGGATCTAACGAAGGGAATGATCCCCATGTTTTGATTCTATGTGGGAGAAGATGACATCATGGATGTTATGAAAAGACAGACTCCAAACAGTCACCATAGTTTTCCATTCATCTTATCAGTTTTATAGATGTATTGATTAACGAAATTAGTTATCTTGTATTATTGTGTAATACCTTCTTTTCCATATTGATTAATATAATTTTTTTCATTCATATTTTTTAGTGAACTTCTATGGTTTTATTTATGTTTTTTCATGTTTACAATGTATTGTTTTTTTAATATGCAACAGACTCACCACTAGTCAATAAACTATTTTATTTTAGATTTAGTGGATTGGGGAATCTGGAAAATTGGATTGAATGTGGTGATTTGGTTCGGGGTGTTACATGTGGATTTGGAGAACATTCATCCTGGTAAATTGATTGGGCATTGCTCCAATGATGAAAACCTTTGTTTCTTGTTGATAATGTTCCAGTGGTTGAATATCACTTCACAATGGGTGCATATTTGTAAGGGATCATGGAATGGTGGAACCCTGTGGGTGGGGAGTGAGTAAATTATGTAAGAATAAGTGTCCTATTTTACTCTGGTTACTTTAGAGATCCTCTCAAAAAGTTTTCATTACCTTAGTATTAGTGATAAATAAGGTGAATTTTTCTACTAGAATGGTGGTAATTAATAATGGAAAAATATACTTAACTTAAATACTTCTTAAATTTATTTGGATTCGAAAATAACATAAATGGTAATGTTGGAGGTTAGGGGTGTGTATTTTATAATCTATTATTTTTAATGCTCCCGCTTTAATCTGATAGGAGGTTAGGATTTTATTATATAAGAAAAAAAGATATAGGAAACTATATAACAAAAAGGAACCTATATTGGGTACCCAAATCTCTTAAATTAAGAGATCTAATGGGTGTGACAATAACCATTCATATTGTGACAAGCTGGTAAATAAGTAACATGTTAGGAAACATATGGATAGGGAACATGGAACAATGCTACCAAGTAAAGAATTATTGAGTATGGTGAACCATAGTTTGGTGTGAGGCATTATCTACTATTATTTTCTATCCCCCTAAAAATATTTTATTTATTTATTGTCATCATAGAATTATTAATAAAACTAAAATTCAATTCCAAATATCTTCATGAATTACATTGATCGTACGTGGGATCATTATTTATTTAGACAGTCTGTTGTTTTGGTTAATGATACATCTAAAAGTGAATCAAATCAAGTGTTTATTTAGATCCAGTATAATTTTTATCAATGTAAGTACTTTAAATAACCCTAAAATTATCATCCTTATATAGTATTCGAGTTGAATCATCATTATGTAAATAATTGTGGGAACCAGCTTATTTTCATAAATACATAGCCAAAATTTATCTAACATAATCACATGCTTATATTCTCATTATAGCATGAAAATACAATCTGAAAAAACCTAGTGATCCTAAATTTTTCACATATTTTTATAATCACTTGAAAAAAAATGTAATCAAATAAAAAATGGTATAATAAATATTACCACTTATACATCGTATTCTTACCTAAAAATTGTAAGAACTGTCTATTGTGTAGTTAAAATCTATAACCCTCACTGTAATGATGAACTTCAAATTCTTGCATTTCCTAGTAGACTAATATTTTTGATTGATTTGAGTGATTAAAATATGATACAAACTATTATTAAAATATAATAATGGAATATTATTTTAAATTATATATTAATTTAAATAATTTATTAAAAAAGACATATTCTTGTTTAACTTACATTTATAATGAATAATGCTCATTATAAATTAAAAGAAAGTATGAAAAATAAAAGTAAATGTTTTACATGAGTGAATATAGAATACTAACCTAAGAAAAACATAGAATTTACATTTAAAAATTACACTAGTTAATATTGTTTACAAATCTTTAAAAGAATCAAATAATAGAATTCCAAAAGAAAATACAATGTATACTGTTAGTATAATGTACTAAAATTGAATGGTAACAAATATATTACAAGTTAACATTTATGAAAAATAACTAAAATTATATTCTAACCGTATAGTAAAACATATGATTACCTAATAACAAATAGAGACCCATTTGTAGTGAATATAGTATAATAACCTACAACACCGAATTCTTACAATAAAGGAAATATATAGTGGGGAAAGTTTTCAAATAAAGAATATATCATGATAAAATTATATGATATCATCTATAAAACTAAAAATATATATGACATGTGAAAAATCAATAATATCTCATGGATTTCCTACTTATCATCATTAAAAATATAATATGTGAATAAAAAATTGTTATAATTTGTGTAGAAATTAAGTAATATAAACATATAAGAATATGGAATTGTGCTTAAATTAAATATATTAATATAAAAAGGGAAAATATAAAACATATGAAATAATAATAATTGAAAAATAATTAGTGAATGGTAATATAGAAAGAATTAAGAATCGTTAAATTATTCCTCAGAAACTAAATAAATTGAATTATCCATGAGATTTTGAGAAAGTAATATGAATAATTAAAATGAAACTATTCTAATGATTAAATTTAGTTATCCAATGATATTTTAATATACATTCTTAATAAATTTAAATTTAAAGAATGAAATAATATTTAAAATATAATTTTTCTCATGCGTTCATATGGTGTCGTTACCACAATACCATACCAATCCTTGTATCCAATTATTGTCAGAGTAATTTTTAATGAACAATAAGAAAAAAAACATAAAAACAGTATTTTAACAAACCATTACTGAAATTCTATTGGAAAAAATATCTATTAATCCATTTACCCCACAAGTCTACCAGAAATTCAATTGTGTTTTTTTTTCATACCAATAATAGAACAACCTTTTTCTTGGAATAAATATCATAAATTTTATATCAGAAATAGTATATTACATTTAGGTATGGATAATACATGAATCTTTTTAAATTATTGGGGCGTACAACCCACGAAATTGTAATTATGTAAACAAAATATACCATAGTATAGGTTTTGAACTATCTATGTGTATAAAAAACTATAATATTTTCAATAGTTTTCATAAAAAATATACTTCAAAAAATAAAAATTTGCATTCATTATTTCATTGAGATAAATTAATAATTAAGGATATCAATATAAAATAAATACCATGTTTTTAATTATTATGTCAAGATTTGATAAAAGTATCTTGATTTTTAGATGGATGATGATCCTTTAAAAACATAAACAAGTCATAAATGTGATTAGAAATTAACTATAAATAAATTATGGATAAAATAATACCTTAACCAAGAGTTTGGATGTTGGATATGTTCAAAATCAAATAATTTTCATGATGATGGATGTTTGTGAGAGATTATTATTGTAACAAATATTTTGGGTGTATCCTATAAGTTATAGAGATAATTATTTATCAGTAACTGGATGATGGATTTATTAGACATGTATGGAGTATGAGTATCCATTATAGAAAAAATTATGGTGATATTAAAATACATGAAATTGAAATATGTGTAATATTTGTTTCTATATGCTCATGTTGTATCAGAATGGTCTTATAAGATATAGATAATGTTTTTACATGAAATCACTTTTTATAGATGAAAATAGGTACCTTTATATATTTATATTACAAGGAAATAACTTTATAATATCAAGATTGTGGTGAAATTTAAAATATAACGATATATATATGTTTGTAAAATAATAATTATTGTTTTCAAGAATATTTTTTTCGGAATGAGTTTGATAATTCACGAAATGATTTGGATATGAATTTAAGAAGTTTTATAAAGCATGAGGTCACACATTGAGTGGATATTAAAAATTTCATTCTAATTCATTAAATGAAATGAATGAATGATATATGAGTGTTTTGGAATCATTTCACAAAGAGAGGGTGAGTCAAGTGTCGTCAAAATCATTTCACAAAAACTAATTCTTCATTGGATACATAAACACCATTTGATTTTATACCTATATATAATATTAAGGTATAAATGGATCTATTGTAGAATATACATATATACATAGAATATAATGAATGTAATGTCAGAAATGTGCTTCTTCAAGGACTATACCATATGTGGGAATCCATTTCATTGTCATATCCAACCCACATTGAAACTAGAATTCTCTAAAATAATATTTTATCAATTAAAATGGGTATGTAGGGATAATCATGAATAATATGTTGAAATATTAGACAGAAAATTAATCACCAGATTAATTTTTTGAAATACCTCCACTATATTAAATGAGTGATATAATCATTATATTTTATCCTACAGTATTGTCATCTCACTAGTTGGACTTCTTAGCTTCCTTCATTTAAATTGAAGTTGGTAATTAGGTTTTCTAGGGATGTTTCTGTATCTATAAAATATGTTACTCACCAATTTTATATAATTTCTTCAACATTATATATGTCTCAACACACATGACATTCCAATAATCCTCTTTACATTATCCTCAACTTCCCAAATCTTTTTTAAAATATTTCTTGGCATGTATCATCATAGAATCTCAAGTATACATCACTAAAAAAATATCTTAATTTTTTATTATATAATGATAGTCCAAACTTATAAATATATTAATTATATATATAGAACTCTGAATCATAGGTCTGAGTATATATCAATATATGAAAATAAAAATTATTCTTTTTAGCTTCCCATCTTCTCCTTGACTAAATTTTTTCACAATTTATGTTTAGCTTACTAAGATTAATATTCTTCTTCCTCTCTTCCTTTGAAAATGAGAAGGTAGTATCTCAATAGAACTATTTTTACTATTGTACTTCTATTCTTCCCCTTGTTTATTCTTCTATCTCTATATTAACTTATTTCTTCTACATGTATAGTGATTCACTTCTCTTATATTACCCACAATCCACTCTCTACTAATATACAAGAATCTATATTTTCTTTTCTTAATATTAATAATACATACCAAAACTCATCATTTAAATGGGGATATTTTTATATTTAAAATAATATATATGGTTATAAAACTATATCATCATAAACACTCACAAAATATACATTTTTCAATGTTTAACATGGGATGTTCCCATATTTTATTTTTCAAATGGTTTACCTTGGTAAATGAAAACAGTTACCATAATTGTATTTTCCTTCTCATTTTTGAAGCACAACTAAATGTTTATTCAGATTCTATTCAATTGGATCAACATCTATTACTCAATATATCAACATGGGTTTTATACATTATTCATACCAATTGTATAGATATATTCACAAATATATTTTTTGACTTTTCACTCCAAATTTATAGTGTGATAGTTTTGAATGAAAGAAGTATATCTTCCATCATGGCACTATAAAAAATAGTTACATATCAATATCATAAAAATATTGACATTCATAAATCAAAATTATTGAAACACTAGAGTGAAACATGGGTTTCAATATGGAAATATTTTCATTATTTCGGAAAGTAAATAATAGAAAATTGACCTTCTAATATTCTATAAAAGTCATACATTTTCATCAGAGTCATATGTGAAATCTATATAGTCCCATAAATTGATATGATAATCTCCGAAGTCATAAATTTGGCATGGAGTCCCATGAAATCAAACAAAGTCATAATATCCACATTTAATGTCTTATAAAATACTAAAATCCATTTGATATTATTTAAAGGTAATATGATCAATAGTTTTCTATTTTTCAATTATTTGGTCAAAAATAAAGATTTCATAAAATGACTTTCTGCCTTCATAAAAATTCTCCAAATGTATTCCAATGTATTTCCAAACTAATATTAGTACCATTCAGCCTTAAGTAACCTAGAATGGTGTTTATGACATATCCATACTATATATTCATTTTATAGAGAATATCAACAATATATTCATCTTGTAACTCCTCATTTAAGTTAATAAAACTTTTTACAACACAGTCCACAATAGTACATGTCTTTGTTAGGAGGAACAACCATCTAATTATATGATGTAATAGGTTTCCAACCCACCAAGCAAATTCAATATTCTTTACCAAAATATATAGATAGCATTATCATCTCCTTTTCTAATATGGTATTATACATTCTATTTTCAAAGGATTCCAATTCCTTACATATTCTATTATTTACCAAAAATATCATTTCCTATATACCGATAACAAATTGTTCCAAAATAGAAATTTTGGATTCATAAATCCATAGTTAAATTCAATCTCTCAAATGAGATTTTTTTTAATTCTAAATTTTACTCCAAGTCAATGTACATTTCCCCCCTCTAATTGATAGTAAATTAAAAAATGGAAAAACAATCTCCCTCTTATTAAAATTGTAGTAAAGGTTTTCTCAACAATTTTACATAAAAACTCATCTTCTACCCATTAGTCTTTTTCATTGATTATTCTATAGTAATTCCACCACAGGATTTGTGCACTAAATTTTCTTTGAATATTTTAATCTACTAACACAGTCTAATTTTGTGTGGCATAAATCTATATCAAAAAAAAATAGTGGTAATTGTGGATGGGAAAGTTGTTCATAACCATATTTAATATGATATTCACATTGAAAATCACTTATCAATGGAAGTAAAAACTAATTTTATTGAAATTTCAAGATCCTAAACTCAAATGAACAACTAAATCTAAATATTTTCTATGTAGGGTATTTCTTTCCTATTTGGTTAAATAATCACTACCTCTTGAAAAATATATCAAATATGAATTAAAATAGTGAGTGGTGAATGAAAATATAAATTAAAATTTAATGATTTAAATGGATTCCTAGACTTCCATATTCAATAAATATGATATTTTTTAGTACATTGAACATATTTTAATTTCTCTCCCTAAATGTATTATATCCTTTCATCACCATGGTTAATTTCATGAATTCATTATAAAACATAACACATATGATACTTAATGAGATATGAATTCCAATTAAGAAACACCATGAAGGAATACCTATTATTCATTCTCCACCATTAATTCCCTCTTTCTTGATGAATATCAAAAGGCTTATGGGATAAGTTGATTTTCCATGAGCACATCTATTTTGGAAATATTTATGAGATAGAATTATCTAGCCTAAAAATCAATTAATTTATGTTATAAAGTGTCTAGACCAATTCAAGAATTATCCATATTTAATTACTATAATATATTAATCATTGGTAAATAAAAATTTATATAAAATTACAACCATTTTCTTATTTATATTTAGCTTCTTGATTTGAAAACAAAATCACTGTGATTCTACTGAGATTTTCCAAACTATTAACCTTTTCTAAATAGGATTTCAATATGGTTATCATTCATTGGGTACATTCTCATACATCTTCTGCATTTTATATTCCATTATAGTAGAATAAATTTTAAAAAAATATATACATGTTGATTTTACTTTGTTTTCATCCATTTATTTTATTCAAGAATCCATGTGATTTTTATTCAGCAATGTTACAATACTTATTGAACCATCCACATAAAATTAAATTATATTTTATCATTCTGTATTTATGGATCTTTTGTAAGGACTCAGCCTTAAAAAATTTAATAATTAGGAATTAAATGAATATTTCACATTGAGGATCTTTTTATGTTTAGAGTTTTATAGAGTTAGTCCATTACTATTAAATTTTGTCTCAAAAATTACATAATAGACACTTCTACTCTATTTCCATTTTTTCATAAAAGAAAAACATTTACAAAAAGGATTCATGTATAGTTCTTACTTTTATACAACATGAATTTTCTATGATCCCGTCCTTGACCCTATTCTACTTTATATCTTGTGAAAAAAAAATTACAAAAACATGGTATGAGCATAAAAATCTCAGTAAGGGATACAAAAAGAAGGAAAAATGTTATTTTTTTTTGAAAAATAAGTAAACCATGAATACCTTATCATATGTAATACATTTCACCTTTATGAAGTAGTAAATACATTTTACTGAATAAAAGATCATTTCTTACAATTTGGTAACCAAAATATTACCATAAAACTCATAGAAAGAACACATAACATATAATGGTAACTTGGGACATAAACATACCTAAATGGAATAACCATATGGTCGACTTCCACACATATCACTAAATGGAATAACCATACGGTTGAATTCTATACCAAATTCATTTATGGTTATAATGTAACCACCCATCCTGGTTTATCATGGATACACCCGTTATTTGGTTTATCACATAACCACCCCTCAAATGTCAATGTACCAAAAATCATAACACAAAAAATATTGCAAATATAAACCACTCACTTATAAAATTTTATTTGAAATCACAAGAAAACATTTCATGATATTGAAATAAACAATCAATTTAAAAAAATAATTTTCAATACCCAGACCCTAAAAAACTGAATAATGAGTTTCCTTTTTAAAAAAATGTTGAGGCATATAGAGGAATCCAAAAAACGATTACGATGGAAAAGAGGCCATTGTCACCGCAAACATAAAAAATATTCTATTTGTAGTTTAGTAAAATTATTCATAGAAAAAATGATTCCATTTTAATGAAATGATGAGTGAAAGGTGTTTATACAACATATTAAATAATGTCATGTATAAATCAATATATGCCTCAATAAATGGAGATTGAGATGAAGTCCCTTACCTCGTGTATGACTTGACCCCTTCATTCTTTAATTTTAGGAATAATGAACCAAAGTTAATTTTTACTTTAATAATAACATTTTTATAGTTTATTATCCTTTTTATATCACTTACTAACTTTCTATAACAATTAGTTAATTATTTGAGTTCATATCAGACATTTTCTCGATGATCGAAACATGATTCCGAAATGAACATGTTATAATTATAAATCATTCATGTGGTCAAAATTACATTATCTCCAGAATGGTATTCATAATTTAGATATCATATATATCATATAAATCGAGTAAATATTTTTTTATAACAGTACATAACATTTGGGGATAAGAAATTAAATGCACCGTTCATGGAGACGGTAAGTCGTACGAATGCATGAACACTACTTTAATTTATATTTTATGTTTTCATTGAATTAAAACATAATTATACATAATTATACTATAATTATAGTATAATATCATATAAAATTTCATTAACTCTATCCTTTATATGTCTCACATAAGGCATGAACGAGTCATATCACTCTAAGGGGGCGGTAGTCCGCACTTCCTCAAATGAAATTATTGTGTTTACCCATTATGGAAACCATAAAGATATGATATAACAGTAAACTACAGAAAAATAAAGAAAACATAAATATAATGTATTTCATATATAAATACAGTGCCATCATTTTGGCCACCATGAAAGGCAGTTGGAGATAATTGAACAATAATAGTTTCGTGAGGTAGTATTTCACTATCCAAAGAAACGATATGTTCTTTACCCATTATATGGAGGTGTTTGTAAGTGTAGTTTGAAATATTTTCAAAAAAACGTAGTTTAATGAGGATACAGGTGTTTCTATAAAATAAATAAATAAAATGAGTTTAGGGACCTGTATAATTAAAATAAATGAAATGAACTTAAAACAAGACACTAACTTTAAATAGGGTATCTTCCTTTGGAATGAACAAAATGGTTTACATGAATTGACATTGTCTTAAGGTAAGGCTTCTATAAGAAGGAGAGGGAAGTGGGGAGATTATTTAGGAAGATTTTGGATGAGACAAGGGGCTTGGTAGGTGTAAGTAATGGGTTATAAGCGGTGTCCTTTTATAAGGGGGGTGAGGGGATCTTTTGGAATGATTGAAACAATTATTTTATTATAAACTTATATATTGTTTAAAAAGTACCAAAAAAAATAAATTCAAAGATAAGATGACTCATGTTCGAAATATAATCTTCCACTTTGAATTTTACCAGTTTTGGATGTTGTTTTATTATTTATAATCTTATTTGTTTAAATCATTCATTAATGAGGTAAACATTGCGTCATTATTATGTCATAAATAATTTTATTTATTTTATCTCGAAAAATTATAAAACAAATACTATGATGTAGGAAATATTGTTATATTATAAATTCAAATTTATAGTAAAAGTGATAACTTATGTAACCCCATGTAAAAATTGATTTACAAAAATATATTTTTTTATGTTAATTTTTCCTTTACTTTAAGTTCATTAAAATAAACTGTAGTTATCACCCCCAAGTAGCTCCATGGGATCCCCAAATAGGCACATGGATGAAAATGGTTGGATATATGTCAAACATTAAAATTAAGACACTTGTATGGGTAATTTAATATTATTATAATATTACTATTTACCCTTATTTATAAGATTTACCCTTTAACCATGATAAATAAAATATTTACTAAAGTAAATATTTAAAATCTCTATAAATAAAAGTTGTCTATTTACACAATTTGTACATCCTGATTCTAAATATGGAATCCATTATTATAAATTCAGAACATAGAAGTGGCAGAAATTAATTTAAAATTAATTTCGGCTGTTAAAACAAAAAGATTGTTTTTAAGAAATAATAACATTAAAAAGATTGACACTTATTTATGTCCAATTTCAATGTGAAATTAATTCCAATGACCAACATTGGATTAAATAGTAAAAAATTAATATAATTACACTTTAAAACCAATTTAAAAGATAATTTATACTTATAAATAAATTATGTTAAAAGGTAGTTTTAAATTAAAATACAATATTTTTCACTATTCATCAAAAATGAATTTAATGAGAAAAAACCAAAATTTCATCCAAAGTAATTTCTGATGCCTCTATTCTAAATAAGATTGTCACTTTTTCATTTAGTAAATATAAAATTAACCAAAACAAGATTTATAGAGGGTTCACCCTTAAATAGCGGTAAATCGACCTTTTAAAGAATACTAAAGTATTTGTTCTTAAAATTGGATTCATTCACATTTTAAGCCACTAAAGTTTATTGAAAAAATGTAAAAACATTTAACAAACATGTATAATCATATTTTAGTTATTTCTGTTCATTTATTCTAATACAATGGCTAGGTTTTAACTACCATTTAAAAAATACTATTATAATATTTATGTGCAATGTAAGATTTCAAAGAAACCCATTGTTGCATATCAGGTAAGCCATCAAACATAGCATCACCTTTAAAGTGAAAATAACATTTAATTAAAAAATATTAATATAATTAAAATGTATTATTATTTATTTACCTCGGATGTTACATCCTTCCACCCTTTTTGGAATTGCGTCCATGCAATTTTTATTGACTTATCAAATAAGTGGGGGTATTTATCCCTCATAGAATTTTCAGATTCCGACGTTGCCTCTTCAACAATATTATTTTTTCAAAAAACCTTTACCTGATGAATTACCTTATTCTGAAACAGATTCTGTCATCAATCAATAATCTGAACTTGTTGTTCTTTATAAGAGATATTCTCTTCCCACTGAACTACCTCTGGGCTCAAAACATGATATGGATTTGGCATATACTTTCTCAACATTGAAACAAGAAAAACATTGTGTACCTGGGATAAACATAGAGGTAAATCCACTCTGTATGAAAATGATCCAACACTCTCCATAATTTCATACAGTCCAATGAACCTCGGACATGACTTTCCATTCTTTCCAAAACACATCATACTTTTCCATGGTGAACTCTGAGAAAGACATGATCACCTACCTCAAAAGAAAGATCCTTCCTCTGGTTATCCACATAACTTTTCTGCCTTCTCTGAGTTGTTCTCATGATCTTCTAAATCAAATTAACTTTTTTCTTCCATCAATTATACCAATTCTATACCCATCAACTTCTTTTTACCTACTTCATCTCAAAAATATGGAGTTCACCATTCCTTTCCAAATAATTCCTCAAATGGAGAAATCTGTATAATATAATGGAAACTGTTATTATATGAAAATTAAAACAAAGAAATGTGTTGGCCCGAACTTCCCAGGTAATCCAATGAATAAGCACGTAACATATCCTCCAAGGTCTGAATTATTTGTTTTCACTCCACTTCTAATTGAGGATGAAAAGCTGTACTAAAAATCAATTCAGTACCCAAAGACTTCTGAAGGCTTTTCCAAAAGTTAGAAGTAAACCTTGTATCATGATCATATACAATGGAGAGGGTAACTCCATGCAACCCAACTATCTCTTTAATGTATAACTGAAAAAGTTGATCTAGAGACAATGATTCTCAAATAGGAAATAAATGAGAAGATTTATTCAATCTATCAATAATAACGAAGATTTCATTATTACATCGAGATTTCTTTGATAATCCAATGACGATGTCCTTGGATATAATTTCCCATTTCCACTATGGCATCTCTAAAGGCTGAGGCATCCCTTTCGATAATATCCACTCTACTTTATACTATTGAAAAGTCAAACACTTTACTGTAAAATTAAATATATATCTCTTTTCATTCAATCCCAACAGTAATACTCTTGAAGATCTCTGTACATCTTAGTAATGCAAGAATGAACTAAAAATGGATAACTATAAGCATCACATAAAAAATCATTCTTCAAAATTGAATTACAAGGCACGAATAATATTTTCCCAAACCTCAAAACAGAATCATTATCAATGTTAAATTCAGGAAACATACCCATCTGTACCATGTCTACCTTTTTCTGTAACCCACTATCTTCTTTATGTGCTTTCTTTATTTGGTCAAATAAGGATGATTTAACTGACACCAGAAACAAAATAGAGGAATTTATTTCCCCAATAACTTATATTGCAAGGTTTATAAAATCAAAAACCAAAGGACCTCATTCCAAACGTAACATGGTTAATGTTGCATTACTTTTTCTACTCAAAGCATCACCCACATTATTTGCCTTTTTCGGATGGTAAAGGATCGTGAAATTAGAATCCTTGATTAATTTTATCCTTCTCCTTTGTCTCATGTTCATTTTTTTGAGTGAATATATATTCTTCAAACTTTTGTGGTTAGTATATATTTCACATTTTACTCCATATAGATGATTCCTCCAAATTTTTAAATTAAAAATAATATTAGCTAATTCCAAATAATGTTTAGGGTAATTTAACTCATGAGGAATCAACTGACATGAATCATAAGTAATTACCTGATCATTCTACATATGGAAACCACTAATTCCTTTCAACAAAGCATCATTATAGATACCAAACACACTATTTCTGGAAGGTAGTGCCAAAACTGGATCATTCACCAATCTTCTTTTCAATTCTTGAAAACAATCATGACATTATTTTTTCCAAATGATCTTAACATCTTTTTTAGTTAAATTAGTCATTTGACTAGATTACCGAGCAAAATTCTCAACAAACCTCTGGTAATAACCTGCTAAATCAAGAAATCTATGAATCTCAGTTATATTTTTGGGTCGTGGCCATTGTTCACCAACTTTTTTTTTGTAGGATCAACTATTTTTCCATTTTTTGAAATAATGTGACCAAGGAATGAAATTTGTTGTAAACAAAACTCACACTTGCTGAATTTTCAAAATAGATTATTTTCATTTTAGGTTTTCAATACAAACCTTAAATGACTTTCATGTTCCTCTTTACATTTAGAATAAACCAAAATATAATCAATAAAAAAAACAAAAAACATATCCAAAAAACTCACAGAAAATTATTTTCATAAGATTTATGAATACATAAGGGGCATTAGTTAATCCAAAAGGCCTAACTGAAAATTCACAATGGCCATATCTATTATGAAACGTGGTCTTCTGAATGTATTCTTCCATTACATTCAACTGATAGTACGCTGATCTCATGTCAATATTCGAAAAATACTGAGCTTCCTAGATCTAATAAAAGAAATCATCTATATGAGGAAAAGGATACTTGTTCTTAATAGTGTTGTTATTCAATTCCCAATAATCAATGCATGGTCTCATTGAACCATATTTATTTTTAAAAAACAAAACGGATTACCCCATGGTGATGTGCAAGGTTGAATGAAAACATTATCTAATAACTTCTATAATTTCATCTTTAACACTAAAAGTTCAATTTGATCCATTCTATAAGGGGGTTTTGGAATTGGATTAGCATCAGGAACTAACTCAACATTAAATTAAACTTCCCGATCATGTATTATACCAGGACACTCATCAGGAAAAACATCAAGATACTCATTTACCACTGGCACATCTTTAATATGAATAGTTCCTTTTTTAAAATAATATACGCAAGGTAATATTATTTTCTATCTTTTACTAGTTTCTCAGCTTCCTGATATGTTATCAAAAGTAAGGGTACATTCTTGTACACAAACTAAAATTCTTTCTGAAAAGAATCCTCTTTAGATCTACAGTCAATCTTATCATGATAAACTGAAATCTAATCCATACCCAAAACAACATCAATGTCTACTAGAATAAAAATAATAAGGTTTTCATGTAGATTCTTTCCGCACATAAGGAAATGAAGGTTTTTATAATTTTTTTGTCTCAACATTTTTCCATGTGTTTTTACCCTGTGTTCAGTATTGATATCTTGAAATGGAATTCCAAATTTACTAAAAAACATCTCAGAAAGAAAATAATGTGTAGACCTTGAATCAAAAAACACATTGGTAAAATCTAAAAAACAATAAGTGTACCTGATACTACTTCATTTAATGGCCCAACATCAGCTGAACTAGATACAATGGATTTCACCACCACATACTACTTATGACAACCCTGTTTTTTATTACAACTTAAGCATACTTTATTACATAAAACTTCACTTGATACAACAAAGAAGATAGAGAGGTTTAGTGTCTTTGGGGCTTAGGATCATTACATAAAAACATTAAACATGAAATACAACATATTTATTGAAAAATTACTTTACATGACCACTACATTCCTTCGTACTTAGCATTGCATGGGATAACCTGGGGACATGCATAAGAAAAGGGTGAGCAATAAAGCCCAGTAAGGGAGTACACAAAGAATAACATGAGGAGTACAATACATGTTAGGCAATAGGAACATCAATAGAGCATTAGAGTAACATGAACATAAAGGCATGATAAATCATGATAACTATAACATGGAAATGTGGCAACAACACTTAACATTGAATTAGCATGTGCCAAGGCTCATTGCACATGGAGCATGAGTAAACCCTCATTGCACTTGAAGCACGAGTAAACCCTCATTGCACTTGAATTAGCATGATTCAACACTCATTGCACATGACGTATCATGATACTATACTTTACCCAATGCATTGGAGCGCTATAAGGGAGCACCCTTCTTAAACATTTCATTTCATGCATAAGTGTGCCACATGGATCATAAAACATGGATTCATAAAACATAATCATTTATTCCACGATAATGGAATGATGAATTCATACATGAAACTTTATAATCAATAAATAAATGTGCATAAAGGTGAATACCCTTGATGGAGAAATGGGCATGGTATTCACTATACAATGACATTGGCTTAGAAAATTGGTGCAATTTCGGCAGCGTAACGGTGTGACATAAGAATTCATAAAAAAAGTTTGATGAGAGAGAAAGGGGTTCCTCATCATATTTACATGTAATGTACAGTAAGTAGGTCATATATATACATGTCCCAACAATTGAAATGGAATTTAAATTCATGATACAAAAGTATTGCTTGATTATAAAAGAAGAGAGAGAAGTTCCTTTCGGAATTTCGGCATAGTAACGAGTGTACATGGGAGGCATTTAATGAGAGAGAAAGGGTTCTCCCATAATTCAAACAATAAAAGGGAAGTATGGGGGAGGTGTGAAACCATACCCCAACATTCATAATTGAAATTAATAGGGCAATACAACTTACAGAAAATTGACAAAAATGAGAAAGGAAGAAAAATCCCTTACTTGGAAGTGTGCTTCCAAAGGCTATAGAGAGGCTTGTGAGAGGCTTCTTGGGAGATTGGGGCACCTTGAGAGGATTATAGAGAGAGTAGGGCAGAGGTTGGACGAACTACAAGGGCTTTGAGTGAGGAGGATGTGGAAGATTGGGTGGGTTTATATAGGAAAGGTGAGGGAATTCTTTATTATTTAGGTTTGGGACCCCTTATATTAAAATAATCCAAACCACAAACCATCCCATGGTATTTTCCCACGGTTTATGGAAAAGGAAAGATGAAAAACAAATATTACAAGGCAAATTTCCGAACTTATTAAAAAATTAGGGTCGCTTATGTGGAGGTGAGTCACACTCCCATGGAAATTAATTTAAAAAGGCAAAGTGTTGAATAAGTCTTGAGGGCTCCATTAATGATTTGAAATGTAAGTCAAAAAAACCCAAAAACTCATTATTTTAATGATAAAACACATATTGGCCGAACATAAGGATTATGGTATTTTATTACATCACCATTGGGTCATTATGATGTCATAAAACACATTATATTATTAAATGGTATTTAATTTTTACCCAAAAATTTTACTATCTCAGAAAATTATGAAAAATTCACCGTTGGATAATTTCGACGTCCTGATTCCAAAAATAATATTTATTTTATCTAAATAATTTTTTAAATATATGAATTTTCACTTTTAAAATAAAAACTGACATTTATAAAAAAAATCACGGGATTTGACAGAAATGGATTTCAAACCTTAATAAAATTTTTAATTGCATTCATAAAATTATAAGATCATTTATATTTAATAAAAATTAATGTAATATTAATAATAATATTTTATTAAAATATTATTTAATTCAAAAATCCTTTAATTTAATAAAATATAATTCTTAATTAAATAAGAACTAAAAACACCATTTATACTTTAAAAACTAATTACAATGTATCAAAAATGACTAGATATTATATTCATTATTATATACAAAAATAATGTACATGAACATGGTGATACTTATTTGTTACATAACCCCTTAAAATAGCTGCATAAGACCTAAGGGTAAGGTTTGCGATGGTGACAGACTCTTGGGGTGGCTCGGATAACATCTCTCGAGTTGAAATTTCAATCAACTTCCACTTTTCCCGTAGACGATCATGTTCGAGCTTGACTTGATGAAGCTCAGCTTGGTCTTGGTCAAGGGAAAATCCCAAAGACGCCACCTCTTTTCCGAGCTCTGACAAATGGGCTTTTTAAGGGGCAAATCTACTAGATGAGGCCATGGCTTCCTTTGTCTGAGTAGAAATGGGTTCGTTAAAGCCTTATATTTATACTACTCAGATGATCACTATTCAACGGCTATAAAAGTAACGGTCACAAATCTTAATGTAAAACTAAAGAAGTTGACATCTTATAAAAACATTTTCCATAAAGAAACATTTAACTGGATCAAGAGGGATTTTCTATTAATAAAACTTTGGGTTGTTACAATATTCCCCCCTTAAGAAATTTCGCCCTCTAAATTTTCCTTTTACCACACTAAAACAAATGTGGGTAACTCAGCTTCATCATATCCTCCGACTCCCAAGTTGCTTCTTCAAACTTGTTGTTTCTCCACAACACCTTGACGAGGGGCATTGTCTTATTTCGTAGAACTTTTTCTCTACGATCTAATATCTTCACTGGTTGCTCCTCATAAGAAAGATCATCTTACAATTGTACCACCTCAGAAGAGAGTACATGTGAAGGGTCAGGTATGTAATTCCTTAAGAGGGATACATGAAAGACATCATGCACCTTGGCCATAGTAGGTGGAAATGTTAGTCAATAGGCCACAGCCCCAACACGATCAAGAATCTCGAAGGGGCCGATGTACCTTGGACTTAACTTCCCTTTCTTTCCAAACCTCATGACCTTCTTCCACAGAGAAATGCGTAAAAACACCATGTCTCCGACTTTAAACTCAAGGTCTCATCGACGATTTTCTGCATAACTCTTTTGTCGACTTTGGGCTGCCTTGATATGCTGCTGAATGGTTTTCACCTTCTCCACCATTTCTTCGACCATTTCTGGTCCAAGAAGCTTACGTTCACCGACCTCATCCCAACATGTCGGTGTTCTACACCTTTTCCCATACAGGGCTTCATATGGTGCCATTTGGATGCTTGAGTGGAAAATATTATTATAAGAGAACTCAACCAGAGGAATATGTTGATCCCATCCTCCTTTAAAGTCCATTGAGAACGCTCTCAACAGATCCTCAAGTGTTTGGATAGTCCGCTCGGATTGGACATCAGTTTGAGGATGATAGGTCGTACTGAAGTTCAGTTCAGTATTCAGAGAATGTTGAAGACTCTTCCAAAACATAGACGTAAATATTGGATCTCGGTCAGAAACAATAGATAGTGGTACTCCATGCAACCATACCACATCCCTGATATATATCCATGCCAGTTGATCCAAAGTGAAATCCTCTCGAATAGCAATGAAGTGTGTAGTATTTGTAAGACGATCCACAACAACCCATATTGCATTGTTGCCTTTGGATGTCCTTGGAAGTCCGGTGACAATGTCCATGGTGATGTTCTCCCATTTCCATTCTGGTATGGGCAATGGTTGCATCATCCCCATAGACTTCTGCCTCTCTGCCTTCACTTGATGATACACCAAGCACTTTGATGTATATTCAGCGATCTCCTTCTTCATATTATCCCACTAAAAGTTTTCTCGGAGATCTCGATACATCTTTGTGCTCCCTGGGTGAATAAAGAAATTTGAACTATGTGCATCATCCAAAAGTTCCTTCTTCAGCTCCGAACATGATGGAACACATAGTCTTTTCCCAAACTGCACAATTCCTTCTTCATTAACTTTAATCTCTGAGGATCTTCTCATTTTGATAGCTTCCACTTTTTCTTGGATTCCCGCATCATCCTTCTGGGCATCCTTTAACCTTTCTAAAAGAGATGGTTAAGCAATCATTTATGAAAGGATAGATAATGTTCCCTTCTTTATTATTCCCACATCCATCTTCATTAAGTCTATGAAGATTGGATCCTTCTCAATTCTCATCATTGATAGAATCTCTGGATCCTTTCTACTTAGGGCATCTGCCACCTTGTTCGCTTTCCCAGGGTGGTAATGTATTGAACAGTCATAATCCTTGATGAGCTCTATCCATATCCTCTGGCGCATATTAAGATCTTTCTGTGTGAATATATATTTAAGACTCTTGTGGTCATTATATATCTCACATTTCTCTCTATAGAGATAATGCTGCCAGATTTTCAAGGCAAAGATCACTGCCGCCAACTCCAGATCTTGAGTTGGATAGTTTCGCTCATGGATTTTCAACTGCCTTGAGGCATAGGATATCACTGTATCATTCTGCATCAGCACACATCCTAAGCCCTTCTTCAAAGCATCACTGAATACCACAAAAATCTCCCCACTTGTGGCTAAAGTGAGCACGCGTGCAGCGATAAGCCTCTTTTTCAACTCCTTGAATCTTTCTTCGCATTCATCACACCAAGAAACTTTACTCCCTTTCGAGTTAGCTTGGTAAGATGGTTGGCCAATTGTGAGAAATTTCTCACAAATCGTCAATAATATCCAGCTAACCCCAAGAAGATACGGATATCAGTTACCGATGTTGGCCTCGTCCATCCCTCAATTGAATATGTTTTGAAGGGGTCCATAGATATCCCATTGCTTGTGATGATATGGCCCAAGAATGAGACCTCCATCAACCAAAACTCACACTTTCTGTACTTGGCATAGATCTTCTCCTTGCGCAAAGTCTCCAGTACAGTTCTTAAATGCTCCTCATGGTCCTCCTTGGTTTTGGAGTATATTAGAATATCATCTATAAAGACTACCACAAATTTGTCTAGGTAATCTCTAAAGACTCTATTAATCAAGTCCATGAATATTTCTGGAGCATTGGTGAGTCCGAAAGGCATTACTATGAATTCATAGTGCCCGTACCTTGTACGAAAAGCAGTCTTGGGGATATCTTCCTTCTTCACCCTTACATGATAATATTCCGACCGCAAGTCCACCTTGGAGAAGTATTGTGCTCCATGCAGCTAATCAAACAAGTCATCGATTCTTGGGAGAGGATACTTGTTCTTTATCGTGATTTTGTTAAGTTCATGATAATCGATGCAAAGCCGCATTGACCCATCCTTCTTCTTGACGAAGAGGACTGGTGCACCCCATGGTGATGCAAATGGGCGTATAAACCTTTATCCAGATTCTCCTGTAGTTGTTTTTCAGCTCTTCAAGCTCAAAAACATCCATTCTATATGGAGTCTTGGATATTGGTAGTACCCCAGGTATAAGTTTAATTGAGAACTCAACAGCTCTTCTTGGAGGAAGACAAGGAAGTTCCTCAGGAAATATTTCAGCGAATTCCCTCACAATAGGCATTTCTTCAAGGGTGGTTTCTTCCTTGGACTCAATCATCTAAGACAGATATGTGTGCTCATAAGGCAGTAATATCCATTCTTGAGATGATGGAGCTAAAGGAGATTCATCTTCCTCTTGACACTTATAAAGAATCGGGGGTCGATTCTCCATATGGAGTGTGATTTCCCTCTCCCGACAATTTATGTTGGATCTATATAAGGAAAGCCAATCCATGCCAAGAATTGCATCAAATTCCACCAGAGGGAGTATGATGAGGTTCGCCGGGAAATTCAATCCACAGATTATAACAGGGGAGGACTTATACTCATGGAATGCAATGATTACCCCATTTTCCGTACTCACCGACATCTTTACTTCCATGATTTGTGGTGGTGCAGGGATTGTTCTACTAAACTTTTGATATATAAAAGAATGCGTAGAACCTGAATCCAAAAGTACATTCCCTATTATTGAATGAATAACTAGCATACCTGTCACCACTTCGTTGTCGGGGTTCACTTTGGCAGAAGTGAGGGCAAAAGTTCTTCCATGTTGTCTTGGAGGTTACTGGTTGCCTCCAATAACCCTTGGATTAGGGTACTGAATTGCAAAATGACCTGGTTCTTTGCATTTGTAGCATTGAACAACACGTTGAGGTTCGAACAAAGCGTTCCTCTCCTCTGTCGTAGCCGCGGGTCCTTCTTGCTGATAGTTAACAGCTAGGTGCCCTTCTCTTCCACACTTGATGCATTTTCTTGTCCCCCTAAGGAAATTTCCAGGGTGATTCTTTCCACACTTTTGGCAAGTGGGGTGCTGGAACTTCATAGCGCCGTTGGATTTATCCATCGGGCCACTAGCATTGAAGTCCACCTTACGTTTCTTGTCCCCATGATACCCATGTGATTCTCCGATCTCCATTTCAACCTTGAGGGCACATTGAACAATTTTCTCATAGCTGTCGAAGTCACGGATCACTAATGCTTTCCGCAAGATAGGATTCATCCCACCAAAGAAGCGGTCAACCATGCATTCAGGGGTAACAACAAAGCCGGAAGTGTATCGTGAAAGCCTTGTGAAGTTTTCCTCTTACGCTCCCACAGATTCTTCATCTTTCTGTTTGAGGGAAAGGAAGTCCCTTTCCATCTT
This sequence comes from Viscum album, assembly GCA_963277665.1. NCBI lineage: Eukaryota > Viridiplantae > Streptophyta > Magnoliopsida > Santalales > Viscaceae > Viscum > Viscum album. Next base: position 640,880,902 of record OY728141.1, on the reverse strand, counting down.
AAGATGGAGGGTGCGTGGAAAATATTTATCAAAAAACATCTTCCGGAATTCCTTCCATTCCAAAGCCTCGATCTCCTCCTCAGGATTCGTATTTTTGATCAACTTCCACCATTGATCAGCTTCACCCTCCATACGATAAGCCGCCAGGAGAACCTTCTCTTTTTCAGAGCATTGGAGGATGGATAATATTTTTTCAATGTAGTTGATCCATTGTTCAGCGATCGTGGGATCAGATGATCAACTAAAAGTAGGAGGCCTTTGTCTCATGAAGCTCTCGATAGCGACTTGTTCTTTCTTATGGGGGGTTGAACGTTCCTCTTGACCAGTTTTTCTATTCAAAACTTGAGTTAGCTGAGAGAGAAGTGTGACAAAGTTCGCAATTCCGGCTCCCATTGGATTGGGCATCTCATAAGTACAATCATCACACTGATCTTCACAACGGTTGTTAGCCCGAGTTCTCCTATTACCGACCATTGGCTGGAATAAAAGGAAAGTTAGGGGAAACACATATAGGTTAATCCAAAGTCAAAACTTGATGACTTATAAATAAACTTTAATCTCTTTAACTCATGAGTCTATAGGATTCAATCCAGGATTTTCACGATCTTCCTTCTAACATATTTTCTTAGGGTCATTTTTCCCTTAATAAGGGTTCATACTAAGATTGTGAATTTATCAAAAAATATCCCCCGGGAGTGTCGTAACCAAGAGTGCAGCATGGCCCGTTGTCGTGCACCAATTCCCGTTCGAGTCTAGCTCAAAGCGGTGTTTTCGGGTTTTACCCCTAGGATACATCTGTGCCAGAGCCGCCTCTACCTGCTCGTATCCAGACAGGGATGTATTTGTTTGATAAACCACTTACTTAGTATTTACCAAAACATAGGGATGATTTTGTTATACTTAGTCTTGTATCTAAGGCTTTACTAGGGTTTCCTAATCCCAAAAAATAACTAAACCTATCCTCTGATACCAACTATGACAACCCTGCTTTTTATTACAACTTAAGCATGCGTTATTACATAAAACTTCACTTGATACAACAAAGAAGATCGAGAGGTTTAGTGTAATTGGGGCTTAGGATCATTACATAAAAACTTTAAACTTGAAATACAACATATTTATTGAAAACATCCTTTACATGACCACTACATTCCTACGTACTTAGCATTGCATGGGATAACCTGAGGACATGCATAAGAAAAGGGTGAGCTATAAAACCCAGTAAGGGAGTACAAAAAGAATAACATTAGGAGTAAAATACATGTTAGGAAATAGGAACATCAATATAGCATTAGAGTAACATGAACATAAAGTCATGATAAAGCATGATAACCATAACATGGAAATGTGGCAACAACACTTAACATTGAATTAGCATGAGCCAAGGCTCATTGCACATGGAGCATGAGTAAACCCTCATAGCACATGAAGAACGAGTAAACCCTCATTTCACTTGAATTACAATGATTCAACACTCATTGCACATGATGTATCATGATACTATACTTTACCCAATGCATTGGATCGCTATAAGGGCGCACCTTTCTTAAACATTTCATTTCATGCATAAGTGTGCCACATAGATCATAAAACATGGATTCATAAAACATAATCATTTATTCCACGATAAAGGAATGTGGAATTCATACATGAAACTTTATAATCAATAAGTAAATGTGCATAAAGGTGAATACCCTTGATAGAGAAATGGGCATGGTATTCACTACACAATGACATTGGCTTAGAAAATCGGTGCGATTTCGGCAGCGTAACGGCGTGACATAAGAATTCATAAAAAAGTTTTATGAGAGAGAAAGGGGTTCCTCATCATATTTACATGTAATGGACAGTAAGGAGGTCATATATACACATGTCCCAACAATTGAAATGGAATTTAAATTCATGATACAAAAGTATTTCTTGAATGTAAAAGAAGAGAGAGAAGTTCCTTTCGGAATTTCGGCATAGTAACGGGTGTACATGGGAGGCATTTAATGAGAGAGAAAGGGTTCTCCCATAATTAAAACAATAATAGGGATGTATGGGGGAGGTGAGAAACCATACCCCAACATTCATAATTGAAATTAAAAGGTCAATACAACTTAAATAAAATTAAAAAAAATGGGAAAGGAAGAAAAAACCCTAACTTGGAAGTGTGCTTCCAAAGGATAGAGATAGAGGCATGTGAGAGGCTTATTGGGAGCTTGGGGCACCTTTATAGGATTATAGAGAGAGTAGGGTAGAGGTTGGACGAACTCCAAGGGCTTTGAGTGAGGATTAAGTGGGAGCTTGGGTGGTTTTATATAGGAAAGGTGAGGGAATTCTTTATTATTTAGGTTTGGGACCCATTATATTAAAATAATCCAAACCACAAACCATCCCATGGTATTTGACCATGTTTTCTGGAAAAGGAAAGAGGAAAACAATATTTTACAAGGCCAAGGTCCGAACCTATTAAAAAATTAGGGTTTCTTATGTGGAGGTGAGTCACACTCCCATGGAAATTAATTTAAAAAGGTAAAGTGTTGAATAAGTCTTCAGGGCTCCATTAAATCTTTGAAAAGTAAGTCAAACTAATAAAAAAACTCATTATTTTAATGATAAAACACATATTTCCAGAACATAAGGATTATGGTATTTTATTACATCACCATTGGGTCATTATGATGTCAAAAAACACATTATATAATTAAATGGTATTTAATTTTTACCCAAAAATTTTACTGTCTCAGAAAATTATGAAAAATTCACCGTTGGATAATTTCGATGTCCTGATTCCAAAAATAATATTTATTATATCTAAATAATTTTCTAAATATGTGAATTTTCACTTTTGAAATAAAAACCGACATTTATAAAAAAAATCACGGGTTTTGAGAGAAATGGCTTTCAAACCTTAATAAAAATTTTAATTGCATTCATAAAATTATAAGATCATTTATATTTAATAAAAATTAATGTAATAATAATAATAATATTTTATTAAAATATTATTTAATTCAAAAATCATTTAATTTAATAAAATATAATTCTTAATTAAATAATAAATAAAAACACCATTTGTACTTTAAAAACTAATTACAATGTATCAAAAATGACTAGAAATTATATTCATTATTATATACAAAAATAATGTACATGAACATGGTGCTACTTATTTGTTACATAACCCCTTAAAATAGCCATATAAGACCTAAGGGTAAGGTGTGTGATGGTGACAGACTCTTGGGGTGGCTCGGATAACATCGCTCGAGTTGTAATTTCAATGAACTTCAGCTTTTCCCATAGACGATCACGTTCGAGCTTGACTTGATGAAGCTCAGCTTGGGCTTGGTCAAGGGAAAATCCCAAAGATGCCACCCCTTTTCCGAGCTCCGACAAATGGGCTTCGTAAGGGGAAATTCTACTGGATGAGGCCATCGCTTCCTTTGTTTGAGTAGAAATGGGTTCGTTAATGCCTTATATTTATACTACTTAGATGACCACTGTTCAACGACTATAAAAGTAACGGTCACAAATCTTAATGTAAAACTAAAGAAGTTGACATCTTATAAAAACATTTTTCATAAAGAAACATTTAACTGGATCAAGAGGGATTTTCTATTAATGAAACTTTGGGTCGTTACACTACTTGTAGTCTGGATTATTTCCCTCAGTTGATTTCTTCTTTGGATACTCATTTCTATAATGAGCCCTTTCATTACACTTAAAACATATTACCATTGGGTTTTCATTGCCGGCTTCATAATCATCCTTACTGTTACGAGCAATATGACCACACTTACCACACCAAAAGCACTTTCTAGTCATTGATAAACATTCTCCAAGATGATTTTTACCACACTTCTCAAAATACGGATATTTAATTTTCTTACCTCCTGGATTCTAGGATGTATTTATTCTCATTGCCTGCTAACTGGACCTATTCTTTTGTTTGCTCTCTTTTAACACCAGATCATCATAAAACTCAATTTCTACCTTCTCCACACATTGAACAAGTTTTTCATAACTTTTGATCTTAATAGAGGCAAATTCTCTTAAATATCACTATTTCAGTCCTCAGTAAAATCTATTTATAATACTATCAAGATCACATATATAATTTGTAGCATACCTTGCTAGTCGAGTGAATTACGCTTTATAAGAATCCACTGAGTCATATGCATACCTCAATTCCAATAATTGTTTTTCCATACTAAGACGAACCATCATAGTAAAATATTTCTCAAGAAACTAACTTTTGAATTCATTCTAATCAATTGAATCAATATCCTCACTATCCCTGATATTTTTCAAAATAGAACACCACTAATCACCTCACCTTCACAACAGTAAATAGAGAGACTGACCTTTTGATGCTCTGAACACCCCATGACATCAAAAATCTTCTCCAGTGCTTTAATTGACCCCTCAGTTAGCACAAGGTTAGATGAGCCTCTGAATGATGGGGGATGTTGCCTCATTAAATGCTCCACAACTAACATGTTTATTTGTGATAGTTTTTGCTGATCTCATGCATGGATACCACCACCATTTATAGTATGAGTCAACTATTCCATCACTGCAACAAATAGTTTAGTTCCAATTACAACCATCTCAGGTTTCTGATTTGGATGGTTATTATCCTCTGTATGCCTTCCCAATATAGCTGCCATGTTTCCTCAGCAGAAAACCATTCTGAACAAAAAATTATCTTACGCAAAGAAATTGGGTAATCTATAAATTCTATATCATTTCAACATTTCAATAAATTAAATTATGGACATTAATTTTACAATATTCTAACTTCTAATGATGTCTAAACTGACCTATGATACCAACAATAAGGACTCTGCCACAAAACCTTAAATAATCATGAATTAAATGAATAATTCACATTGAGGATATTTTCAATATTATACTTTTAGAGAGATAGGGCATAACTATTACATTTTATCTCAAAAATTACAAATTATACACTTCTACTTAGTTTCCATTTTTTCGTAAAATAAAAGCATTTTTAAAAAATAAAAATGTCTAGTTCCATGTTTTAGAATGCACTACTTTTCCATGATCCCATCTTTGACCCTATTCCACTTTATGTTCAGTGAAAAACAATTCAAAAACATGGTATGAGATTAAAAAGATCAGTATGGGATACACAAAGAAGGAAAACTGATAGTTTTTCAAAAAATAATTAATCCATGAATACCTTATCATAAGTAATGCATTTCACCTTTATAAAGTATTAAATACTCTTCAATAAATAAAAGATCATTTCTTTCCATTTGGTAACAAAAATATGACTATAGAGCTCATAAAAAGAACACATAACATATATTGGTAACTTGGGACATAGACAAAATTAAATGGAATAAACATACGGTCGACATCCACACATATCACTAAATGGAATCACCATACGAACGACTTCCATATCCAAAGAAAAGGTCGTTATAATGTAACCACCCATTCAGGTTTCTCAAGACACCACCCATCATTCGGCTTGTCACCTAACCACCCATCAAATGTCCTTGTACCAAAAATCATAACACATAAAATATTCAAATATAAACATTTCACTAATAACATTTCTTTTGAAAAAAAATAAATAATTTCAAGATATTGAAATAATCAATCTATTTAAAAAATAATTTTCAATACAAAAACAACCAAATACAATAAGTGGTTTCCATTTTCAAAAAAAATGTTGAGGCTTATAGAAGAATCTAAATAACTATTATGGCGGCAGAGAGGTCACTGTCGTCGGAAAGGTTAAAAATATTGATTTTGTCATTTAGTAAAATGATTGATAGAAAAAAAAGGATTCACTCTAAAAGAAAATAAAAGTCAAAGGATTTTATATACCATATAAAATAATGTCGTGAATAAATCAAAATATGCCTCAATGAATGGAGATTGAGATGAAGTCCCTTACCTCATGTCTGACTTGACCCCTTCATTCTTTAATTTCTTGAATAAAAAACTAATGTTAATTTATACAAGTTAAAGAACTTTTTTCATGTTTATTATCACTTTTATATCACTTGCTACCTTTCTATAACAATTAGTAAATTATTTGAGTTCATATCAGACATTTTGTTGATGTTCAGAACATGAGTTAAAAATGAACTTGTTATAATTATTAATTGTTCATGTCATAAAAATTACATTATCTCCAAAATCATATTCATGATTTAGATATCATTTATATCATATATATACACAGTATATATGTATTTATAATAATACATAACATTTGGAGATAATAAATGAAATGCACCGTTCATGGAGATGGTAAGTCATACGTACGCACAAACGCTACTTTCATTTCTATTTCGTATTTTAATGGAATGAAAAATTAATTTTAAATAGTTATATTATAATTAAAATGTAATATCCTATATATTTTCATTAACTCCAGCCTTTAGATGTCCCACATAAGGCATAAATGAGTCATATCACATTGAGGGGCGGTAGTCCGCACTTCTTCAAATTAAATTATCATGTTTACCCATTATGGAAACCATAAATGTTTTCAATAAATGGAAAATAATGAAGCATAAAGAAAATATAAAAATAATATATATATAATATTTTAATATATTTCGATCATAATAACCACCATGATAGGCATTTAGAGATAATTGAACAATTATTTTTTCTTAAGGGAGTAGTTCACCGTCTACAGAAATAGTATGTTCTTTACCCATTAGATAGAGGTGTGTGTAAGGTTAGTTCGAATAATTCACATAAAAACAACCCAATATATTGAGGATAAAGGTTTTGTTATAAAATAAATGAATAAAAAGAGTATAGGGGGCTTGAGAAGTAAAATAAATGAAATGAACTTAAAAAAAGACGTTACATTTAAATGAGGTATCTCCATTTGGTTTGAACCAAAAGGATTACTTGAAGTGCCTTCTATATAAGGAAAGGCTTCTAGGGGGGAGGAGAGGTATGTGGAGAGATTATTTAGGCAGAGTTTTTATGATCCAAGAGGCATGAGAGGTGTGGGTAATGGGTTATAAGTGGTGTCCTTTTATAAGGGGGAGGAGGGGATCATTAGGAAAGTTTGAAACAATTATTTTATTATAAACATATCTTATGTATCAATAGGTTAAACATTAATATAAGTAGAAGATAAAACAAATAATCTTTTAAATAAAATCATCCAATAAAATTTTTATATTATTGTGATATTTTTTTAGTATTTATAATCATATTAATTTAAATCATTCTATAATGAGATAAAAACTCCATTATTATTGTGTCATAAATAATTTTATTTATTTGATGTCTAAAAATTATAGAAAAATACTATCATATAGTAAATATTTTTTTCTTTCAAATTAATATTTATAGTCGAATAGACAACCTATATTACCACATGTAAAAATTGATTTAAAAAAGATATTTCTTTGTGTCATTTTATCCATTAAATTAAGTTAATTAAAATAAAGTGTCATTACCACACCCATGTGGCTCCATGGGGTCCCAAAATCAACCCCAGGATTCACATTGTCGGATATGTATCCACAAATAGGATTAGGACACATGTTAGAGTAATTTAATATTATTATAATACAATTTTTTACCCTTTTTACCAGATTTACCCTTTAACCATGGTAGATTATAAATTTACTGAAGTTAATATTTACAATGTATAGAAATAAAAGTAAACTATTGAAAATTTTTTGACCTAGTGATTCTAAATATGGAATCCATTTTTCTAAATTCAAACACAGAAGTGGCAGAAATTAATTTAAAATTAATTCTTGTTGTCAAAACAAAAAGCCTGTTTTTAAGAAATAATAACTATCAAAAGATTGACACTTATTTATGTCCAATATCAAAGTGAAATTTCTTAGAATGACCAAAATTGGATTAAATAGTAAAAAAATAATATAATTACACATTAAAACCATTTGAAAAGATAATATAGCCTTATAAATAAATTTCATTATTATGCAATTTTGAATTAAAATAAAGTATTTTTAACAGTTCATTAAAAATGAATTTTATCTAAAATTTAATCCAATGTAAATAATTTTGTCCCAATTTTAAAGAATAATATTATATTTTCAAATAGATCATATATTAGTGACAAAAAATGATTTAAATATGGTTCTCCATTAAAAGGCATTGAATCAACCTTATAAAGAATATTAGAGTATTTATGCTTAAAATTGGATTCATTCATATTTTAAGCCTCTAACTTTTGTGGGATAAATGAAAAAACATTTAACAAACATGTATAATAATATTTTAGCAAGTTCCACTCATTCCCTCTAATGTAATGGATAAGCATTAACTACTATTTAAAATAATATTATTATATTATTAATATGCAATGTATGATATCAAAGAAACCCATTATGGCGTATTAGGTATGCCATCGAACATATCATCCTCTTCAAAGTAAAATTAATATTTAATTCATCAATATTAATAAATATGAAGATGTATTATTATTTATTTACTAGCGATGTTACATATTTTCAATATCTTCACAAGAATTATGAACCACTAATCTAATAATATTTCCCCTATCATGGGTCGATTCTATTTTTGGATTCCATATTTCTCACTTATTTATTGGTTTTCCTATCCATTTTCTAATGGAATGTCATAAATACTATTTTACCATTGTAGAATAATTTCGTTGTAGTTTGTTTTGAAACTATGCTCATTTTGTTACTTTGTTTTTTAGTATTAACTTGTTTAAACCCATGTTATCGAATTTATATCAAAATATAGACTCACTATAATGATATTTCCTTACCTGTTGTTTTTTTCAATTCATATGATCAACATAATAGATAGGTTGATATAATATATATAAATACTTTTAAAAAAATTCAAATTTTCTTAAAAAACTCATAGATGTTATCCATGCAGTCTAATAAGATTTTCATGGGTATATTATTTTACATCTATAGAATATATTTTAATAAAGTGTGTGTAATCTTTATTTCATCCCTGATCTCCCATTATATAAGAAGTTTTTTATTTCATAATAATGAAATATTATTATTGAAATAAATATATTTATGCCAAAATATCTTTAAACCCAACATCTACACATTAATCTTGTTTATTTACACGAATTTACAGTCTGTCCAAATCTCCATACCAATTATTTGGGTTGGAACACAATTCTAATGGGATCCATTTGAGAAAAACATATTATATTAAATTGTTACATTATCCATTAGTGATGTGTTTATTTTTTTCATATTAATTTTTATATATTTTAACAGTATTACTATGATTTTCAATAAAATAGATTCAGTGTTTCAAGATGTATCTGTATAATGGGATACCATTTTGCATGATATTTATGTGGTCTCTTCTGCAAAAGATCTAAAACTCATATTCCCATAAATAGGTGTACAAGAATAAGTGAGACTAATATCTACTGTTTATGTCGTATATGTTCTCTTATTTTTAGTAAATTAAAAATTTCATACTTTAGTGTCTCACATATTTCTAAACTTCACTTCCCACTCTAGTAGTTTTATATTAGAAATGTAGTAGTAGAATTGAGTTGTATCAATATCACTTTCATGATGTTTCCAATGTTTGTTTAATTTTCCCTTTTTCATTTAATTTTCCAGTTGTAACAAATTTTCATTTTATTTAAAACTTTTTAGTTAAAATTAATTTTTCTCATTCATAACATCTATAGAGACTTTATGAAAAGTATCCATTGCAAGAAACACATATTTAGTAAATATTTCAAAAAATTATTTATCACATTAATCTATTTTCAATTATTTATCAACTATTATAAAACCCTTACATAAAGGTAGGAAAATTAATTAGTTGGGTTTCACTATATTTGTGAGAGTGTTAGTTAACCTCATATTCTATGCCAGATATTCTTTTAATTAATTTGTTTCATCCACGAACTATGATTTTCATCAATTAGACTGTTGAAATATGTAAATATATATATTTGAGAACATCATTAGAGAAATTTTCCATGTGATCATTAATTTAATATTATAATTCAATAAGTGTATTATTGAAGAAATATTCTTCACAAATACTTCAATTGGATTCACTTAATGAATAAAATTTAATAGATTTATCATAAAATTTAACACACTTAACAATGTCATCAAGTAGTGATTCATAATTTATATTTTAAACATTTCAATTATTTTTTCACCAATTTACATATTTTGAATAATGAATATTACGAGGCCACTAAATCTATCGTGATTTGGATAGTGATCAAATCTTCAATTTTATAGACATAGAATTCAAATATGCACTTAATGAAATCTTGATAATTCATCTAGTATAGAAAAATATATAACCAATTTTATATGAAACCACCAGATCATATTTTAGTTCAAATATAAAAAATTTATTCAATTATAGGGAACCAATACTCTAAAACCAACTAAGAGAATTAGTGTATTATTTAGACACTTCTAAGATGGGGTTTTAATTAGGTATTGTTATACTAAATTACTAATACAAATTATTCTTTTGAAACAGAATCAAAACTTGATTATGAACCATTGTTATTTATTATGATGTAAATGTTTATCTTCTATTTTTACCTATTATACACCTATATGAAATGATAAAATTGAAATTAAATTTTGAATAAGTGTTTTTATAATGTTTTGTCTCAATGTGGGAAACCCAATCCTTTTCATGTTCATCTCTAATTGAACCAATTATTTTCCACTATAATATTTTTATCATTTATAATAGGTGTATATCGATTAACATTAAAAATTTTATCCCATATTACATTTTATGTGATCACTATATTAAAAAGGTAATATACCACAACTGTTTCAAAAAAGTTAAAGGATATTTATAATGTACACCAGAGTATTCAGACTAGAATCACACTAGATCTTCTTCACAATTTATTTACAAACATTTGAATAGATACATATATTTTCGAAGACATTATCTATCCAAAAAATTATATTTTCTCCCTAATTATAAAATTCAAATGATTAACTTTATTTGGACAAACACATATTAAAGAACATAGCCTCTCTAAACTATTGTTGTATTTCTATATGTTCATAGAATATATTTTTTCCCTATCTCATCTGAATAACTCAAAAAAAATCACTCGAGATTATATTACTTGGGAATTATATAATATAATTACAAGATCTTAAATATATTTCATCATAATATAACACTCTTATTATTGAGTATACATATGGATAAATTTATGAAAAAAAATCACTAATTTAATACTCCTCTATTCTAATCCTTGATTGTATATTTTCACTAGTCCAGCTCAATGTAATCAGTTTAATCATTTTCATCATCACTATATTTTTAAATAAGAAGGTTGTATTCTAACACCACTTGTTCAATTCCTTCAACTCTCATCTGCCTTGAGATTATTTTTATTCCCCTCAGTTAACTCACTACTTCTACTTTTAGTGTACATCGCTTTTAATAGTTTACTCACAATCTATAATCTACTAATGAAAAACATTCATACTTTTTGTATTTATCCTCAAAATATTCCCTATAAAACTGTAAAAATTCCATTTTCATGGGTTTTATTTATTATTCCCAAAAATAAATATGAGTCTAAAAAATAGTATTTTGCAAACACACACACAATCTCTATTTCTCAATGTTTAACATGTGATGTTCCCTTAATTATCTTTTTCATATGATCATCATTAGAAAATGACTACATTAACATTTTTTAAATATTTTTATCATTTTGAAAACTATGTCAAATATATATTCAGATTATCTCTAGTATTTTCTTCATAATATACATCAATATATATACACAAACATGGAACATCAATTTCCCTAGATATAGAAATATATACAGTAACATGTCTTGTGAAGTTACACTCTCTATTTGTAGTGTGAGAGAATTCAATTAAAATAGTATAGATTTTTTCTTGGATCAATACACAATAATAACATCATAGCTTCAAAATCATTTTCTCTGGATGAAATCAGACTTATATAAGTACTGGGGTAATGATCGATATTTATCCTGAATTCTTCCACATTATTCATGAAGATAAAAAATAGAACCTTAGGATTCCGATCTTGTCCAAATTTAATTCATGTCATCTCAGTTTTTTATCAACGATTTTCAAAATTTCATGATACATTTGACCTAATCAAAAAACACATTAATCATAAAAAATTATTTTACTCATTAGATAATCAATTATAGATATGGTTATATAATCAATAATATTTATTTAATTCTAATAAATTCATGATGCCATATGTTAAACATAAGTCACACAATGTCATTCAATGGTTATTTGATGTAGTAGAATTTCATTTCATATAATTTTAAATTCATATGAGTTTCCAAAGTTATAGACTTTATTTTTTAGTATTTGAAACCCAATTAATAATAATTTATTATTTCATAAAAATATTAATTCCTCATAAAATATCTTAAAATTCATATGTTTTGACTAAATACATATATAGAATTCATAGACATTAATAAGGCCATATCAGATATAATAAAGTCATATATTCCAGTATAAAGTTGCATGAAATTACATAAAGTCATATGATCGTCATAGGAAGTATAAATAAATATCTAAATTCAATGAAAATACATTATAATTCATACACATAGCTAATTATCCATTTTTTCAGTTTTTGAACAGAATTTCAGACTTTGTCAAAAGACTTTAGTGCATCTCTTATCCTATCAATACATCATCGAGTGTATTTTTAAAATAATTTTATACATATTAAATATCAAATCAGAGAGGAATGTTTCTTCTATATCGTTATGATATATCTAACTTCACTGAGAATATATTTTCAATCTCCTCATATTATAGATCCCCTATGGATTTTGTTATTCGATTTAATACAATACTGACCATTTCAAAAAATTTATTCTTTGTGAGGAATAAATTAAAATAGTCTAATTTAATGGGTTTCTCACTGTGAAAATAACATCATTTTCTTTTACCCAAATGCGTGGAATCCTTCTCATATTCATTTGAATCATCTGATTCTACTTTTCATGTTACATGGCAGACAACACCCCACATATTATCTCCATTATCACACATTTTGTTTCTTTTTAATTGGCATTTAATTGGAAACAAATTTAAATTTAGTTTCACACATCTAAATGAAAATTTATACTTTATCTTAGCTACTTCATGATTTTAAAATAATATTAGTGTATATGTGGTGGAAAACATTAATACTCTAAGGGCGTACTCAAAGATTATAGAGGATATCCTAGTTAATGAAATTTTGGTGCTCCTTTTTTCCATTCTTCACTATTATGTTTTGATGAGATTTTATAATGACCTGAACCCAAAGCCAAGGTTCATACCTAACAAATGTTGTGTACCTTTTTATTTATACAAGAATCATCAATAAATACACAATATTAAATTCAACAGAGGACCTTTTACCTATCCAGGTTCTGGAAAATAAGATATCTGACTTACATTTCAACAAAAATATACAAATTGAAAATAATTATACTTTAGCGTGTTGCTTCCACAATAGAGTTTCGACGCAACAAGTATGATAAACCTAATATGTATTTATAATTCATAGGGTGAACATAAAATTCCCACGGGGTTTCAAAATAGATTATAAATTTCATAAATCATCACTTTAAATAAATATAAATATTTAAAATAGATTTTCACAAATACTTGAATATATAGAGGAAAATGGTAATTCAAAAAATAATAATGTTTGAAAGTTGTTTTGAATTATCCTTTGAAATTATAATGTTTAGGTGGGACGTTAAAAATACTTGGCAGGCAATTATTAAAATCCACACATATGCTAATTAGACTTCACTAAGACTTATGGGTTCACTCCCCAAAACCTCACGAAACTCACTACTGCCATTTTTTAAAATATTTTCCCATAGACCAACCTTTCGTATTTATTACCCAAAATCATTTCCATAATTATTACATAATTTTATTTTCTATGATAGAAAAAAATCTTCCTCATGTCATCACCATTTCCTCAAAAGGTTTTAAAATCATTTTAGGGAGAATCCCATACTTGAAAAAAACACACTTTTATTCGAAAACTATAATTTCATGAAACATGGGTTCAAGTGAGTGCAAGATTTCATAATGATTGAAATGACTCACATGAGATATATGATAGCCATACCTATTAATGCATGAAATGCTAAGAGGTGCAGATGCAAGTTCACACATGAAATAATAAATTGACCCGTAGCTACACATAAAATAATAACAATTAAAAAATGCAATTTTGTAAACAAGGTGAATATAAGAAATTATTCATACAAAAATCTTTAAACACTAGTTTGGTAGTTGATAAATACCATTTATATCTTCTAAGTAAATGAGAAAGAATAACTCCACTTAATGTGTTCATATTTTTATGAATGTGTATGTGTACATATATATGTGTGTGTGTATATACACACACATATAAATACACACATTTAAGCATGTAGTTTGAAAACATGAAACCCTTGAAACCGTAAGATTTGAGGGGAAAAGATCATTTAAAACAACAAATATTATCATATATATATATATATATTGGATGAAAAGGATATGGGCATACACACACAAACATATATATATATATGATTATATATATAAATATATGTTCACAAAACAATCAAAAAATAATAAAATCCCTTACTTGATAGAGGAAACCAAAAGGGAAATGGTAATCTGTAGCTTGCTTATAAACATGAACCCATGGAAGTCGTATGACTCTATGTTCTATCCACATGAAGGAGGGGTTCTCCCAAGTATCTATTTATAAAAATGCAGGTTCTTTATCTGTGGATTATTTGTATTATTTGTTTTTTTTAATTCAAAACTAAATATAGACTCATAACCACCATTCATTTACTACACTATATTTATATATTATATGTATCATTTTTTAACATTGTATGGGTTATTTATTTATTCCTCAATCAATCATGGTTCACCAATTTTTCCACAAGTCACCATAAATTTTCGTGCCTCTTTATAAATTATTACCAATTTTTTAATATCATTTTATTATGTTTTGACTCGTTTCACCCCTTTTTTGAACATTGCATGAATTATATTTCTTTTTAAATAATATTTTTTAGCATTT
Source organism: Viscum album (assembly GCA_963277665.1). Taxonomy (NCBI): domain Eukaryota; kingdom Viridiplantae; phylum Streptophyta; class Magnoliopsida; order Santalales; family Viscaceae; genus Viscum; species Viscum album. The sequence continues at coordinate 640,865,815 of OY728141.1, read as the reverse complement.
TGTTTGAATATATATATATATATTAGTTTTTTAAAAATATATATATAATGTGTGTGTCTTTTAGAATAAAATAACACATATTAAATATTTATTCAGAATTATTCAATTTTTATTTTCATAAAACGTTTTCTTATTTTTTTTTAAATTTCATTTTTTATCTACTATCACATTCTCTCTACCTTATTTTTCATCTCACACATATCGCTTCGTTTAAATTTCATTTTGTATTATCTTTTCTATTTTCTTTTATTTATCATTATGGTTTTGTGTGTTTTTTTCCACACACATTATATCTCCCACATTTTATCTATTCATCATTAACTTTTACCATCATTTTAAAAAAACCCTTTATTACTATTATATTATAATTTATTATATTAATAGGTTATTATATTATCATCATTTTTTTCAACAAGAATTAAAATGTTATTACTTCATTAATTTTATAAAAAGTGACATTACATTATAAAAATATGGCGCTAATATATATATATATATATATATATATATATTATAGGTTTTTTACTTTTTTTAATATGTTCAAATCATTTAACATTAATATATATATATATATTTATTTATTTATTTATATATTCGTTTTTTATATTAATATAACTATATATATATATTTATAATTTCAAAATATTGTAATCAAAATATATTATCTTAAATATAATAAAATTATCTTAGAAAATACCCTTTATTATCATTACTATTTTTATTACTGTTATTATCATAAAAATATTAAATAAATTATATTTATTTCAAAATAACGATAAAATTTTATTTTTAACTATTATCATAAATATAAAATTAGGTGTATATATACACACACACATTCATTACAGAAGTGTAAAGTGTTATCATTTAAATTTCAAGAAAATTTGATTATTCAAAACTAATATTTTCACACATGTAAAATAGTGTTTAAAAATAATATACATTGTTCATAATTTTAATTTATTAAAAACATTAAATATTAAGGAATATTTATAAATAAAAAATTAATTTTAATAAAAAATGTATTTAATGAAAATAATATATCTTGAAATAAATATATCATAATTTTGAATAAAAACTTTATTTTTATTACAAGAACATAATTTATTTTCTTAAAAGTCTTAAAAAATATTTATGAATAAATATTTAAATAAAATATATGTACAATTTCAAATTCGTGGGGTGCTACATTAACCCCCCTCAAAATAATTGTATCCCCACAATTCATTTTTATATGTATGGAAAATAGTTATACATAAAAGAATTATTAATTTCATTCTAATTTTCCAAAATTATCTAGATTATTCCTCTGATACCAATAATAACGAACTGAACCCAAAACATAGTTCCTTCCCTAACAAATGTTGTGTACCTTTTTATTTATACAATAAACTTCAATAAATACACAAAATTAAATTCAATGGAGGACCTTGTAACTGTCTAGGTTATGGAAAATTATATATCTGACTTACATTTCAAAAAAATATTCAAATTGAAAACAATGATTCTTCAGCGTGTTTCTTCCACAACAGAGTTTCAACATAGAAAGTATGACAAATTTGAAAAGTGTTTATAATTAATAAGTTTAACATAAAATTACACAGGGGTATCAGAAAAACCGATAAATTTCTTAAATCATCTCTTGAAATAAATATAAATATTTAAAATAGATTTTCACAAATACATGAATATATATAGGAAATGGTAATTCATAAAATAATTATGTTTGAAAGTTTTTGGGGATTCTACTTCGATATTATTATGTTTTTGTAGTTAAATAATAATACTTGGCATGCCATTATTAAAATCCATACATACGGCCACTTTTCTTCACATAGAATTATGTGTTCACTCCCCATAACGTCAGCAAACACACCAGTGCCAGTTTTGAAAAATTTTCCCCATGTACCTGCCTACATTATTTCTTACCCAAAATCATTTCCATAATTTGTACATAATATTATTTTCATTGAATGAAAAAAATGTTCCTCGTGTCATCACCATTTCCTTAAATGGTTTTAAAATCATTTTAGGGAGAATCCCATACTTGGAAAAAACACACTTTTATTTGAAAAACTTAATTTCATGAATCATGGGTTTAAGTGCGCGCAAGATTGCATAACGCTTGAAATGCCTCACATGAGCTAGATGATGTCCATACCTACTCATTCAACACATTATAAGAGGTGCAGATGCGATTTCACACATGAAATAATAACTTGACCCATAACAACACATAAAATAATAATAATTAACACGTGCAATAATGTAAACAAGTTGAATATAGGAAATTATTCATATATAAATCATTAAACACTAGTTTGGTAGATGATAAATACCATTTATATCTTCTAAGTAAACGATAAAGAACAAATCCAATTAATATCTTCATATTTTTATGCATGTGTATGTGTACATATATATGTATGTGTGTTTATATATATACATATACATGCACACATGTATGTATGTAGTTTGAAAACATGAAACCCTTGCACCCGTTAGATTTTATAGGAAAAGATCATTTAAAACAATAAGACATATCATATATATTTTTTGGGTTAAAAAGATCTGGTTTTACACACACACACACACACAATATATATATATATATATTTGACTATATATATATATATATCTTTACAAAACAAACGAAAAATAATAAAATCTCCTGATTGATAGTGGAAACTGAAAGGGAAAGGGTAATCTGCTACTTTCGTAAGAACATGAACCCATTGATGTGGTATGACTCAGTGTTCTATCCACATGGAGGAGGGGTTCTCCCTTGTATTTATTTATAAAAAACGCAGGTTCCTTATGCGTGGATTATTTGTATTATTTGTTTGTTTTTTTACTCAAAACTAAAGATAGACTCATAAACACCGTTCATTCATTACACTATATTTATATATTATATTTATATTGTTTTAACTTTTTATAGGTTATTTATTTATTCCTCAATCAATCACGATTCACCAATTTTTCCACAATTCACCATTAATTTTTATGCCTCTTTATAAATTATTAGCATTTTTTATATGATTTTATTATGTTGTGACTTTTTTTACCCTTTTCAACTTTACATGAATTTTATTAATTTTTAAATAATTGGTTTTACCATTTTGTAAAATTATATATTTATATATTTTAGTTATTTTAATATATATATCTATAAATTATATTTATTTTATAATAAAATAACACAGATTAAATATATATTTATAATTATACAATTTATATTTTCATAAAGCGTTTTTCTTATTATTTTTGTTTTATTATTAAATTTCGTTTTTATCTACTCCCACATTCTCTCTACATTATTTTTAATCTCACGTATATCTCTCTTTTTTTAATTTCATTTTGTATTATCGTTCTTTTTCTTTTAGTTATCATTATGGTTTTGAGTTTTTTCCACAAACTTTACCTCTCACACATTTTATTTATTCAACATTGACTTTTATAATATTTTATCAAATCCATCATTACTATTATATTATAATTTATTATATTAACATGTAATTATATTATCATCATTTTTTGTCAATAATAATTAAATTATTATTACTTATTTAATTTTTAAAAAAGTGACGTTACATTATAAAAATGTGGTGCTAATATATATATATATAAATATATATGTTTTTTTATATGTTTTCACTTTTTTAATATGTTCAAATCATTTAACTTTAATATATATATATATTATTTTTTTATATTAATATAACTATATATATATATCAAAAATTTTAAACAAAATATATTATCTTAAATATAATAATAATTTTTTAAAAAAAATACTCTTTATTATCCTTACTATTTTTATTAATATTATTATTATAAAACTATTAAATTTAATTATATTTTCCTCAAAATAATGATAAAATTTATCTTTAATTGTTATTATAAATACCAAATTAGGTATATATATACACACACACATTCATTAAAGATGTGTAAAATGTTACCATTTTAATTTAGAAAAAATTGATTATTCCAAACTAATATTTTTACACATGTAAAAAAATATTTTAAAAGAATATACATTATTCATAATATTAATTTATTAAAAAAATTAAATATTAAAGAACATTTTTAAATAAATAATATATTTTAATAATGTACATTTATTTAATGAAAATAATATTTCATGAAAGTAATATTTTAAAATTTTGACTAAAAACATTATTTAGATTAAAATAATAATAATTTAGTTCAATAAAATTCATAAAAAATCATTCAAAATAAATATTTCAATAAAATATAAGTTTTATTTTAAATTCTTTGGGTGTTACTGGGTTTTTAAAAATTAGAAACATGGTGATTTAGTTTTTAAAAAATATAAAAACATTGATTCACCCCTAGTTTTAATCATATCTCGAGTGATACAGAATATTGGTATCACAACTAATCTGACAATAGATGATATATGTGGAAGAATTTTATTTTCCAATATAGCTCATTAAATAGCAATGGTATACCATTAATTAATGTAAATGGTTTTCATATTTAGATGCATACAATTATACCTCTTCTTCCCTATCATGATCTATATGTTCGTGATTCCATTCAACAAGGGTTAACAATACTGAGTGAAACTTTTGTATGGTATAATTTTTGTTATAGGAATGTTCAATGTGATTGAGAGGATAATTTTTTCCCTTTTTATCAAAGATGACTAAGAAAATTTATTTTCTATTAAACTAACAATTTTATTTGAGAAAATCCATCATATTTATAAATAGATTGATAGGGAAAATAAATCTAGAATGAAAATTTTTATAACATATTATGATGATGTTAGAGTACGTGAAATGTAATAATATAATGAAATATTCATATATTCAATTTTATTTTCAAGGATTTTAAATGAATTATTGAAATTATTAGGGATTCTATTATTGTCAAAAAAAATTATTATAATTTTAAAATAATGGTTTCTTCAAATATCATAGTACATTATGATAATGATCTTGATGGCTCAATCATTGATTATCTTCATAGTTCTCTTATTAATTATGACATGATAAGAGGATTATATCTAATATTTAAAATCACGAAACATAACGAAATTATATTAAATCTATTAAAAAGTTTAACGATTTAAGATGAGGATATTGATTTTAGTGAACAATGAAATATATGTAATTTCATTAAGACCCTATTATGAAGTCAAGAATCATAAAAGTGGGGGATATTGGGAATCAATATAAAAATTAAATTAAATATTTCATTTAAGAAAATATTGGTGACTTTTCATAAAAATTAACTATGATGTTTAAAAAATGAAAATGATAATAAAAAATCTATTGAGACAATCTATAAGAAAATTTGATTAATTTAAGAGAAATAAACCTCCATCAAAAGGTCATAAAAATCTAATATCTTATTTCTTTATAAGGAATTTCATATCCATTAAAGATTTAATTACCAATGGTAATGATCATTTTGATGGTCATGAAACTTCAAACAGATATAGAAAGGTTATAATAGCACATGAAGAGGAAGATATTGAGTCATCATTAGATTATTATCCATTTTATTGTGGTTTTACAAATATTGAAGGAGTGTTTATCAAAGAGTACACAAATACAGTGAAAATCAATAGGTTCTTGAAAGAAATTATAAGGCTAAGAGTTGAAAATATATATCTCAAAAAGATCATTGATATGAATGGTCAAGTCATGGTTAATAAGTATGCAACATTCAAAAAACATGATATCATGAAACTTGAGAATGTTTAGAAAAGGAATATCATTGATGAAATAAATTAAATTATCATCCATGGACATAAGGTGGTATAAAATCAAATTAATGGTTGATTAAGTTGAGAAAACAAAGTACATATTGGTTTAGGAATTCTATAAGGATATTTTGGAATCATGTGAGCGATCCAAACTAAAAACATAAATTTATATAGATTCCAATGTATTTATACAGGAAGAATGAAAATGTTCAAGTTATCATATATGAAATAGAGTTATATTTTTTAAAAAATATCATAGATTCAACAATATATATAATTTATAATATCTAATGAAAAGGGAAAAGTAAACTTATCATAAAGGATAAAACTTATTACAAATATATAAACCAATACTTAATACACATAAAAGTTATATAAAAAAGGATTTTGATTAAATATATCACTAGAATTATTATAATAGATCTATATATCAACTAATAGAGAAAAAAAATTCCATAAAAAGAAAATGATTCAAGATTACTATTTGTTTTTTGTTTCAATGGCCATAGAATAATAGTTTCCAATAAATTATGTATTTAAATAAAATGAATAAGTGAAAATGAATAAAGAGGGAGACAACAAAAATATAGATTAATTCAGTAAGTGAAAATTTTTGAGAAAATATTGATGTGTTTTTTTATAATTTCAAGGAAGTATAAGTAATATATGACCTAGAAAGAAATACCTCAAATGAGTGCCTCATAACCCTACTATATTTAATTAAATTTCAGTTTGAATGTGGAACCTATATATGAATGAAGTGATTTAAAATAAAAAGAAAAATATTTTTGAACCTTATATAAAGATATGAAAATATACGATTCCATAGATCATGTATAGTGGTTGTTTATCCCAGATGGAATTTAGTTTGAATAAATTGAGGAATTATAGGATATATAATTAAGGATATATATCATTGGGTAAAAAATTCCTAAAATATCAGAGGTTTATCAAGGATAAAATTTGAATATATATATATATATATAAATATCACTCTAATCCTTACATGGTGATGGGAAAACATTATTTATTAATTGTATCACAACTCAATGATTATGAATATTATGCAATATTTAAAAAAAATGTTTTTTGAAAAATAAAAAAAATGAGTTATGATTTAGAACCGAAGAAAACTATTTATGATGTAGAATCCTAAATAAGATTCTAAATGAGTATGAATGGTGAAACAATTTTAATTCATAGATTCATGGACCATCATGACCAAAATAACATGACGAAAATAATTATAAAATTTTCACTAATAAATTTTCTTTTTTAAATGTGCTCAATATTACTACTTTTGAAACATTTAAAAGGGGATTATTTTGAGTAAAAGTTATGAGGGTATTGACATAAAAACTCTAAATCTGATAATTATAGATCACCATGAGGTTTGTAGACCGATAAAAAATATAACATGTGGAAATAGATATTTTATTTCTTTCGAGGATCCCATTACTATAATTCCATGAAATACATTTATGTCCCCCAAATTTCATGGCTTAATTACATTTTATGTCTTAAAAGTCCATCTAAAATGGAAACTGGTTTTTTAAAATATTTAGGATTTGAAAATTGTATTGATTACCTCAAAAAACATTTTATAGAAAATCATAATTGTATATTCTGGACCCGTATTTCACTATTTAGTTCCCCAAACTGGTGGGTCATATGTCTTCCAGCGCATCTCCCTGAATGAAAGAGGCTGCTGACTAACAGTGAGGGCCTAGGGTGTATCTGTGTGTAGAATCTACCCACATTACCATAGGGTAGCACTACATATATATATATATATATATTACTGATAAGTAGATGAATCATATATAACCATTGGAATAGAAAAAACTAAAACTATAAACACTGGACTAGTAACCTACCATAGCGAAAAAAGTATAAAAATGTATAGCCACTAATGAAATTGATAGAAATAATAAAAATCATGAAACTGAATCATATACAAATTATTACGATATATTTCAAGTATCTATAATGGTGGAATATAGTTATTGAAGTATCCAAATACAATCCATGTATCAAAATACAAAAAATTTAAAAAAATCATATCCCAGCTAGAATAATGAGCTTTAGCTCGGTCATGAACTCACATACTTGAAAGCATGAAACAAAGTCAAGAATCAAACTATGGTTGTATACCTTGGTCCCTATCTGTCTCCATATAGTCTATATAGGTACCCAATGGCAGCAATAGACATGGTTTTATATAAAATCATAGTTGTCCACCCCCAATGGTGTCTATAAAAACTCCAGGTTCTGCAATACAAGCTAAGAAGTATGAAGTCTATATCATGGGTATAACATAAATGTATCATGTTCCTATATAATATTTAATATAATTAAAGTTTAAATATCTGTCCAAAAAAGGATCCATATAAAACAATATAGCCAATATCCTATAACAAGGTAGTTATAATACTTATAGAAACTAACAAAATTTACATAAAAAATAAATAGTGTCTCATATCATCCATTTATGTTCCACACAACCTTTATGTTATATAATACATATCCATATATTATTATGATGTATGTCAATGTTACCATGGATTAGCCGTAAAAAATAAGTGTCGGAACATGAAATATTATATCCAAGTACAAGTACCAATACATCCTCATCGAGTCCTATGAGCATCTAAATGGAAACTCACTTCAACATAGAATGTGGTCAAAGGATCACATCATCATACCATGTCCACTATGAGCCCAATCAAGTAGGATCTAATGGTTAGCAATGCCCAAGGAATCCCCTAGAATCAAGAACAATAATGAAATCTCTTCCAAGTCATCCACTAACACTATCATGATCCATGGTGTAGCACTAACATGGAGTCATATGCATTCATTCATTATCCATTCCATTTTTCAGTTCACAAGAATTCAATTTCCATGATTTTACCCACCCATGTCAAAATTCATAGTAAAAAAATTAAAATGTTCACATAACGTATTACATGGAAATATAGACAAACCATCTCTTAATTAATCAATTCAAGTAAATTTATTTATAAATTATTGTAATCTAACTATGAATGCTCAAACACACATCCCTTAGGTGGGTCAACAATAAGAAAACCCAGGGGTTCACCCCTTGTGTGGGAAACATTATGGAAAAAACCGTCAACTATCTCAATGTTAATCACGTGAAACCATAACATGTTCCAATTAAATAAATTCATGTATTATATTAATTATTAGGGTGTCACTGAAACGTATGGTGAAAAATATAATGGAAAATATGAATATAAGGAACCAGTCCCTAAGGGAAAGGTATAGACCACATATTATAGGTCTGTAGTAGAATACTCAACAATATCATTTTTTTCGTCCTATCAGATGACAAGATAATAAAAAAATAGAAATATGAAAAAATAACATGGAAGTATATAAATTCATCTATACCAAGATGAATGAATAATTACACAGAAAAAATGAATAACATTTCAATAAGTATCCAATGATACAAATGACATTCATATTCAAGATTATATGAATAAGTGAAACCAAAGACTATAAATTGGATTCAAAGGGATATTTCAAGGGTGAGCCTCTTACAATGGATGAAAGATTAAATTGGGTTTATATTTAAAACATAATTATGGGTGAAAAGGTCATTTCTCTTAAAAATATTGGTTCAAAAGGTTTAGATTGTTGTTTTGGAAAAATGTGCATCGACTATTCAGCCTTCAATACATAGAGGGGTTCCCCATAGGGTTCATTCATTGTGTTTTCATACCTTTGAAAAAACCTCATCTCAGCACACTATTAAGAGTATGAATCAATTAACATGGGCATGAACCCCTATTTATATGGTTTGGGAGACTATGTAGCCAGTCCTGAATAGTTTTTCCAGACCATTCACCCAACATGTTTTTCTTCAAAGGTTAGGCTCTGGCCTCTAAACAAGCCCCATATGCCACTGATACACACTTGATCACATTGGGTAACCACATTAGTCCCTAAAAACATTTACACTAAAAATATAAATATGTATATCTCGTTTGAAATCCTAGTATATTAAAATCTCCCCCCATTAATGCAATTAATCCTTCAATTTCCCTCTCAAGTGTGGTCTTGAATTTACTGAGAATAAATCCATCCACTGAACATATACATTAGCATCATTCACCCAAATCTCTTCCTATCAATAGTAGTGCCTCTATTATACTCATACTATAGGAACTGACCAACCATATTGAACTTCCATTCTCCAATCAAAGAAATGAATTGGATTCTCCTTATATAGAACATATTTCTATAACTCAAGCTCATTCGGCTGAAGTGTGTGAGAAGGGTATAACTAATAATGGTGTAGCTGAGATACATGGAAGATGCCATTCATGGACTGGTACATGTATGTTAACTACAACTGATAGGTTATCATCCAGTCTCCCCAAAAAATCTCAAAATACATGGCATATCACGGTGAAAGCTTACACTATCTCCTACTCTGTCTATGTACCATCCTCTATGAGAAACGATAAAATATAGGATCCATGAACATGAACGCTAGAGGTCTTCTATGCAGATCAGTGAAATATTTCTGATGAGACTATGTAGTATTTATCCACTTCTACATCAACAATAGTTTCTCATAAGTCTCATGCATGAGATATTATCCATGTAAATCTATCTCACTTGACTCTAATCCGCACATGGGTGATTGGAATCGACTACTGTAGAAATCATAATATGGTACCACATGTATTGTATCTTGATAGCTATTATTGTAAGTGAAGTTGACAAGGGGAATATACTTCTGCATAGAGCCCCTAGATTCAAGGATGCATGCTCACACCATGCCTTCAAGCACCAGAATCATTTTCTCTGACTGAACATTATTCAAGGGGTGCTATGTTGTGCTCAAAATATCCTATGTACCAAATGACCTATGAAATATATACTAGAAACGAGAAACAAATTAGTTTCTCTAGAAGAAATATTATAATGAGGGACCTATGAATTCATACAATCTCTTGAATATACAAATCCAAATCTCATCTACTGAGGAGGTATCCATGATCATCAAGGAATGATAAACCTTTATGATATTGTCAATAATAAATCAAATGCCATCACATCCTAGGAATGACCATTGTAAAGAGTCCAAAAATTATATATTGAAATCATCTCATATCCACTCTTCTATATAATCCATGAAGATCAGTGGTTTTCCACTTTACCTTCTTAGAGGTGAACCACTGTCTAACATAAAAATCTATTTAATGTTGTATACTCATCCACTAGTATAAACATCATAAGTCACGGTTCATTTTTATGTCTCCCGGGGTAATACTTCCCAAAATAAAGCAAGAAAATCCAATGTCAGTTTCTTATATATGTCTACTAGAACCTATACAAGACCATGAATACAATGAATCTCATCCAACCCTATTTTCTATTTATGAAGAAAATCTTCACCTACCACACTCTCTTGTAAGATAAGACCCATTGAATATGATATCTTCCTCATCATCACTCTATCAAAATGGGTATAAGTGAAAACTAAGGATTAAAGAAAATACTCCCTTAACTATCCTTCACCTCGAAGTGCATCCTAATGAACAAATACATAAGATACAACTCACTACTGGCCTCATGAACTACCTGTATCTGAATCCTTATGTTCATGGCCTCTTTAAATAATTTTTTTTACCAGGTGTATAAGAATAATAGATGTCAAAATATAATAGGTACTCACCCACATTTACTTCTTTATATTTATATCGCAATGTGTAAATATAAAATTAAGGATTTTTGTTCCTTTTACAGAATAAAATTATCTCCTAGTAAATAGTTTTCCCAACAGTGTAAATCTTGAATAATTACATTCGAATCAAAATTATGCATTAGGTAATTCCACTCATGGGGTTTCAACTACTGAGACATGTATTCCACAACCCTATATCCCTACATTAGAATAGCTCCTAGATAGATATCTTATGTGTCACAATACACAGTTCAACTCCAATCCACCTCTATAAGAATCAGTATTGACAATGAAGGTAGTATCTTTTTCATCTCCAGTAAGTATTTCTCATAGGTATATAACCATAAAAACATCACATCATTCTTATTCAAGAACATTAGTAACATTATAAAGAGTGAGAATCCTTATATAAACAGACAAAAATATCCATCTAGCACCAATAAACTCTATATATCATTCATGTTATTGGGATACCCCTAGGAAAATACATATCTCACATTTTATGGGTTTTCTAATACTTCTGTCTCTGAGAACGTATGACCTAGTAATTGAACCATAACTATCTAGAAGTGGCAATTTTTGTGATTATTGTATAACTGTTTCTCTATTAGGGTATCCAAAATGATCCCATGATGTTTTGAATGGTCATTCCAATTGTGAGAATACACCAATATATAACCCACAAAAACCACAAAAATGATTACAAATAAGGATTGGAAACCCAGTCCATCAGCACCATCAAAACTACAGGTGAATTCGTGAGAATAAATACAATAACCATATACTCATATATATCATACCTAATTCCAAACGATGTATGAGGTATTTCTATAGTTCGAACATACACCCGATGGTGTCCAGATCTCATATCAATTATCCCAAACACCCTATCTCCTCAAACCTAATCAAAATATCCATCTATCCACAATTAGGGATATCAGTTATTAATGGTAAACTGGTTCAATTTATGATATTCTGCAAATAGACTAAGTGTACCATTGTCCTTTTCGTGAAAAAATGATCGTATAACCCCATGGAGACGTAATGGGTCAAATAAACACCATTTCCCCCAAATACACCAGATGAATCTTAAATAAAAACCCCACTTTAAGTTGATTTTCAAGTCACCATCAGTGATATAAATCAATACAGTATTGATATGGAACTAGCTAGTCCATTCCGAGTATAAATTCATTCCTTGTCAATTCATAGACACAAATATTACATACGAAGTGACACCCACCAATCTCATGGGGGTACTCATTTCACTGGATACGAAGCTCTTTTCTAATACCCAATAATGTATTAAGAGACATAAAGCCCTCAAAATATTATATAATGGGCCTAATGATTTCTTCCATAGGTAAAGATATAAAAATATGTGATTCACCCATATAAAAAGTGGAAATATAAGAGAATATCAATACCTGATGTAGGCTTTCTCTACTATCTAGGTACAACCTGTGTCTGGATGCCTCGACCATAAAAACCACCTCAGCCTAATAGATTAGTACTTCTATATCTCTCAGCCTGATGTAGAGCTGTGAAAACAACTTTGTAACTTGGATTTGGGGCTAACCCTCTTCAACTATTTATTGGGGGAATTCCCTAGAAAAACAACTGACATTTCCCATCCTTTTGAAATAGAAGGAATAGAATGTCTCCTGATCACATTGTTTCCTCGCATGTCCTACTTTACCAAATAATTGAATGAAAACTACACTACCAACAGTAAAATCATGGCTAGTATTTATCTCATTGGAATACTCAAAAGGTATCTTCCTTCCACGGAACGTTGAACCACTTGGATGAGAAACTATACCATTATAGTCAACACCCCCATCTTCCCTCGAGTTCTTCTATGTAATTAAAACCGCATTCACTATTTAAATAATAATGGTCAACCTAAACACATTAACCTTTAATTAAACCATATTTAAGAGACCTTCCTCAAATCATCTCTCCCATGATGCCTCGTCATTAAAATATATCTTTGAAAACTGATAAAACTCTATAATAAGTACCTAGTACTCAATAACTATCATTTTTATCTTCTCAGGATATATGAACTCACTAAACCTATATTCCCTTGCTGTTTCACGCTAAAATTAGTCATGAAATTGGGTTTTTAAGTCACATCAGAGATATCTTAGATCCTGTCAATCTAGTTCAAAACATACCACCAATTCTTTACATCTGCCCAATGAATATAATTCATGAATAGTACTCTCTTATGAAAAATTATCTATAGATTCGTGAATATTGATAAATTAGTATCAAGTCATTTTTTGGAATATAGTCTTTCCCCATCCTCTAAAAATGTGGGGGAATGCTGCTACATGAAAACATGTTTCAACTCTTCCATGAAAGAAGCAAGTTGTGGTGATCCCTAAAAATTAAATATATTGAATTGAAAATGATCAAAAAACATTGTCTCATAACCTGTATATAGTAAAACCATTAGTTCCATTACAATAATGATTGGCAGATCCACTAGTAACCCATGGACCACCAACTGAGAAGTGTGTTAATCTCCACCCTCTTGGAATACGACTAGTGGTCGTTGTGGTGGCATGTATCAACAATTCAAAACACACACTTCAACTTATGTCAACTACCAAAATTTCAATGATAAAACTTAATTACATGTCATAAATTCCTATAAAAATTTTATTCCCTTCTTCATATTCCTCAAGAAAATACAATGGAAACAAAAACAATGGTATCATCAGCAGATACATTTCCTAAATCCCACTCAAAAGATAGTTCAATGTCAACTTCTCTATTTCAAATATTAATTTTTGGTTTGAATTCAATTTTATATCATATTTCTCATTTAATGGTTGGACCAAATGGTGACCCACATCTGATTTATAAGGTCCCATACAAATCATGATCCAAAATATGGCATCAACTTAATCCATAACATAACATGTTCAAGTCCATGTGACCAATAGTCCATGACTAAACATGAAATAATTGGATGTATATCATGTTAGTTATATCCAAATATAGAAAAAACTACATTGGTTATGATAGAAACTATATTTACCATATGTTTTTCTCAATTTTATATAAAAATAATTTATCAAATAGTAGGTATATCACACAATTCACTTATCACAAAGTCATGTAGTCTAGAAATGTATAATTTATGGAATGGAACAATGTAAGGCATGTGAATCACATAAAAGTTCCTAAAATGGTTCATGAGATTTATACCCAATTATAATATTGAAATAGTAAATTCCAATATTATAATAACATCAAACACAAATTTTGTCACCCAATAGTTAAATCTAATCAACTATAATTGGAAAAATACCTAAAACCATAATTTCTAATTGATGTAGTTTTATTTTTTCCCATACATGGGTCAGCTAATCCCTATAACAAACCATTAAAAAATTATAATTTCTTCAAAATATCCTTTCCGTTATAGAAAAAAGTAAGAAAATAAAATAAAACTCTTCTACAACCACTTTTTAATGTCCTGACTTGGATTCCCCAATCACGTTCCCCGTGTCAGTGGGTCACATTTCCTCATGTTGTATTTCCTCTAAATCCATAAGATATTAACTAGAAATGTGGGCCAGGTGTATGTACATGATAATATTGTTCCTTGATTACTAGTGTATAGAAATTCATATATATATATATATATATATAACTGATATGTAGTTAAAGCATATTGAACATTTGGAATAGTATAAAGAAAGACTATAAACACCGGACCAACAATCCTCCAGATATAAATTAGTATAAAATTAAACAATAACCCAAGAGACTAATTAAATACTCAATATATATAAAATTAATATTATAAAAATGATGATGTTATATTACACATCTCTACAAAGATGGAAAAAAGTTATACAATCAACCAAATACAATACATGAATCCAAAAACCCATAATACTAAAAAATCTATCCCAACTAGTACCATGAGACTTAGAATTTTCTTGTTATCCCCTTCTCTTTTTAGTGGTACAAAGGAAAGAATACAATTCGGGATCCCTTCCTTGGATCCTACCCTCATCCATATAATCTGTTTTGGAAGCCAATGGTGATGAGATGAGGTGTGAGAGAATATTTTAGAAGGCCACCACCAATTGTTTCTATAACAAGTCTATGTGGTGTTATACAACCTAAGAAGTGTGAAATATATATCACATGTACAATATAAATTAATCAATTGCACATTTAGCATGTAAGACAAGTAAAATGTATCTTTCTAGCCAATCAATTCTTCCTTCAAAATAAAAGGGTGAATAACCTATAACAAGGAATCCATAATGAAAACAAAAACTAACACAATGACCATTCCATATACTAAATATCTCATATCATCTATGTACATGTCATACAACTTTTACAAAATATCAACCATGTCCATATCATATAATCAAGCATGTCACAATTACCACAGATTAGTTGTATAAATAAAAATTCTTACCCCACAGGTCTTGATCTAATGTTTAATCAACCAAGTCATCCTCATTGAGTCTTATTATAATCTATATAGTAACTCACTAAAACATAGAATGCAGTCCGAAGAACATTTCAATATAGATTTTTAACAGTGATCCTGATAAATTCAGAAATAAGGGGAAGAAAAGCCCATGGTATACCACCTAATCAATATATAAGGACCAATATCAGCAATGAAATCCACTATGGCTATCTTGAAACATGGTTTTTCACACCCATGGATTTCTATGAAATTATTCACCATCCATTCCATTTATCAATTCACAATAATTCATTCTCAATTAGTTAACCCACTAATATATCAATTGAAATGCAAAACATTAAATAATAAAATTCTTGTATAACATGATAAGGGAGGAAAAAAACTTCTAATCAATCATTTCTAATAATTTTATTCAAAACAGGGATTACCCTAACTTGAAAAGCTCAAACACACCACCCTTGTGTGGTTCAACAATAGAAAAAGGTAGGGGAACTCCCCATGCGTAGCCTAGGTTTGGGAAAAAATAGTAAATGCCTCATTGGTAACTAAATGGAAGAATAAACATGTTCCAAATCATTTAATTCAATTATTGAATTAATTATTTTAGTGATGAAGGAATGTAAAATGTGAAAAAAAATATAAATTAGAAATATAATAAAAATCAGAAACAGAATGGTATATAACACCTACTATAAGTCCTTTGTATAGTTTGCATCCAATGATTTCTTCAGATTTTTTCTAGATTGGAAGAAAAACAATGAACAGATGAAGAACGTAAAAACAGGGAATATTATATTACTCCAATATAACACTATAGATACCAAAACCATCAAAGACAATAATTTATGAAGAACTTACTAGAGTGAATCCAATGAGTCTAATGGCATTAAAATCCATGTTCAGATTGAGAGATATCACCAAAGACTACACTTTGGAATTAAATTTATATCTCATGGGTGATACACTACCAACAAATGAATAAATAGTATAGGGATTACAATTTAAACATTATTAATGGTCAAATTATCCTTTTTACTCAAAAATGATTTGTAAATAGTTTTCTAAAACGTGTGTGAACCGTTCACCCATCAATATATTGAGGGGAACCATACATAGTTCTTGTTCACAGTTATCCTAATTATGGGAAAAATATATCTAAGTCCACAGATATGTGTCTATTGAAAATCATAAGTTATTACACCTCCATCTACATGGTATCCACAAACCCGTGGTATCCATCATCCCACTACCCTAGTCTTGCATGATTTGGGAAAATATATAGTCAGTCTCGTAGTGATTATCCTAACTATGTGGACTATATGTATTTGTCTAAAGGTCAAGATCTAGGATCTAAACAACCATGAACTCTCTTATTACCCAGATTATAACATTATTTACCTACTTTTAGGGAATAAACAAGTATTTTTTAAAAAAATGATATATTGGTACCTCATAAGAAAACTCATGATCTTACATTTATCAAAATTGAATTAAAAATGAGTTTTGTATACCTTATACTCCACATAAAAATTTACTATCTAAAAGAATGAATAATATCTTATTTGATATTTAGAAAACCATACTAACATAGTATGAAACCTCAGGAACTCTTAGTGGGGAACCCTTATTAATATTTGAATTACTAAAAATAAATTTATATTGAAGAAAAATATAAATATGGAAGCATATAAATTTTTTTAAGAAGAAATCAAATTTGAAACACATTATATCTTTTTTGAGCCCTTTTTTGAGGAAAAAAAAGTCAAAAGTGGTTGTAAGTTTTATGAAAAAGATAAAGAAGTAATTTTATTTGGTTATACACCATATTGAAATTCACAAAGATGTTATAACTACAAGTATAAAAGGATTTTGAACTTTCTTGTTGTGATGGTATTTCAACATGAAAAGGTTCTTCAAAAATCAATAATAAATATTGATGACAATAATGTTTTTCACATTTAAACAATTACACAACATGATGAATTTTAATAAATTATTTAAATTCAAAATCATGATGTATAGTGTACATATTCAAGTGATGAGGGTATGAATATTAGAATAACAACTAAATAAAAAATACATAAAATGTATAATATTTCTAAATATATAATAGCGGTTAGATTCAAGGGATTAAAACATGAATTAATGTCATGGAAACTAACCACACTTTTTTACAACCAAAAATTTATCCCCTAATTATTATATAATATTTTCAGTGAAAATAATATATTCAATAGATGGATTAAATTGAAAAGAATAAAACATGGAATATTGTTCCTAGACCCAATGGAATGAATATTATTTTTTTAAAACTAGATTTCATTAATAATAAAAAAGGGTAAGGTGATGTCGTATGTAAAAAAACACTTGTATATAATGTTACTAAAAACATATTGAATTTATTTTATTAAAATATTTTCCCCTATTTTTAAACTTTTGATTATCAATATTTTCCTTGATATTGTACCCCCAATGCAGCTTCAATGTTTTACATATGGATATAAATTATTCATTTATAAATTGTGGTCTAAATAAAGGGGATATATAGATCAACATATGGGTTTTATTCTTGACAGAGATTGTATAATGGTATGTAAAATGAAGAATAAATTATATGGATTGAAATACACTCTTATAGATTTTTAATTCATGCTCAATGAGTACCTTATATGCAAAAAATATAGAAAATATAATGTTTATAACAACTTGTATATTAGAAAAACTACACCACATCATTTAATTTTATTTCTTATGATGATAGTATTATCAATTTTTAAAATTTGGAAAATTTGGGTGATAACATTCCCACAAAAATGATGAAAATATTTGTTATTTCCATATATGGGAAAATAAAAATTTTCAAGTCTCTAAAAATCTACCAAGTTTCTAGATATATTTTTTCACTCAAGAAAAATATTCCATGAGTATTTAAATTGGTTTGGAATTGATAAATTATTATTAATTTCTACACTAATTTAATTAGACACCATTATATGAAATAAAGAAAATCTAAATTTAATCATCAGAATGAATTTAGGAATTCAATAGGGAGTCTCTTATATTTGACTTCCTTGAAGACAAAAAATGTAAATTTTTTACTCTCAAATATATATTTTAATCCAATCCAAAACAAAAATAAATTTAATAAACCAAGAATTTTTTTTTATATATTTCATGAATAGTTTAATTTATAGGTTTTTATAAAAATAAAAAAGTATGGATTTAAAGGTATTTATTGACAGAGAGAAGTCAGGTGGTGTTAATGACAGATATTCTATGTAAGGTGGATTATTTTTTATTCATTAAATGCGTGCTTCAATTAATTAAATGAAGACTTCATTACTCACATGAAGTTACACAATTGATGTGTATAAATACTCACCTCTATGAAATGAATATAAGTTTTTAATACCACTAGGTTATTGATTATGATAACCAAAGTTCCATAAATATATTCAAATATCTAGGGAACATTCCAAAAAAATTAATTGATATGAAATATATTTTTCAGATGTATAATTTGGATGATAAAAATTTTAATTTGAAATTATTTTCATGAAAGTAGCTATTTTTAAATATTTTTGAAAATACACATAGAAATGAATCTTTTTAGAATATATGGAAAAATTGGCATTGAATCACACTTTCGAACACTAAAATATGTTTATTTTTGAGTTTCATATTCTCATCAAATTTTTTTTTTAAATTAATAACTTGGGGATCCATAATATATAGAGGGGAAACTATATTTTCTCGAAATATTTTATTTTATTTGTTTAGTGATTACAATAGAGTGATTGAAAATAAATTTTAAATTCCTAGTATGAAAATATGGATATGTTATATTTTTTTTAACTGCAAGTGGAAAACTACAATATCTAAATTAACCAATATTTTCATCTTTACCAAGTTGGCCCAAGTATACTTAGTGTTGATCGGTTCATGTCTTATTACATTCAACAAGTTGGTACCACCTCCTTCAAAAAAATGTTTTGTATTTATTTATAATAAGGGGGAGAAAATGGATTTAAAATTTAACATTCTTTATATATATTGAGTCTGAGTATATTTATAAGGTAACGTGGAAATTAAATGTATAGTAGTGATATTGTAAAAAATTCAAAAACTAGGACTATCGAATTTACTTGAGAATGATCTTAAATTTTCTATTAATACATCTGAATTTGTTTTAGAGATATTGATAAAAGTAGATACGGAAAAAAATAAATTCTCACATGGGTAAAGGTGATCTAAAAAATTTAAGATGGTCGGAAACAATTTGATAAAGTTATGAGTCAATTTTTTTATGTTTTTATATTCATAAACTGAGGATTGTTATTATAAAATTTAGGGAATATAAAATACATTAGTTTTCTTTATAATTGAATAAAATGGTGAAGGATGTTTTGGAATTCAAACAATTTTATGATTTTATCTAAAATTACCAAAAAATATCAAATTATTGAGCTTTCAGATTTATGTAAGTAATATGATCAAATACATAATATATTTTTGTTACATATTTAAACAAATTAGTGACTTGGGGATTGATAAATGTCTAGGTGACTTCCATATGATATATGACACCATTTTTGGTGATATATAATATATTTATTAATAAATATACATAACTATAAAAAATTCATTGGATGAAAAACATTTAATTCAATGCATTTCATTAGAGGTGAAAAAACCCCTATAAAAGTTGTAAGAGTAAAAAAACCATATGATGGTGTAATGAGTTTGATGAAATATGTCAAGGGGAATAATAATATTATGATATTTATTATATTATATTTTCTTTTGTATATATATCCATCACTTAAAATTAGTTATTATATAAATCAAATGATGATATAAAAGAACGTTCAACATCTCAATGATATTTTTAATAAAAAAATCTTAAATTATAGTTATTAATGAAGAAGATTCATCTCTCTATGTATATGCTCAAGAATATATTCCATTCACACTTTTGAAAAAATTCCAAAATATAATGTTAGAATGTTTTCTTTTGAAACAATGATTAAGTAAATAAATAAAATAAAATCACTTATATCATATAATTTATTAAATTAATAATGTCATTAATGTTTTTTCAATAAGATTCACATATGGGAAAATAAATCAAAAACATTTATAGTTTTCAAATCAGGTGTTAATGAAATATTAATTACCTCTAGTCCGAATTTTAATGTTGGTTATTTAAAATTCTATATAATGAAAAAAAATTATTACCTAATTTATCAATGAACATTTATAGGTTTTATATATCATAATTAAATAATTTATTTTTTGTTCTTTCAAATACAAATATAATTTCTTATTCAGTAAAGTCCATGCCATGTGAATTTAGGGCGTTTGGTTCATAATTTCAAAATTAATATGTTGTGTTGACCATGGTCAAGGATTTAATTATTACTTATTACCTAGAATATCAATCATTACATGATTGTTATTTTTTTATTAAATAAAATCATATAATCATCCATGAATGGTGTTCATGAAAAAAAATGTGCATCACTCTGTGGAAGTGGTGTTCCAAAAAAACTAGTAGTGGATGTTATCATTATTTAATTGATGGAAAGGTAAGAAAATATATTATATATTATCTTTATATAAGAATAAATATCTAATTAATGTCTTATATATTAATTAAATCTTTCATAATAACCATCCTTGTGAGGTGGTGATGAAAAATTAAACACATCACTTCATTGAGGTTGTAGTGAACACATATACATGAATGATATTTTCATACCTCGTACAATGGAAATAAGATAGATAGTTATTGTATCATAATTAAAATAATATTTAATTATATTAAGATACAGATTTTATAATTTCAGTTTGGATAGAGAATAATTTAAGGAGTTATAATAAAAAATAAAAATAAATAACTTAGTGAAGATTTATACCTTCTTCTTTGGAAAACATATTTTCGATTGAGATTAAGGAATTTAAAAAAGTGGTTTAGGATCACACTAATGGATTTGAAAGGTGGTAGTGGGATATTATAATTGGATATGGTAATATTCTTAATTTAAAAACCAAATATTAGTTTTGTTAGAAATGGTTGAAATGCGCCTTGTTTTATAAGAAAAAATCTATGGTATTTTCATAGATATTTAGTCACTAAGGGTTAATAATGTAATTATAAAACCCCAAGTAGCATAAAATTGTTCAAGGTTTTAAATATTCTACTATATAAAATCTTAGTTATAAAATCATATAATTTTTATAACTTTTAAATCAAATAATAAAATATTTTTTTGTAAAACACAGTTAAAGTTTTTTTAGTTTTTTATCTTCTTATCTTGACATTAAAAAATATAACGGAAAATAATAATTTAAAATATGATCCCATATATTATCCCTTATCATTATAACATATCTATAATAATCATTAAAAATTTAAACTCAAATTATTATTTTTATTTTTAATAATTATAACATCATTTTTTAGTTTTTTCTTCGGTTTTCCTAAATATTTCTCCATCATGGAGTATTTTTTAGAACATAACTCAAGTTTGAAAATTAAAAATAATTTATTGAAAAAAACAATTTATTTTTCTTCATCATGATCATTTATTTTCATTCAATGTTTACATTTAATGACATCTATGTCAGTAAAGTGTTTTAGTATATTGTTCTTATTTTCTAACCTTTCTCAAGAAATGCACATGAATTTTCATAATTTTTTATTTAAATAACTCTCAAATTATTAAATATCAATTCATATAATAAATTACTCATAATATAAATTAATCATTTAATGAAAATACTTCTTGTTTCTCGAATAGTTTTTTTAGGCTAAAAATATTTCTTTTCCAGTGTTTCCGAAACACCGGGCCGACACTGAAAATAATTTTCTTATTTTTCAAGAAATAAATTCCAATTTATATATTTTAAATTATTTTGGTATGATAATTTAGTATAAAATTATATATTATTTTTACATATATCTAATAAATTTTTATATCATTCTTATGTCACGTTCATATCATAATAGATATTGTATTTTATAAAATCTTTGTTTTTTAACAATTTACAAAAAAATAGCATTTTTAGGAAAAAAACCCAAAAATTAATCCTATAATATATTTAAATTAATTACTAAAAAAATTCATTATATTTCATCAAGTTATATTCCTATAATTAGAGGAACTATTTTTAAATAATCTTGAAAAATCGAATGAAAAATACATTACGAAAAAAATCTATTTTTAAGTATAAAATATTTTCTATAGAAAAATATAGAGTAAATTTATGATAAATAAAATTATTTGGATTATTTTAATAAAAATTAATTGATATCATTATAAAAAATAATACAATATGGTACTTTGAAAATATTTTAAATGAAATGAAATTATTTAATAATATATATATTTTTTAATATTCACTAAAAAATCAATCCTTTTAAAAAATATCAAAATTTCTCCATAGGATAATTTGTATTTGATGATTGGAAAATGATATCCATTTATCAAAAAAAAATATAAAATATTTTAATATTTTCATTAAAATATTCCTTCAAAAAACCTAACAAATTCATTTTTTAAGAAAATATATTTTGAATGCAGAAAATGAATTTACCTAAATATATGTACGTATTTATTGTAAATTATTAAATATAATTTAGTTATATAATAACCTTATAATATCTATCATAATGTGTTTATTTATTTTCATACCATCAATTTAATAGATATGTTATAATGACAAAACTCAATTTTTTTATTTTTATAGTATATCACAATTATCTTAACATTCGATGTGGATTGATAAGAAATATGTCTATAATGGTGTTATTATAAAATATTTTTTTGAGGTGTTAAATTATTCCCACTTAATGAAATTAATTCCACAAAATTTTAAGTTATTACTAATAAAAAGGGCTTTAAAAAATTAAATCATTTCCTTGGAGTGAAACATAATACATATGATCATGAAAATAAAAAAAAAATTGTTGTTTAAAAATTACATTGATGAAAATTACCATCATAAAAAGTATAACAAAATATAATAGAGAATATTAAAAAAGGTAAATATAAGGTTTTCATATAATAACACATAAATTTGTTTCCAAATAATGTAACATTAGTGGGAAATAAAAACATGGAGATTGGGTGAAAAGTAATGTCTAAGTAATGAGGAGGAGGGATAACGAATAAGATCATGATAAAGTTAATGGCCATAAAAACATAAATTGGTAGTGGTAAATAAGACAATAAAGTTTTTAAAAATTAAGGTAATATGATAACATTTTAATAGAAAAATAATTTTCCTATAGATGAAATATTCTTTTATGATAAACATGTTAAACACAAGAAAATATACTTAATTTATTTCATTCCATTTTATAAGCATAATATCTTCTTTTGGTTGGTATTTTAAAAAAAAGACACTTATAACTGATCTCTTACTCTTTGAAATAAATATTATAAATGATTTCTTCATTCCTGAATCACTAAAACAAGATTCTAAAAGATCAGACCATCAACAAAAATATATGTTATTTTTCTTTCCTTTTAAAATTAATCAGGACAAAAATTCTTATCACAAGGTAGATAATATCTGATAAGAATAAAACATCTTGTGAATATAAAAAACAATAATCTCTAAATAGTAAACAATAATACAAAAATTTAATCCTACATAATTAAATAAATCAATAACCAAAAAAAAGTTCATAGTGTTCCTTACTAAGTTCAAAACAAAAAAATAGAAAAAAACTATTTAGAATTCTTCCAAGAAAATCATACCATTTGGCACCAAAAAAACTAATCACTCCTAAGGTCACAAACTAAAAATAAATATACCCTAATAAAATAATATCCATGATACTCTATTCATTGAAAAAATAATCTAAATCAATATAAATATAAAAAAAATATACTAAAAAAATATAATTCAAAAAATAAAAAATCATCTTATTGAAACGTTATTAAATTTACAATTATCAATAATGTTAGAAAAATAGTTTTTTTCTTAAGAAATAACATTAATAACCTAGTCACCAAATAATTTTCCAATCCCATCATTATCAATTTTTTAAATCATATTTTCCCAATATTTAAAAACCCTTTATTCTAATTAACCATAATTACCTCATCATCATGTATAATCATAACCCTCATGTTTGTCATTACATTTTAAACAATGTTCATAGAATATAATGTTTTTTCAAAAATATAATTTTCCATAGAAAACATACTAAAACAAATGGTTGTATTATAAAAATTAATCTAACAAAATATTGTTAATCATATTTAAATCTCAACACTTAAAACTTAAAAAGGGGTATCTTTTTTATTGAAATTGTGATCAAACATAAAAATTAGTAGTTTTGATAGCATCTAGAACTCTTCAGTTAAAATTAATTTAATATTTTTTTAATCTTTAATTTGATCTAAAACATGCCCTAATAATAACAATAATATCGTGAAAACGACACATATGTATCTAGTGATAAAAACATAATCTTTATACTTTTGGATTTGAAACTCATAAACATGATAATATTTTAGCCATTCGAAACATGAAACATAATAGATAAATATTATATATCATCCATACATAATTAATGTTTAGTATTATAATTTTAAAAAATTCAGAAAAAATTCATACCTAATAATACACATGTCATTAAGTGAGAAATATTTACAATATACCTATATTTTATTTTTATATATTATGACTTCACCATTTTTCCAAATCAAACATAATACCTATGAAAAAGATTTAAAATTGTGGGATGGTAATAACAATGCATTGTAATGTATATGTAAAAATAAAAATAAACTTGATAGTCTATTTCAAAATCATTAGATCATATAAGAGAGTTTCCCTTTAAGATAATAAACTCTAACAACAACAAATCATTTACATATACATGGAATCATCTTTAATATAGAATGTTTTTATAGAATACATTATAAGATAAGATAAATGTAAAATCATAATCATTAGGGTTTATTAGAAAACAATGGATCCCATTAGAAATAATTTATTAAAAACCTATCCTTATATACATAAAAGGAATAATCCTTCTTTAAAACAATAAATCATTCACCTACCTTATTTAGTCTAAATATTTCCATAGAAATTAATTAATAAGAATATAAGTTCTTGTAAGTTTCTTGGTATATCATCTTCATGTAACCCTTTAAAATAACCATTATAGGAACCATTCCAAATAGAATAACCTACTTGGTTATCTATAATATAACTCTTTAGAAAACATTATCATTACCCAATGTAGTGGAGTCCTATATTGAGCTCACCCATCCTCCTATAAAATTTAATAGGACCATAAAAAATATAAAACATGTATTATATTTTATTTCAATAATAAATCCTTATAAATTTTTTTTAATACATGTGGAGTAAAACATTATGGAATCATATTAATATAATGATAAACATCACTTTTCTTTGAAAAATCATTAATCAAAAATTCCTAAAGGAATAAAGAATATGATATTTTACTAAAAAATAGTATTATTCATATTAAATTATTATTACCATGATTTTCAAGAAATTAAACTCAGGTAATATATGTTAAACCAATATTCGTTTCTCACTTTTGTAAGAAAGTCAAAAATATCCCATTTGGTTCATTTAAAAAAAAATAAAAATTCCAAAAATAAAATAACAAACGGTATAAATTGACTTTCAAATCAAATAATTATATATATTATATTATTGATACATTATAATGAAAATTTACATTGATTAAGAATTATGGGAGAACATTAAAACGTTTAAAATCAGTTTTTAAGGAAAAATCACTTTCCATGAGTCCAATTTGTCACATAATTTCCTTTAAAACCTATATAATAAACTTATATTAATGATTAAATTTACTAAGAAAATTATTAATGTTTAAACCCCTATATTTAAAAAATTTATTTGATTTATTTCAAAAACAAATTTAATTACTTAATTGGATAAAGAAACATATGATGTTTTCAGTATATTTGGTTCATAATTTAAAAACAACTTCAATTTGTTAACATGATAAAAGTGACCATTGTTCAATCATCTAAATAATAATAATATTTAACTTATTATCATATTTATACATAAAATAAAATTTAATAATAATCTATTAAATAAATATATAAAAATGAATTACATGTCTCATTAAGGCAGTAGTACACACGTATGCACAATTGATGTGGTCGTTTTAAAGTAATAGAGTGGTAAAGAAATATAAGATATATTTTTATTATATAATGATAACTATTTAATGATTATATTAATATAAATAAAATCTATGATAATAACCATACTTGTGAGGTGGTGATGAAAAATGAAATTTATCACTTTGTGTTGGTGGTAGTCAGCACATACGCATGAGTGATGTTTTAATTTAAAAAATTATAGAAATGTAGATAAAAATATTCATGACATAATAAGTATATGATTATATTATAAGTAATATAACCATGTTATTATTTCATCATGGTTAAATTATATATTTAGGACTTAGATGAATAAATATAAAAAACTCTCTTAAATTTTATAACTTCTTATTTGGAAAACAGCCTTTCAGTTGAGATAAACTAACTATGTAAAAGAAGATTATGATGACTGTAATAGATTGTGAAAGTGGGAATTGAAATATAGATGTTGATTTAGAAATATTATAAATATTAAAACCATACATGACTTGTGTTAGAAATGTTTTAAATGTGTCTTTTTTACAAAAAAAACAATGTTGTTTTCGTAAATATTTAGTCATTAAGGGACAATAATAGAATTATAAAATAATTAATGGAATAAAAATGGTCATGGGATTAAATTTTGGACCATATAAAATTTTAATTATTTATTTATTTAATATTATGACTTCGAAAAATTTTATATATTAAACTAATCTTATAGTGACTTTTGTTGTTATAATTTTATCTTATCTTTACAAAATATCATGAAGTCCAAAAATTTCATATATTAATATAGTTAATTTACATTATACATAAAAAAATATCTATAAATTTATATTAGTTTCGAAAATTCTCACAATATTATAATGTTACGTATTTTCTAAATCATTGACTTAATTTTTTTTCTGTTTTCCTAAACATTGTGTCATCATTATAAGAATATATTTTACAATTATAAAATTTTTAAAATTCAAACAAAATTATAAACTAAAAATAATTTATTTTAATTTACAATGACTATATAATTTCATTAAATACGTATAATAATAAATAATTATGTCATGATAAATTATTTAATATGTTATTTTGACTATTTTCACCTTGTGTTAGAACTAAAACAAAATTTGGATATGTTTCTTGTTTTATAACTCAAAATCTCTCAATTATTGGTAAATATAGTAAATTAAATGTCATATTATTTAAAAAAGTTGTGAAATAACTTCTTTCATCTCAAATATTATCTTTAAGAAACCAAATATGACATTTCCAGTGATATACAAGCATATCATTGGCACTAAAAATGATTTCCATGTTTATCACCATAGAAATTCTGATTTATATGATAGATTAATTTTTTCATGAAATTATTAATACTTAACCATAAATAATTTGTTAAAAAGTTTCCATAAATTTTTATATCATAATTATATACTATTGATAACTTAAAAATATTTTATTTCAAAAAAATTGATTTTTTATTATTCAACGAAAATTTTACTTATCTCAAAAAGTCATAAAATTTACTCCTATAATTTATTTTAATTTATGATGAAAAAATGAATTAACTTTTACCAAATAAGATATCCTAAAATTTGATTAAATTAATTTTAAAATAAATCCAAAAACAACGATGAAAAATAGATTTCCAGAAAAAATTAATTATTAATTATAAAAATGTTCCTATATCATGATTAAGAGTAATGAAATGATAAATAACATTAATTAGATAATTTTATTCCAATAAAATTAATGAAATTTTAAAACAAATTTGAAAATTTGTTCTTTTAAAATATATTAATTTAATAGATGTTTTAGATAAAATCATTATTTTTATAAATTATTAAAAAAATATATTTGGAAAAATCAAAATATTTTCTTCAATGATAATTTTGATATATTTGTTTAAAAAATGATGTTATTTCTATTAAATAAAAAATTTAATAGTGGTAAAAATTATTTATAACATTCATCCATTGAAAAATAATCAAAAACCATTGTTTAGAAAAATATATTTTTGAAGAAGAAAATGTGTTTACCGAAAAAATATTACATATTTATTTTAATTTAATAAATAAATATTTATTATAAAAACCATATATACATATTTTTAATAACAAGTTTATTTTTATTAATTCAACAAATATAACTACTAGGATATAATGATCATAATTAAATATTAATAGTTTTATATAAAATCATAATTCGATTAAAGATCAGTGGTTCATGTAAAGAAATCTATCGAGAAAAGTATTAATTTAAAATATCTTTTCAGGGTGATACATTCTACCCTACCTATATATATTACTTACCCACAATTTTATCTCATTTTTGTTAAATGAGTATAAATCTAATTTTTATCAACCCCATGGAGTGAAAGATAAATAATAATCTCATAAAAGTGGAAAACATTATTAAAATTTAAAAATAGCTTTGTAGAAACACCACATCATAAAGATGTATAATATATAATCCTTTTGAATAATTAAGTAGTGAAATATAATTCTCACATAAAACAAAAAAACAAGGATTAGAGATAGAAGAACATTAGTGGGATGTGAAATATAGATATGGAGTTGAAAAATTATTTCCAAATAATATTTGGGGTGGTAAAGAATGTGATCATGAGAAATTAAGAAACCACAATACCAATAATATGTAAGTGATAATGAAGGGAAAAAAATTTAAAAAATATTATTTTAAAAGATAAAATTTTAATTTTCATATACATTTTCCTCAGATGAGGGATACTTTTACCATCAAGGTAATGAATTTCAGAAAATATACTTAAATGATTTTTTTCCATTTCATAAGAAAAACATCATCCTTCAGTGGTTGTTGGATCAATTTTCACTTTTATATCACATATTACTCCAATTAATGAATATTAAAAATTAAATTTTACTTCTTAAATAACTAAATTAAACTTCTACCAGATCAAAAGATTTATAAAATGATAACATGTCATTCCTTCTGTAAATAAAAGCAAAATGGTATGCATAATTGAATATAATATCTCAAATGAATTAAACTTCATATAAAAAATATATATAATTAATATCCAAATATATAAAAATAACACCCATAATTAAAAAAAAATATTTGATATTTCACTAACATTATAATTCATCATCGTATTCCCAACCCATGTTCAAAACCTGGACATCAGCAATATTTGATCCCATATTCTTAAAATATGAACCTATATTTTACCTCAAAATTTCATCAATCGCTTCTAAATTCACTCACCAAAAATTTATTTTCCCTAATCATATAATATAAATTATATACTAATATTTTCCTTAAATAACATGAATCAATATAAATCCAAAATAAAATATTATATTCTTCCCAAAGATAATTCTGTAAATAAAATCCCATTTTCCCAAAATTATTTACTTTTAACATAATCATATAATGTCCCAAAATCATTAATTGATTAAAAAATATCATTGGTCACATATTAAAAAATAAAATTTAAATCATTTGACTATATATATGATTAATCAGATGTTCCCAACTAGTAATAACCCCCTTTTCCCAATTTTCCATAATTACCCAAACATCAAAAAATTAGTGGACCACTTACATACCCAAGGTCCATTATGTATTGTATTATTAGATAATTAGAAAATACTCTTACATATCAATACCGATTACTTTAAGTAAGTATATATCCAATATACCCATAATTTATCTTTCTATATACTATCGATATCATTATTCCTTCTCATTATTAATCCCTACGAAAGACCATTGAAAAATTGTGATTTGAAAAAATAAATTGTAATGGAAATGTGAAAAAAATAGTCAATTTCTAAATGGATAGATCAAATAAGAGTAAAATACATTATTATAATAATCATTATGAAAAAAATAATCATTTCTATATATATGAAATCAAAATTTATGTGAAAATTCATTCATAAAACACATTATTAGATAAAAAAGGGAATAAACATAATCATGTGGGTATATTAGAATACATGAGAACCCGTGAAGAATGTTTTCTTTAAAAATATACATTTTTACACATATAGAAAATAAAAATTCCTTATAATACAATATATCTAGTTTTTTATTATCATCATGATTTTTTAATGATCCTAAACACTTTAATTTATTTATAACTCATTTTACGTTATACCTAATGTTTTTTATGTATCTCTATGTTATAATTACAAGAAGGATAATTGACTACAGATAGATTAAAACTAACCTCAAATGTCTAATTTCATGGTTTAGTCATAAAGATATCAATACCTAGCTTTTATAACATTTCAGAACTAAGAAATTTACATAGGATCCACCAATTAGTTGGTGGTGACTACTGATTGATTGGTAGTATAAAACAACACAATGTGTATTAGTAGGCAGCTGAATAGATACATAGTAGATGTTATTAGGTATCTAGTGGCATCGGTACAAAAGAACAAGGTAAAAATTAAATTCTGTCAAAAAGGTTATGGTTTGGGTCTTAAATTCCATGGATAAATTCATTGGACTCTATACCTAATTATATGCTATAAATTGACAACACATAATGAATATAACTTAATCTAAACCATAGGTTCATCAAGCTAAATGCTCTTTGATCTACATAATTTTTAAAATCTATCAAAATATTCAATGTTTCGTCTATTTTACAATTACTAAGGAAGTTAAAATAAATATAATTTTATATATGTGAACATGAATTGTGGATATTAAGGAACCAAATCATGAAGTGTGAGTTCTTAAATGACATAATATAGAGTGCTAATGAAATTATTGTTCAATTTATTATGGTGCAATCCTACTCTATTCACCATTAGATTCCATTTTTAAAAATAATTTGTATTCTATTATTATCATCATCTATATTATTTATATCTTTATATATTAATTCAATTGAGAGTGAAGTTATTGGATTTTAAATAGATTTCAATTCATCATGTCATTTTTTCTTTTTACCTTATTATTTCTCTATTATTGATTATTTTTTTAAACAAATGTATTTTTGTTCCTATATCTCCTTTAAAAAATGTGACAGAGGCTTTCATTATTCCAATAAAATCATAGGGGTTTTACATTCTTGGTATATTTTAAACTAGTTGTTTTTTGTTTCAAGGTACTTATCTGAACAATGGGGTTTAATATATTGAATTTCATGATCGTTCTCATGGGGATGAGATGTAGGGGTACAATTTGGAACTATTATTTCACTTCTTGATCAAATTGTATGTGTACATTTACATTCCTCATTTACATCTTAAAACTATCCCAAGTTATTTCCTTGTTATTTTTCCATCATCATTTATATTGTCTGTATATATTACTTTCTTGCATAGTTGAATCATCTATCACATAGATTAATTTATCATCTTTATATTTTTCTAAATTAAATTAACACCCAACTCCAACCCCTATTACCATTTATACATTTCTGACCCACATTTTTTTATCAATGGGTTCTTTGATTTATTTCAAAATATCATTTTTTTAAATAATTTAGACTTTTATTTTAAAAATAATTTTTGATTTTCATATCTTAGCTTATTTTCTATGTTAAATTTTATAATCGAATATACTAATTATAAGATTACTCCATTTATTGATGGATCAATTTATTTTATTAGAAATCATGGATGTCTGTTTTCCTTTTATGATTTGGTCACTAATTTTAAAAATGGTTATCTATGGTTATATTTCTAAAAATTATAAATAATATAAATGGGATGTAAATCTTATTGGTTATTTTGATCTTCATAGAAAAGATATGGAATCCTTGTTTTTTGTTTAGGTCAAAATGAAATAAATATAATATCTTCTTCTAAAATTTATAATGATATGTGGAAACTATTAGAGGTTACTTAAAACGAAAAAATCAAGATAAATACACTAGACTTTGTATTCTTTCATATAATTTTTAAGGTTTCTCAATTTTTAAAAATGATTCTATATGAATAATTTTTAGTCGTGTTAATTATATTTGAATTAGATGAAAATATCTTGCTGAATCTCATTATATAGAATCTTTTGTTATGAAAATTCTATTAGTTTTATAAGTATAGGGGTAACCTAAGTGACAGAAATCTAAGAAGGAAAAAAAATAAAAATATATAGATATTAGAACTCATAAAATATTTATTAACTTATATGAAAATGATGCAACTCCATGTGGTTAAATAAAAGTTTTGAGATTAGAAAACCTAGAAAAACATGTCATTTAAATCAATCAAGGATCATAATTATTATGAAATATAATATGATATTGAAAATAAGATTATATATTTCATTAAAATTTTGAAAAAAAAACACAAGATAAAAAAAGTAATATTTTATGAGTTAAAAATAATGTTTAAGTAGATGTTTTGAATGTGACCATATTTGGTTTCAAAAATAAGGTCGACAACAAGATGGTTTTTCCCTTGAAAAATGTTTCCAAATACCAAAAGAAATATATGATGGTTCTAATAGTCTCAATATGTAGTGATAGAAAATTTTCAATGTCAATATATGAAATAAGAAAATCAATACTTAGATTCCCCAAGGATCATCTCGAGGTTTGTTAAGAGGTTAGTTCCCCCTCTCATTCTCTTTCTTCTCAATATTCTTTATTCTATTTTATTCAAAAATTTGAAATATATTTCTTTTTAAAATATATTATTTAAAAATATTATATTAATTTAAAAATCTATAACAATGATTTTAACTAAAATCATTATTTTATTTTGAAATTAGAAAATCAATCCAATGTTATTGTTTTCAAAACCAAAATTATGGATCGTAAAAAATTTCATTCATATTTTATGAAAGGGTATAATATCTTAATATGATATTTAGTTCTCAATGATATAAAAATAATAATGATGGTTTAGTATTTTCAATTAATAATGAAACATCTTCAATGGAAAAATTTGTTCTAAAATGTGTTTCTAAAAATAACTATTAAAATTAATATCATAAATGAAATAATGTGATACATGATTGTAACTAAAAGTATTTAATATATAGAATACTTAAATCAACACATCATTCATTTAATATTTCATAAAAATATAAGACTTGTTGGGTACCCAAATAATTATTCTCAAATATTTGGTAACCCAAAAAATATTTCACATTTAAATTAATTATTATCTCATATTGATGTATCCATAACGGTACCAAAAAAACCATTAAATGATTTTTTATGGATTTTCCAGTAGACACTAATTGACGTATCCTATGGTGGATCCCCGTAAAATGTGGTGTTTTTAACAATTGAAGTTATTGATCAACTCTTTCCACCATGATCATCCTGTAAAAAGGTTATTGATTATTTTTATTTTATATTTTCTCTTGATTCATTATTTTAATTCACTTTTTTCATATTTTTCAAAATATGAGTGGATATATTTTTATATTTTTTTTCAAACATTTATTTTTCAATTATTTTCTATTTTCAAATTATTATTTCATTTTAATTGGACATGATCTCTTTATCTCAATTGTTTTATCATTTTATAATGACCGTAATCTATTTTTATGTTCCATTATTAGATTTTTCAAATTTTATTTTCTTATATTTTTATTATTATCTTTTCATAAATTTTTACATTTTTCTTTTACTATCTTTTTTAAATTATATTCCCTTTTCTATTTCAAAAACTATTTTTATTATAATTTTCAATTTTTTTAATTCCATTAATTATTGAGTATCTCTTATTTATAGAATATTTATATGATGTCTGATGATTTATATTATTTTCATTTTATCTTAAATATTTTTCATCATTCAATTATTTTATATGATATACATTTTTACATAAGGTGAGTCATTGTCTCTAGTTTTAATGAAATTTTCACTCTTTTACCCTCTCTATTCCATAATAATATTATGAATTTGTATTATTTGATAAACATTGATCGGTCTTGAAATTTAATTTATTCAAATATTGTTTGAATTATCTATCTCTATAAATGATATAAAATTATTTTCAATTCCATTATATATTATTTAAAATTAATTTCATGTGTATTCTTGTGTTAAGTTTTTTTATATTTTTATATGAGTGAAGATAGTATTTATATCCCAATATAGTAATATAACATTATTTTATAAAATGTAAGTTTTTATATTTTTTAAATGTTATTTTGATTTTTTTATATTGACTTATTATATCTCTCTATCCCTTTTATTCAAAAGATTATTTTTTATAATCTCAGAGGGGGAGATGTTTTTATGGGTGATAAGTGTTCGATAAAGGGAAATGATCGAGAATGTTGGTTTTTGAGATGTTCCCTTTAATGAGGGAAATTGTTTCTATATTTTAAAGGGGGAGACATGGTTTTAATTTATATTGTTAAATACATACTTTTAATCTTTTCCTAGAAATTATCTTGCTTTTTATCTCGAGCGTTTGTGATCATTAAAAAGGGGTATATTTTTTACTCTCGTTGAGATTTGTTTAATGATAAAAACAATTTAATTTATTTCTATATTTTTTAATTCTTTATGATACGTTTATTAGTTTTCATTATGTCAAATTAAAGGATGTAATTTGTTAAATATATTCCTTCATGATTATCTCAAGGGGACACATTTAGGGTTTAGTGAAGCTAAAAATAAATGGAAAACTAGTGAAATGATACTGGCTTGTAAGTAACATATGATATAAATAATAAATTTTCAAAAGTCACACCAACTAGTGTATTGATGAAAATAGTTGGACAATGGAGGCCTCTAGCCTGCTAATGGGAATAGAAAACAATTGTGTAGCAGTATACAGTGAACTAACTACCTGATGGAGGGTACTGTATATTTAATAGTGTCGAGACAGAGGATTTGAGGAAAAATAAAATATTCCCAAAATTATGACATTTCATGTCATTAATTTTATGTATTGATTCATTACAGAAAAAAATCCATTTCAGTAATAAAAGGTGGATTATGGAGGCATGGAAATTCACCCAAACATATGGGGAATCATGTGAAATTATCTTTGAACTTCAACGAAATTAAAACATCTCAATAGCATCAACATTTAATCTTTTGACATATTTCAAAATATGTTCACAGAATACTCCATTCATGGGAAATGAATATAAACTATGGGATCAAGGAATAGAATCCATAATGGTATGTTCTTCAGTGACATTCTATGGGCACTAGTGTTGTTATTGGTCAATATATTCTAGTGTATTATTTCACATTCCTCCCTTAGATCCAATTTTTAAAACCCCTTGGGTATATCTTCTTATCCATGTATCTATATCTATTTCTCTTATGGTCCATTTATTCATCATATAGTGAAGTTAGATAAATTTAAAGGGATTATAATTAAGTAAATAATGTAATTTTTTATATATTCTATTTGGGTTCTACGTTTCCCATTTAAACAAAGGTATCTTGTTCTTTGTTCTATATTCAATCGAATAGATTAAGGATATTACTATTCAACATAATGAATGCTTTTTGGAGGGTCGTAGTTTCTACTAAAACCATTTTTTATGGTTTCATAGATCCCATTCAAAATAAGGATTTTAATATTTTAAAGCTCTTGGTTTCTCTCAAGGGGAGGAGATGTAGGGATAACATCTTGACCTATTGTTTAACTTCTTTATCAAATTGTACAGTTTTTACCTTTCCACGTTTACTTATATACAACACACTCACATTATTTCATTGTTGTTATTTATAATAATCATTAACTCTTTTATCAATACCTCTTTCTGACATTATCACTTCATTTAATACATTGATTTATTTATATGGTTTAATTTTTTAATAAAAAATTTACCCCCCACCCCCACCCCACCCAATCTTGTCATTTAATCATCTCTAAAAAATATAGAATAATATAAAATCAAAATATTTCTATTAAAACTCAGTAGGAATACTAGAAAAAACATATAGGTGTCTCTTTATGTCATCTTAATAAAACAATTTCTGTCACGACCCGTCCTCAGGGCCCGTGCCGTGACTACCCCAAGCCCGCCTTCCATAGGCAGGGGCTGGCGACTAGCACCAAAGGCGTAAATCCCAATAACTGGGAAAGCATTACCTTTATAAAAGTAAACTAAACACCACAGAGTACAAGCGGAAGTAAAACACTAAGTACAAAAGAAAGTGCTAATAATTAAATGGTCCAGAATACAAACCCAACTGAAATTACAACTACAACTGAACGAAAGTACAACAGAAAAGGCAAAAGCTGGAAGAAAGGAAGAAGATCATGGGTCGTCCTCCTCGAATCCTACCTGTCGGGTGGGTACATATAGCGCAGATCCTGGATCGTCCACCACGGATCCTACCTAAAGGGTAGGTATAGATAGCCTCCACAACGCTCTTGCCCGTCAACCTCCTCTGAGTATCGTCTCGCCGTGAAGTCCACCTCCTGATACTGACTCATCGCGAGGTCCACCTTCGGGTACCATCTAGTCCTCGAACACTCGGCCTCCATCAGCACTGCCTATCATCTACAACCAACACAACGAGGTGCGGGCATAGCCCGTGCAGGGGTGAGTATAACGATACTGAGTAGGGACCCCGAGACCCTCAATGTCTCACTAAATCCAAAAAGGATTACCACAAAGAAGATCTCAACAGATGACCTCTACTAAGGTATATGCCCATATATATACCTAAGTTATCAAGTGACCCATATCAATCATGAGGAAACACAAAGATAAAAAAATCAACGGATAACCACTACCCAATTATATGCCCATACATGTACCTCAGTTATCAAGTAACCCATCTCAATCAAGTGGTAAACACAAAGGTCATAGACTCATCTCAAACTAGGATTTTCATTATCGAAATCGTAACTGCTGATGAGCCCGTCTCTAGAGTGTACAGTGATCCTGTCACAACTCCGAGGTACTGCTCACTAACCTAAGACTTCTGAGGTACTCCTCCTGTCGAGTATCGCGGGTCTGCCACCTCACACAGTAGTGCTCCACCGCTATGGGTTTTCCACCTCAGACAGTAGTGCTCCCCCTCATAGCCTACAGAGGTACTCCTCCTATCGAGTACCGCGGGTCTGAAACCTCACAAAGTAGTGCTCCTCCGCTACAGGTCTGCCACCTCACAAAGTTTTTCTCCCCACTGGGCTATGCTAGTCACTCCGAATCGAATCGGACAGGCAGTCATCGGTCACAGCCAGCTACACGGTCTCCGTACTCTGTATGCTCGTCTCTGGGAGGGTCCGCTCCATGAGCTACAGGTCAATACTCCAATTATCACATGTCCCACTAAGAATTATCTCAAAGGACTGCCTCATCATAGGGGTCTCAACGCAACAGACGACACGTCAATCAGACGCCCTGTCTGTGAGTTATTAGCCTTTTCATCCCAGGGTCCCGGTTGAATTTGTGTGCAAACCAACCCGTCCGAATCTCAACTGTACATCGAACTCTCATAGGGTATACTCATAGGGACCGTTTCTCAACGTGATCACCAACGCCGCTGACGGTTCATCAAACGGACGTCTGGTCTGAAAGATATCAGCTTTTCCGTTCTTGGGGCCCGTTTGGATTTCGGGTACAATCCAACCCGAACATACTCCAACTGCATCCAAACCTTGGGCTATGTATTCCAAAAGTTCCATCTCCTCAAGGGGAATCCAACAAAGTCGACGGCACGTCAATCAGACGTCCAGAGCTCATGATATAAGCTTTTCCGCTCCGAGGGCCCGGTTGGTTTCATTTACGAACCAACCCAGCCGAACCCAAAGTTATCCAAAACCTTGAGTGAAAAATACCAAAACGGCCATCTCGATCCAAGTATCACATCACAACTGACGTTTCATCGATCGGAAGCTCGTAGCTCATGTTATGGGCAACCGACCGGAAGAGGTTGGGGCCGCTCACGTCCGGCGCAGCCGGGGGTTTCGAACCCCCGGTTCTTCCACGGTCCTGCCGGCCCACTCCGGTCGACCAGCTTCTACCGCCACGGGACCGGCTAGGCCGGTCCTCTTAGTCCAATACCAGTGGCCCGGTACTGGCCACCGGTTCCGCTGCTCCGCCGTGGCCTGGAACTGGTCGCGGCCTTGGTTCATCCGGCATCGTGCGACGGCACCGCGCCCCTTCTCCGCGGACCCGCTCCCGCCGAGGTGCATTAGTAGTTCTCTGGTGCGGCATGACGGTTATGTATCTTTGGTTCGTTTTCAATGGCGTGGCGCGATGGTGCCGTGTCTTCAGTTCGTCTTCAACAGCGCGGCGTGACGACGCCGCACTTCTCCCCCTTTCCTTATCAAAATTTTGCACGGTGCTTCGGCACCGTGTTGCCTTGATCGCCGCAACAATATCAATAACCAGAAAAGGGAGGAGTGTCGGTCGTGTTCGTACAGTCCGACCTCCCCCCGTTATCAAGATAACCGGTGGTTCAAAGAAAAAGAGAAGCGACGTAAGATTTCATGAACTAACAAATAAAATAAATCCCTACTTCAACGTTGTCATCGAACGAGCGTTCGTCGCAGAATTAACCGTCGTAGAAGGAGAGGATCGTCGTAGAAGAAGAGGATCTCCGCGGAAGAAAAGGTTTGCCGCGGAAGGAACATCATTGGAGTTAGGTGAACTCCGAGGAAGTCATCTCTCGCTATCGTCCGCCGTTGGAGGTTGGCGTTCTTCGTTGGCGGTGGTTCGTTCTTCGCGTTCTTCATCGAAGAACCAAGAATCTTCTCTTTTTCTCCCAAAAGCATAACACAACACAAACCCACCATAATTAAATAATTCCATACCTTATTTTATTATCAACATAATAATTTTAAATTCAAAAGATAAGAAATGAACAATTAATTAATGGAATTAATTGTAACGTCTTAACTTCCCAATTTAATGAGGCATTTCATAACCAAACTAAACGTAAGGTTTGAATTTCATTAAAAGGGGGGTTGCGGGTGAATTAAATAGAAGGAAAGAAACGGCTGGGCTCGTGCAGGCCCCAACTCACATATATCCTACCAAGTGGGTACGATATGGTGGGGTCCCACCTTATCCGCTTAACTTAGGTTAAGCCGCTTTAAGTAAAATAAAATAAAGTGTCGCACCACTTTTATTTTATTTCTAAACATAACCCCAAAAAAATAAAAACCACACCCGAGTAAATGAAACTCTGGAAAAGGTGTTTCTAAGAAAATACAGGCGTTGTGATTCCATCGGTGCCCTCGTAATTCGATTCCGAGCACCGGTTTAAAAGATAGAAAAACCTGCTCGTTCGTTCACTGAACGTACCCGAGCTAAACATCGGAAATTGATTCGTGGAACACCGGGCCTCGGAATCTAGCGCCGTCAGAAACCGTGTTCTTGTAAAATCCCAAAGAAAATTTTGAAAAAAAATTCCTTGAATTTTATGGGTCTTTACATCACTCCCACCTCAAGGATTTACATCTCCGTAAACATACATCAAAAACTAAGGAAACAAAAGTGGATACTGAGCACGCATTTGAGCCTCCTTCTCCCAAGTGCTTACCTGGAGATTCTCGTACTTCCAAAAAAAGTGCACCCGCGGAATCGATCTTCCTCATAGGATCTGCTCCTGTCGATCCTCAGTCCCCACTAGAACCTCTGAGAAAGTCACCCAATCTCCAATGTCTAGCTTCCCATGGTCGATGATTTGTGAAGGGTCGAGCACATATCTCCTCAGTTGAGATACAAGGAAGTCATCATTCACTCGGTACAACTGAGGCGGATGGGTCAAGTGGTAACCCACCTCGCCTACCCTGCTGAGGACCTAGAAAGGTTCATTGAACCTCAGAGATAACTTGACACCTCGGCCACGTCTCCGTAATTCCACGTCGAGGTGAGACCCGTAAGAAAACGTCGTCGCCATCCTCGATCTCTAGTGGTCTACGCCTCCTGTCAGCAAGAGGATTCAGTCGGCTATGAGTTGTCCTCATCCGCTCTTGGATGACCTGGACCTTCTCTGTTCCCACAAGAGATGCTAATATTTCTTCTTTTCCGATAAGAGAAATCTGGTCTCATCCCCTGTATGAACCATGTTCTTTGCCTAATACAGTCAATACTGACATGAATGATGTATTCATGCCATGGACGACGTTGTAAGGCCTCGACATTACTACCAATAGATCCAACCGTCACTCTCGCCTCTAAGATTCGACTCACACTGTTGGCATCAGTGTGAGGTCACTGGGTCTCTTTGAGTAGGAATCTCGAAAGTGAGGGTCAAGTCAACAGATTAAACTGGAACCTCTTAGTACTCAAAAAGGAAGGAAGAAAATGTAACAAAGGTAAGTGTCTTCATATTATTGCAGCTCATGGTACAAAGACACAAATGTAACAACAACAACAACATGGAACTAGATATACAAAGAATAAAAGGAAACCACTAGTTCTGCTCTTGTCTACTCACTTCCGGAGCTCCATAGTTGTAAGCTTCTACTGCCTGAAGCTGAGCTCTCCCATGTCCACCTATTCCCTGCGGTCGGGGTGGACCTCCTGGTACTAGTGGTAGCAACACCTCGAAGAGTCGTCCACGTCCAGCTGCACGGCTAGCTCCTAGGGGTCTGCCTTGATCGAACCTCTGCCTCTGCCTTGGAGGTTCTTCCTTTAACTGCTGGTCATCTGCATGGCGGGTTGGACAGTCATGTGCCATTTGACCAATCCCGCCA
The DNA here is from genome assembly GCA_963277665.1 of Viscum album. Classification (NCBI taxonomy): domain Eukaryota; kingdom Viridiplantae; phylum Streptophyta; class Magnoliopsida; order Santalales; family Viscaceae; genus Viscum; species Viscum album. The sequence continues at coordinate 640,824,105 of OY728141.1, read as the reverse complement.
CAGGAGTAACACTGCATGGAAGGTCTGGCTCTGTCATTCCCCTTGGTGCCTCGCACTACCGATCCTGAGTCATGCGGTCGACCACCTGTAGGTCTGGTCCTCTTGGACCTCAGCGTCATCTGTCTACTGCCTACTAAAGAAGACTCTGTCGCATGCCGGCTAGTGGTGGGTCCTGCTACTGGAGACTGCTCAGCAAGGAAACTCTCCACTAATAGGGCTCGCTCCAACACCCCTGTCTGCGTCGGAATGCTGTGAGAAACAACAGGTGCTCTAATCTCTCACCTGATCCCCTGCTCGAAGGTTCAAGCCCTGAAGAATGAGTCTTATACCATATCTGTGGAGTAGCGTGAGAGGTTTGTGAACCTCGCTGAATACTGCGCCACTATCATGCTGCCCTGCCGCAGCTGAAGAATCTCCTGTATAAGCACCGCTCGAAGGGTCGCTAGTACAAACTCTGCCCAGAACATGCTCTCAATGTAGGCCCAAAGAAGTGTCTCCTCGTCATTCATCTGGAGCATCAGGCTCCACCATCTTCCTACTGCTGCCTAAAGAAGGCTGGCAGCAAGGATCACCATGAAGTCTGCTGGCGTCCCCTGGTCCAGGACGACACCCTGCGGTGGTTACTCCTCTAGGACGACACCTTGTGGCGGTTACTCCTCCAGGATGACACCCTGCGGTGGTCACACCGCGGTCACGCCGCGGTCACGCCGTGATTTGGCCCTCCAGGACGACACCCTGCGGCAGTTACTCCTCCTTAGAAAAACATTGAATAGTTATCTCTATAATTTTTCGTATTTCCTCATTCCTAAACTATATCTCCTCTCATCACTTCCTCTCATCCATCTTGCCACAAAACGTGCATAGCAGGTGGTAAAAAGGCTCAATTCAACTGAAAACATTGGTTTGGAATTGTCTGGCATATTTTATTGTACGTGTATCACATAATATTTGTTCGGTAATTCTTCTTTTTCCTCATCCTCTTCACATGTTGTCCGAACTAGATCATCCTCATCCTCTGAACATGTCGTCTGAATCGGATCAGCCTATTGTGATGGAAATTCAATGTCTGCTTTTGGCTGTTTTAGATGAAATCCCTTCCATAATTCCCTCATCTAATGTAGCACTCATTGGAGGATGATCACTACCAAGTTGAGTTTTAAAGGCCGCACACAATCTGTTTGATGCAATTCCAAAGAGGCTGTTCTATTCTGAGGGCCTATTTCATGCTGGAGTTCCTACATTTCCTCCACAAGATGGAAAAGGGAGGTCTGTTTGGGCCTATGAAAACAGGGCTTGTTTGTTATGGACAAAGATGCAACTGGAGACCTGGTTTGCTTGAAGAGTTTCCATGAAGGGTCTTCACTGTAGAGGAGACTAGCTCTGTTCTGTATTTGGTAGTTGCTTCCATGATGGTTCCCACAATCGTTTTACTGAATTTCACACCAAACCAAGCCCTGCTAGTGACTATTTTTCGATGCACTATAAAAATCCCATGGCCATCCCACCAAAATCAAACCAGTTATTCCAGGGCCATTTCCACTCTCACTAAAAAATCCAAACTCAATCCCTACTAAAATTCCAATCTACCACTTCAATTTAGCCTCTATGAACTCCTTCCCAGTCCCCCACCATTTTTCAATCCACCTAGGCAACCCATCCACAATTGACCACCAATCACGACTACCCACCTCTAAACTTCTAAGCCACCAACCCCACATTTTCCACCAGGCATCCCACTTTAAAACCATTCCAAACATCACCCAATTCTAACCAATTAAACCATACCCCTTAACATTTGAATCCCTCATCTAAATTCCTGTTTCAACTCACTTATTTTAGACCCAATCAGCCCTGCCACTTCAGAAAAACAAGAGCAGCCTACTTAAAATCCAGTCCAACTTAGTTTCCTTCATGCTTGCCCCCATGAGTCCACAACCTCACCTCAACCAAATTATTAACCACCTAGACACCTGGAAACCACAATAGGAGAGAGAAGGTTTGTAGATTTTTTTGTAATATTTTATTCCATTGGAAGAGAATTTGTTGGATGCTGTCACTTGTAATGAGGTACTTAATTTCCTCTCCCTCTTTCTTCCATTAAATATTAGACAGATCCTATGTAAAAAAATCATTCTCCACCTCCAGGGAAGGAACTCTTAGCTACCGTTCGTTTTTTCTTATTCCTGCTGATGAATAAAATTCCCCAAGTATATTGGGAAAATTTTATTCATTTTTCTTCATTTTCATCTTCTTACTTACTACTGATTTCAGCAGTCGGATTCGGTCTTTTAGCAATAGCCCATGATATCCATCTGTTGTCTACGGGGTCTAGTGGGGGGGGGGGGGGTTTGTCCTGGGGTGTCCAGGGTCTGGGGGCTGTCCTGGGGGGTCTGTCCATGGGGTGTCTAGGGGGTCCTGTGGGGGGGGGGGGTCTGTCTTGGGGGTCTAGGGTCTGAGGGGGTCTGTCCTGGGGGGGTTTGGGTTTGGGGGGGTAGGTTCTGGGGGTTGTCCATGGTCTGGGGGCTGTCCAGGTTCTGGGGGGGTCTGTCCTGGGGTGTCCAGGATCTGGGAGGGGGGCAGGACTGGCAGGGGTGTCCAGGGTCTGGGGGGGGTCTGTCCTGGGGTGTCCAGGATCAGGGGTCAGGGGGCAGGGGGTAGGGGGAAGGGGTGTCCAGCAGGGGGAGGGGTGTCCAGCAGGGGGAGGGGATTTCCAGGCAAGGGGGAGGGGTGTCCAGCATGGGGGAGGGGTGTCTAGGGGGTGGTCCAGGGGTGTCCAGGGGTGGTGGTCCAGGGGGAGGGGTGTCTACCAGTGGTGTTTATTGCTGGTATTCTTTTTTGGACTTCAGCAGATTATGCAAGGACTTGGCAAATGGTCCTTCAACAGATTATGCAAGGACTCGGAGAATGGTTCTTCCACTTCTTCCTATTCTCCCCCAAACTGTAACTCTCTCTCTCTCTCTGTACTGCTATCTCTCAATATAGAAATTTACCATTGTACCTTCTTGTTTTTCTCCTCTCTCAATTTTATTCCTAACAAAATGTGTGTCCTCTATTTCTACCTTCAGCACACCTTCTATACATCTTAATCTTGTATTCCTTCCACCTATTTTGCAAATAATATGTGCCAAGAAATGTATGTTCTATGTTGTTCTCAGTGGTATGCAAACATAGGTTCTATGAACTGAAATGTATGACATAAAATATGTTTGTGCTTATGATCTGTATAAAAAAATGATATTTTGTGCTTCTCAATGCACCTCCAAGTCTCTCATTCTTCTTCAAATATCTTCCAAAAACATCATTGATCAATCAACATTCAAATATAAAGTGGCATGGGTGTCTAGGGGGTCCAATGGGAGGGTCTTTCCATGGGGTGTCTAGGGGGTCCAGTGGGGGGGGGGGGTCTGTCTTGGGGTGTCTAGGGTCTGGGGGGGTGTTCAGGCAGGGGGGGTGTCCAGGAAGGGGGGAGGGTGTCCGGGGCAGGGGGGGGTGTGTAGATGAGGGGGGGGGCAGGGATGGGGTGTGCAGGTGGGGGGCGGGGGGGGGGGAGGGGTAGGGGTGTGCTGGGGTAGGGGTGTGTGCAGGTGGGGGGAAGGTGGGGGGCAGGGGGCAGGGGGCAGGGAGGGGGTGTGCTGGTGGGGGGTAGGGGGGAGGTGCTGGGGCAGGGGGGACTAGTGCAGGGGTGGTGTGTTGGGGGCCTGGGTGCAGAGGGGGGTAGTGGGGGGTGCCGGTGGGGGTCGATAGTGGGGGTGCAGTGGGGGGGAGGGGGACCTGGGTGCAAGGGGTAGTGAGGGGGATGGGTGTAGGGGGTGGGGGGTGGATATAGGGCTGGGTACAAGGGGGGATGGGGCTGGGGCTAGGGGCCTGGGTGTAGGGGGGCAGTGGGGGTGCGGGTGGGGGTGGATAGTGGGGGGTGTAGTGGGGGGGGGAGGGGGGGACCTTGGGTGCAAGGGGTAGTGAGGGGGCTGGGTGTAGGGGGTGGGGGCTGGATATAGGGCTAGGGTGCAGGGGGATGGGGGGGGCCTGGGTGTAGGGGGCAGTGGGGGTGCAGTGGGGGGGAGGGCGACCTAGGTGCAAGGGGTAGTGAGGGGGCTAGGTGTAGGGGTGGGGGATAGATATAGGGCTGGGTGCAGGGGGGGATGGGGGGGATGGGGGGATGGGGGGGCTGGGGGCCTGGGTGCAGGGGGTAGTGGGGGTGTGGGTGGGGCTGGATAGTGGGGGTGCAGTGGGGGGGGGAGGGGGACCTGGGTGAAAGCGGTAGTGAGGGGGTCTAGGTGTAGGGGGTGGGGGATGGATATACGGCTGGGTGTAGGGGGGGTGGGGGGGGATGGGGTGCAGGTGGTACTGGGGGTGCAGGGGGGTGTTAAGGGGGGTGTCCAGGGGTTTCAAGGGGGGTTCTAAGGGGTTCTATCTAGAGGGGAGAGTGGTGGTGTGTAAAGGGGTGGGGGATGTGCAAGGGGGTCTTTCCAAGGGAGAAGGGAGGAGCTATAAGGGGTATGTCGAGTGAGGGGGTGTGCAGGTGGAGGGGCAGGTTCTGGGGGGTGTCCATGGTCTGGGGAGGTGTCCAGGTTCTGGGGGGGGGGGGGGGGCAGGGTCTGGGGGGGCAGACTGGCAGGGGTGTCCCAGGGTCTAGGGGGGTCTGTCCTGGGGTGGGTTCCAGGGGGGTGTCCAGGGGGTGTCCTGGGGTTTTAGGGGGTGTCCAAGGGGTGTGTGCAGGTGGGGGGGGGGAGGTGTCCCGGGGTTTAGACTAAATTACTTACATATCATTCTTACATTTTAGTTATATATCATATAGTATAATTATGAGTTCATATTTCCTCATGAACTGAATATTTAGAAGTTAAAAACGATCTGTATATTTTAGTTGTATTACTATAAAAATAAATATTTATTATAATCATGAATTGAGCATAAGAAAAATTTATGAATTAAACTACTTTTACAGTTAATTTAGTAGGTTTAATTTGTATTGCAAGCATGCTAACTGAATTAAATTCTGTGGGGGGGCAGGGAGGGGTGTGCAGGTGGGGGGGGGGGGGGTAGGGGGTGTGCTGGGGCAGGGGGGGGCTGGTGCGGGGGGGGGGAGTCTGCAAGGAAGTTGGGAGGAGGGGCAGGGGGGGGTCTGCAGGAGGTGTCTAGGGGGGTGTCTGGGGGGTGTCCAGGGTGTGGTCCAGGAGGTGTCCAGGGGGTGTCCAGGGTCTATCCAGGGTGTGTCCAGGGGGTGTCCCGGGTGTGTTCAGGGGGTGTCCCAGGGGGGTGTCCAGGGGGTGTCCAGGGGGGGTGTCCAGGGGCGTGTCCAGGCGGTTTCCAGGGGGGGTGTCAATGGGGTATTTTTTTATGGATTTGGACACCCTATAGCCACGGTTCTAAACCGTGTCTATTGGTTTATTGCCACGTTTTTTATCCATGGCTATAGACATAATTCACAGTTTTAAACCGTGACAATATATTATGTCCGGCCTTTAGTATATCCATGGTTTTAACCGTGGCTATAGGTATACAGCCACGGTTTGGAACCGTGGCTATAGGTCTAGGCCTATAGCCATGCCAAACTTAGCCATGGTTCGAGGAACCCTGGCTATTACCTATAGCCACGTTTTGAGGGCCTATAGCCACGGTTTAGAACCGTGGATATAGCCCAAATTTCCAGTACTGTGATAAGGTGTTTCTAGGAATATATCCATGGATAATGGTTTTGATATTTGGGGAAATGAGGAAAATAAAACCCTTTATTTCAATCCCTTGAAATTAATGATTGTATTTAGATGTTACATTTATGATTGGTTCTTTTACCAAACCTCTCTTATGTCCGTGATTTGTTAAATGTATCTCATTAAAGGGTGTACATAACTTATCCTTCACATTGTACTAAAATCAGAGATCATACCACTATAGAATGTTATTTATTAGGAGGAAAAAATGATTATGATTATAAATAATGCATTTACAGTTATCTGAAACATGATAACCCACCTGGTCAAAGTATTGTGGAAAACCACCTAGTTTGAGGAAGTTACAGGTGAACCTCAAGATGTAATAAAGAAGAAGTATCCATATTTTTTTACACCAATGTTATATAATTTGGAAATAAAAAATAATTTTAACTTGGTTATAATGTTTCACCCATATAATTTATGAAATTTAATTTTTGAATAAATTCAATTTTTTGATTCCTTTCGTCACACTCAACACCGATAATTTAACAAACATCGATATATTATTGATATTATTTTTTAAACAAGACAATTTTAAATAAAACATTGAACATCGAAGTTTGAATACGAGTAATAAATTTTTAAATATTCATTATAATAGTTCTATATATTGACAATATATTGATAAAAAAAATAATTAATATTTAGTAAAGTATATTTTTTAAAAAATATAATTTTCTGAAAACATATTTCATCTGTGGAAACAATAATGAATTGTTTTTTATAATTTTAGAAAAAATTAAAAATATAAACATTATAATTTGGGCATTTTTTGGGGAATTTTTGGATTTTTTTATGAATAGTAAAAAATAAATGTTTTTACTAAAATCTTCATTTTCATTTAATGAATTAATAACATCCCGCATTATTTTATAATGTCTAAAAAATTTAAATTAGATCAATTATATTATAATTAATCAAATATAGGTGATATTGATAAATTTTATATTATATTTTGATTTAAAAAGTTTTTAATGATTTAAAAGGTTTCTATTTTGAAAATGGGTTTTTCATCGGGTTTGTTGGTGTTATTTAAGATTAAATATTTCCATTTTTTGAATGGAATTTAAAAAATGTATTTCATGTTTTTAATAAAAATATTTTCTAATACATATTATGTTTATCTTAATCATTTTTATAATGAATAGTAAAAATATTAAAAATTGCTTAATATGGTTATGGATAAAATGGGCTTATCATGTGTTCAAATAAAATGATATGGATTAAATGACCTAAGAAATTGTCCAAATCCCTTTTTGTGGTCAAATTTAGACCTTATATAATTTAATTTTTTTTAATTACCCATTTATTTCATTGTATAATGTGAAAATTTCGGGTACCCTTTATTCTACTCAAAACATCCATTTGGGCCCTCTCCCCCACTTATAAAAGGTCACCCTTCTACTTCCATCTTCACAGCTATAAAACCATTTTAGTTGGTGTATAAAAAAATAAGTCACTTCCATAATTCACTCGCAACATCTTTTGGTATTTATTTTTATGATAATATCCTCCAATTAAGGCTTTAGTTATAAACCAAATGTGGTTCTCTAAAGAAGACGAAAAATATTGAAACTTCTGTTTTTTATTTATTTCTTATTACACCAACATCAATTATAATTCAACTATTATAATATTATAAAACTATTATATACCATGTAATAAAACCTTATTAAATTGATTTCAATACCTGAATCTATATCCTCTAACATAAAATGGAAAAATAAACCATCAATCATGGGTACTGGGGACTACCGCCTCACGCACAGATGTTATCCATTTTCCGTCACCACCTTACATGGCTTGATATAATGAAGGATTTAATTTTTATATATTATATTTATGATATTATTATAATTTTTTAATTATAATATTTCATAAACCTATTTCACCTTCGATTTCATAGGAATATGATTACATCGCTCGTGTGTACGGTGGACTACCGCCTCGTGAATCAATGTAATTCATTTTTCACTTATGCTTATACAAGGATGGTAAAAAAGATAAATTTAATTAAATTGTATGATATATGGGAAATAGAAATTATTTATTAATGGTAATATATTTTTTGTCTTTTTTCATTTCATCTTTGGGGATAATAGAAACAATCACCATGAGTGCGTGTGGGTTACCTACTCCATGAATAGTGTAATTCATTTTCAAACTATAAAATTAATTGATTAATATAAATATATAAATAATATATATATACATATATTATTAATATCATGGACTAAATTCTATTGGTGATGAAACCATGGACAATGTAAATATACTGAGAATACCAAACCTAAACATACATGAAGAATGAAACAGTCATTACCCAAAACATGATTTTAACATGGAATTGTCAATAAAATGGTAATAAAATTTCATAAGATAATATTATATAGTATTATTTATTTTATTGTGGTCCTATAATATAATTATAATAAAATTATTTTTATTATATAGGTGGTTCGAATAAGGATGACGACACTTGAGACTTAAAGTAAGGGAATCTCTCCTCAAATGGTCTTCTTTTGGGCATACATTATGTTCTGAACCTATTTTCATTTATGAGTTGTATATATAGACCATTTGACATGGAATATATTTAGTATAATTATTCTCATGATATTTTATGTTTCATTTAGCTTTATTCATTCATGGGGCTTAAAATACAAAAGATGTCAAAGAGGTAAATGGTTTATGATTCAATCTCATTGGTTATCAGGATGGTTTATAGTTAAGTTTCTAATTAAGAGATCTTATAAACTATCTCTCAAGAAACTCATAAATTTTATTATCCTATCATTATATAATGAATATAAATGTCTTCCTGTAATTTTCATATTTTTAATAAATAAATATTTAAAAAATTTATTTTAAATAAAAGAGGCTTTATTTGTCTCTTAGATTGAAATTATATTTCTTCCATATCAATGTATTTCTAAAAAAGTATTTTTTTAAAAAAATTTATTACTCTCAAATTATTGTTTTAATTCATTTTTTCTCTTTTTTGAATTTATAATAATTTGTTTAAATGGAATCATCTTATTGTTTTTTGAATGATATTTTTTTTACATTTATCAAAAGTGTGAAATGAATGATTATTTTTAAACAAGTAATAAAATATTAGAATTTTCCACCATCATAAATCAAAAAAAAATTAATTATTCCTTTATAATTTTCCAAAATTATTTTAAAATAATATTATTTTAAAATTATTTTATAAAATTTTAGTTTTGAGAATTGACTCCCAAGTGAAAAGGTTATTTTCTCAATAATATTTCTATATGATATTTCAAAACTATTTACCATCCTAGATTAGATCCATTAATTTTACTTATGATTTAATTAGGATATCATCCAAAGATAAAATTATTATTCTTTATCTAAATTCATGATGATTTTGTTCACAAGATTTTTGTGAAACATGTTTCTCTTCCATTGGTTTCATCATGAGAAAATTATTATGAACACTACTTGTTTTTTTCATGGGTTATTTAATGATCAAATGATATAATTATTATGAAATATTTTTATTTTTTCACAGATTATGTGTATGAGACTATATCCATGTAGTTTTACCCCTTTTCATATTTTTGAGGCTCATGGTTCTTAAAAGAATGCAGGAGAGTTTCTGGAGGGGTTTATCTGCAAAAATATTAAAATAGGAATACTACATTCTATATAATATTTACATGTCATATAAATGAGTGTTAATGATTGTGAATGTAAGTTCATGTGGTGTCCAACGATGTGTCATATTTTAGGGCTAAAAATATTGAGTCCTTGTTTTTTGGGGTGATTTAAACCCCAACATTTACATGACATGTAAATGGTTACATGATGGGTAAATCAAATAGGAAACATGTACATAAAATCTTATAGGTATCATGTCATCCTCAAAACATATGGCCGGTGACACTCCCTCAGGATATCTAGAAAACTAGAAGACCTTTTCTTATGAATTTTAATACTCCTTCATTAGGGATTTATCCTTAGCTTCCGGCTTTGATCCATGGTGATCTGAGGTATGTTCTTCTTAATATATATATTTTTTAATTATATATATTTTTGTTTCTTTTCTTCTATTTTATCCACTATATGCTACAATGCTTATACTCAATTATTCCAAAAATAGTTATTTGTTATTTTCTATACATTTATGGAATGACGCCTTTATGAGATCATTGTTTCCTTGTGGTAATGTTTTTCTGAGATTCGTAATGTTAGTATGTTATCATGCGAAGAACGTTGAGGCTTTCAAGGTAAGGGACTTGTTTCTTATCATACTTTATTTATGCACAATTTTAAATTGATTAAGCTTTATACCATTAGATGGAAATGGAATTAACATAATATATATTGTATCAGATAAATGAAATTTTATGGTGATCACATGTTAATTTAGAGGATTCATACCCTTATAAATGGTTTCCTCTTAATTTTCTAGATAGCGTGATGTCAATACTTTGATTTGTTACTATTTTATTATTCTTGGATTCTTAATTTGAAATAGGTAAAGAATGAAAATATATAATTAATTAAAAATAAATTTTCTTGAGAATAATTAAATAAGAGTCATGATTGAATCTGTGGCATTTTGTAATTTTATAATGATCAGATTGATTCTATGAATCATTTTTAATTAATTTTGATCTTCCATGTAATTAATGGAATTGATAAATTATGTAAAAAATGTTATTTCATGTTTATTATAATAATAAAAGTCATGAGAAAGACAATGGTTTTAATTTTAAGATCATTTTTATCTTCATGAATCCTATTATACGTTGATTTTTATGTGGTTCGTGGTTGGAACCTAGGATAATGAAATCGTTATTCCAAGATGGAATAATAACTAGTTCTGTGATAAATATATTTTCATGGGATTAATTTTCCTAGCTTTTTTGATAAGGTCAAGAGCATTGAGTTTAGAGACATGAGATCTCAATTGTGTGTAAAGGCTAAATTCATTATTTTTTTCATGAAGAATTTTATATGTTCAATAAATGTAATAATATCTATGTGATTTGATATGAGGAGGGGAGTCCTAGATATTATATGATCCTAGGATGGTTGAGCTTAGCACGCCAACAAGCCGTGGAAGACAAGCGTCGCGGAGGTCGGGCGTCACGGAAATCGAACGTCGATTCCGTTGACATCGAGGTGCGTCTGAAGAGGTAGCATCGCTGGAGAAGCTTTGTAAGCTAACAGAGAAATCCCGAGGAGGAAGCGGCATCTCCTTTCGTTGACACGGGAAGAAGATCGAAAGAAGCGGCATCGTCGATCTTCGGAAACACACCGGCTGCGAAGAAGAGAAGAGACGACACATCTTTCTCTTCTTATGGTGACGACGTTCTTCGTCGGAGCCTAAGTCTTCATTGCGTTCTTCGTCAAGGTTGAAGAAGTTGAAGAAATCTTCCCAATCCTCTCAAGGTGGAAAAATATACTAACCAAAATAAAATAATTCTAAGCCTTATCTTATTTACACAACCCAACCTCTTTTAATTTCAATGGTTTGAAATTATGTTACTCATCTTAATTAATAACACAAGTTGTCAAATTAATTAGAGTGGAGTTATTGGGGAGTTTAAGAGAAGTTGAAGAGATAGGGCTCGTGTGGGCCCCACCACACTTAATCCTCTCAAGGGGTGTTATGTGGATGTGGGTCCCACCTCTAACTCCCTTTGGGAGGAAATAACCAACAAGTTAAAAATAAATTGTGTTCCACAATTTTATTTAACTTCTTCTAATTTCCCCCAAAACTAACTTTTATCCCGCATAAAATGCAACCTCGGAAAAGGTCTCCTTAAGTGAATATCGGTGTTGTGACTTCATCGGTGCCCTTGGAATCCGATTCCGGGAACCGGTTCAAAAGTTATAAAAACCCGCTCGTTCGTTCACTGAATGTACCCAAGCCAAACTTCAGAAATTGATTCCGGGCACACTGGGCCTCAGAATCAGGTGCTGTCAGAAACCATGCTCTTGTAAAATTCTAATGAAAATTAAGAAAAAATTTCCCTTGAATTTTACGAGTCATTACAGTCACGACTCCATTTGGGTGATGGTCGACCGACTCACCAAGTCGGCTCACTTTTTACCCATCAGAGAGCAGGGCTCAGTGGAGAGCTTGGGACGCCTCTACATTCAGAAGATCATACAGCTTCATGGTGTTCCATCATCTATCGTCTCCGATCGAGATACTCGCTTTACTTCCTGACTTTGTAAGTGGTTGCAGGAAGCATTCGGGATGCAGCTACGGCTGAGCACCGCCTTTCACCCTCAGACAGATGGTCAGAAGAAGAGGACCATTCTGACTCTCGAGGATATGCTCCGTAGATGTGTCTTTGACTTTGGTCGCAGTTGAGAGGACCACCTACCCTTGGTGGAGTTCGCGTACAACAACAGTTACCACACCACCATCGGGATGTCACCATATGATCCATTGTACGACCGACCTTGCGGATCACCTCTCTGCTGGATAGACCCTGGGGAGTCAGCACTTGTGGGACCGGAGATGGTCCAGGCCATGACAGGAAGGTCCAAGTCATCCAGGAGCGGATGAGGACAGGTCAGATCCGGCATAAGTCTTATGCTGATAGGAGGTGGAGTCCACTGGAGTTTGAGGATGGAAACCATGTCTTCTTGCAGGTCTCACCTCGACGTGGATTACGGAGATTTGGCCGAGGCAACAAGTTGTCTCCGTGCGTAATTTGACCTTTTCAAGTACTCAGTAGGATAGGCGAGGTGTCTTATCACCTGGATCTACCACCTAAGTTGCACCGAGTACACGACGTCATTCACATATCTCAGCTGAGGAGATACGTGCACGACCTGACGCATATCATCGACCATGGGGAGCTGGACATTGATGATGGGGCGACCATTGCGGAGGTCCCGGTGGAAATCGAGGATCGACAGGAGCGGGTCCTACGTGGACGGTTGATTCCTCTAGTGTGCATCAGGTGGCAGCACAGGAACCTCCAGGAGAGCACTTGGGATTGGGAGGCTTAGATGTGTGCAGAGTACCCACATTTGATTCCCTAGTTTATGATGTATCTTTACGTGGAAGTGAAGCCCTGAGGTAGGAGTAATGTAAAGACCCATAAAATTCAAGGGAATTTTTTTATTAATTTTATTAGAGATTTTAAAAGAACCCAGTTTCTGACGGCACCTAATTCCGAGGCCTGGTGTGCCCGAAATCAATTTACAAAGTTTAGCTCGGGTATGTTCAGTGAACGAGCGAGTGAGTTTTTCTAAATTTTGAACAGGTGCTCGGAATCGAAATTTGAGGTCACCGATGAAACCGCAGCGCCGATAATTGATTAGGAATGCCTTTTCTGGATTTGCATTTTCTCGAGTGTGGTTATTAAAATATTGGGTTCAGTATTGAATAAAATAAAATTTGTGCAACCAATTTTATTTTTATTTCTAAGTAGTTAAATTCTAAGATTGGTGGTTGGAGTGGGACCCACAATATCCTACTCCACTAGGTATGATATTAGTGGGGTGAAGCCCACACAAGACCCACCTATTCAACTTACTCAA